>NW_026846588.1:254448437-254621650 GCF_025583915.1 Anolis sagrei ordinatus | reverse complement strand
GCTGCTGCTGCTGCTGCCTGGTTTTGGTCAAAAGATATTTAGCCGCCTGCACACCTATTTTTATCAGTTTTATACTTACGTATGCAATGCTTTTGACACAAAATAAATAAATCTTAGGGATTCCTTGGTCTTCAACAGGTTTGATGAAGCCCCCGGTGGTGCAGTGGGTTAAACCCTTGTGCCAGCAGGACTGCTGACCAACAGGTCAGTGGTTCAAATCTGGGGAGAGCGGGTTGAGCTCCCTCTGTCAGCTCCAGCTCTCCATGCAGGGACATGAGAGAAGCCTCCCACAAGGATGGTAAAACATCAAAACATCCAGGCATTCCCTGGGCAATGTCCTTGCAGACAGCCAATTCTCTCACACCAGAAGCAACTTGCAGTTTCTCAAGTCCATCCTGACACACAAAAAAACCCCAAGTTTGGATTCTGTTAACTGCGGCCAACATGAACTTATGTTGAAGATGACACAGTTTTAAAAAACAGATAATTGTTTGTGTTGTCAGAGGCTTTCATGGCCGGAATCACTGGGCTACTGTGAGTTTTTCAGGCTGTATGACCATGTTCCAGAATCATTCTCTCCTGATGTTTCACCCATATCTACGGAAGGTATCCTCAGAGGTTGTGAGGTCTGTTTGAAACTAGGCAAGTATTTACTTTATTTTTATCTCACTTTCCTTCCATTACTCAAGGTAAGGCTCTGCAGCATCTGGAGCCCTATCACATTTCTAGCCCTATTATAGGACCCCTCAGAGAGAAATTCTAGTGCAGGCTGCTTTCTGCTCTGGTAGTTTTTATTTGCAGGAAGGTTTTGTTTTATTTACACAAGACAGTGGTTTTAATAATCCATGTGTTCTCCTTCTTTGTAGCTTGAAGTAGTGGAAACCAGCCTTGCTTTAGGACTCATTCTGACACATGTTTAATTCAGGTCCATGCAGCTTTGGCTATCTATTTTCTGAACACCATTTGACCTGACTTTAGTTTCCAGCACAGCCCACTTCCTCCTGAATAAGTCACACTCTCAATTTCATCTTCTATAAAATAAAAATAATGGTGACTTACCTTCCAGGGCAAAGGAAATGTGAGATTGTTACAGAATATGTTGTGCTTTGTATGTACTCCTAGCAACACATTGCCTGTTCTGGAGATTGGGAAGGTACAGTATCTGAGGCTCAACATCTCAAAGAAGTACAGGATGATCTTTGGCTCTCTGTCAAATTCAATTCTATTGGAATTTATTTGCAGAAGTTCCAGCTAGCATGACTAGGAGTAACAGATTATGGGAGTTGTAGCCTAAACTCCCAATCCCTGGTTTAAATACTAACATATCGTAACATCTGCCTTGAGCCTAATTCAGAAGGTTAAAAGCATATAGATGGATTCTGAATAGATGTGGCAGATCTGCTCAATGGTCTCTTTCCAAATTCTTCAATTTGTGATCAATATACAGTACAGCCCTAGAATCTATGGAGATACATTTCTGGACTTCATGTGGCTATGGAAAACCACAGGTAATAATGAACCCTATTGAAACAAGAACACCACAGTTACACTGAATGACCTAGAGAATGCAAAGAGTACATATTTTATCATATGTGGATAAATGTACCTGCGGATACCAGTTCCATGGTATCCGCACTTCATGAATCTCAGTGCATTTTTAATAACTATTTATTGTCCGCCCTTCTCCCCGAGGGACTCAGAGCGGATTATAGTATATAAGTAGACACAGGCAAACATTCAATGCCTTATTACAATGACATACAATAAGACACAAATACAGAGGCAAAGGCAAAGGCTTCTCCTTTCATTTCCAGCTCTGGAGGCAGTGCTCATATCTGGCTCTGAGGGAAGTGCTCTTTCTCCATTTCCAAGCCAAGGAACCTGTGTCCATAGACACCTCCTGATCATGTGGCCAACATGACTGTTTGGAGCATCTTTTTGCCTTTTCCCGCTGAAGTGGTAACTATTGATCTACTGACATTTGCATGTTTTCAAACTTCTAGGTTGGCAGGAGCTAGGGCTAACAGCAGGAGTTCACCCCATCCCATGGATTCAAACTGCCAATCTTCAGGTCAGCAGTTCAGCAGCACGAGGGTTTAACTCATTGCGCCACCGTGGCCCCTGCATTTTTACCCCACACAGCCCTCTGTGGTGATTTTTGTAACAACACAGTTACTTCTCTTGAATTCCACAAAAGGAATTCAAGAGGATCACCGATCCACATTTGTTTCAACTAACTGTTGGAGGATAATAATATTATTTATACAAAGGAATGACATGACTGTGGTGAAAATGGATTTCAATGCCATTGGATGGTATGCATTAGGTCAGATGGCTATTAAAACAGGTTGGCAATGGCCTCTGTTAGGATGTCTGAATGTCTTTTTCTTTTTTTCCTCTTGTCCAATAAATACCCAGCAGTTCCTCCTCTTTTATCTGCACAATATCTCTACAAGTCATGTTAGTGAAATAGAGAAGTCAGTGTCAGTGAGGAAGATTAGCACAATGCCATTTTGAACCTAGGTTTCTATGAATAAATCCCAGCTCTCTTGCTACTTCTTCAGTGTGGGATGACTAATAGAAGAGTACTGTATCCATACATAGAAAATTATAGCTCCCAGAATCCTCCAGTCAGCATGACCAGGTAGAGGGTCCTTGGATTTATGGTATAAAAATAGTATTTTTCTAAGTCTGTCTCTTCCAGTGCCTTTTCAATGGAAATTTCCCAACTGGAATCAAGCAAGTTGAACCTGTGGGGAAAAACAGTATATCTATTATCTAATGGAAGTAATCCAATTCCAAACATTCATCCATGCCTTCCTCCAGTTCTTGTGTGTGTGTGTGTGTGTGTGTGAGGCGCAACTTGAGAAAGTGCAAGTCGCTTCTGGTGTGAGAGAATTGGCTGTCTGCAAGGACATTGCCTAGGGGATGCCCAGATGTTTTACCATCCTGTGGGAGGCTTCTCTCATGTCCCCACATGAGAAGCTGGAGCTGACAGATGGGAGCTCACCCCACTCCCTGGATTTGAAACACTGACCTTTTGGTCAGTAGTCCTGCTGGCACAAGGGTTTAACCCATTGCACCACTGGAGGCTCCTTCCTCCAGTTAAAACAGATAATTCCATTCCTGTCCTTTCTCCATGTTTCCCTCATTTATTTTTGACATCCATGCTGAAATCAATTAGACTTAATTAGATAGTGAATCAATTACTGAGTGGTGAGTCAACACATCAGTAATTTCAATTGATTCAGTGACTCAAGTTGGGACTAATAGCAGGATTTAGGCTTTGAATGTTTCGTGGCTACTTCATTGAACTGGTTTAGTGAGGATGAAGAAGTGGTTCCCTTTTGGTTTACTAAAATGTATTTCTGCAAACTGTAGGGTTTCCAAGGGTATGAATCCCCTCGGAGAGATAGGGCGGGTTATAAGTAAAGTATTACTATGATTACTGCAATAATATTATACAGGGTTAGTCAAAATGAATAGGCCAATAAGAAAATTAATTTTAGACGAATGTATGTTTATTGTAACCAAACTACAGCTACGTAGCGACAGATAAACTATCAAAGTTTTGTCTCACCTTCAGAGATGTTCGATATGGGCGCCCCGTGTGACACGGCAGATGTCCAAGCGATAGTCCAGTTCATTCCACATCCGTTGCAGCACATCCGACGTAATGGCATTGAATGCAGCAACGTCTGGGAAGGTGTTCGTTGAGGTCCTAACCCTAACCCTAACCCTAACCCTAACCCTAACCCTAACCCTAACCCTAACCCTATCCCTAACCCTAACCCTAACCCTAACCCTAACCCTAACCCTAACCCTAACCCTAACCCTAACCCTATCCCTAACCCTAACCCTAACCCTAACCCTAACCCTAACCCTAACCCTAACCCTAACCCTAACCCTTGAAATTCTCGCTGGACCGTAATTACTGACATTGTTTTAGCAAATGTCATCACACAAAACGCCTTCTCTTTGCTTGATTCCGCCATTTTGAAAACAGCGACCCCTAGCGACGCCTAGCGGCATTAACGTACATGTGTGTTGCTCAAAAAAACTTTGATAGTTTATCTGTCGCTACGTAGCTGTGGTTTGGTTACAGTAAACATACATTCGTCTAAAATTAATTTTCTTATTGGCCTATTCATTTTGACTAACCCTGTATTATTATATTGTAGGGGCCCCTGATGGCACAGCAGGTTAAACCACTAAGCTGCAGAACTTGCTGACCAAAAGGTCAGTGGTAAGAATCCAGGGAGCAAGGTGAGTTCCCACTGTTATCCCCAGCTTCTGCCAACCTAGCAGTTTGAAAACATGCAAATGTGCGTAGATCAATAGGTACTGCTCTGGCGGGAAGGTAACGGCGCTCCATGCGGTCATGCTGGACACATGACCTTGGAGGTGTCTACGGACAATGCTGGCTCTTCAGCTTAGAAATGGAGATGAGCACCAACCCCCAGAGTCAGACACAACTGGACTTAATGTCAGGGGAAAACCTTTACCTTTTTCTATTATTAATATGTTGAAACAGCCTTCTTTTTTATTCAATGATCCAATTTTGGCTTCATTTGTGCTAGTACTCACCACCTGAATTTGCTATAAAAGAGAATGAAGATGCTTTGGTTAGGTAGGATTCAATACAAAGCCGGCACCTTTCTGCTAGGTACCAAGCCAGGGAGAAATTATGGAAACAGCTGTCTGTCATTATATTTCTCTTATTAAAAATGCTTACTCCATATCAGAACTCAGGCACAGTGATAGCACCGTGTGAAGAAGCACATTCTGTTACTGTCAATGAAGTCTCTGTGGACTGAAATAGGGGATGGGAGAGGGTTGAAAGTTTGTAAGGCTTGCTCACTGGACTGAAAAATAAATTCAGTGTTGCTTTGCTTTTAAAAAGAAAAAGCCTGACACCCTTTCCTCTTTTTCTTGAGGACTCGAAATGCGACAGCTGAGAATCTGCAGACTAACATTCTACCCAGAAATGTTTTAGAAAATAGGGAAGAAACATTAAGATACTTATAGAACTAAAATAGCTCATTCTGCTGAGAGAGATCATCTGTAGGCATGGGGCGGGGTGTTATCGTTATGCTGAGGACACCCAAATATATTAATGCATGTCTTCAAAAACAATCTCAGCCAAGGATAGTGTGTCCTCTGAAGGAATGCCATGTTTTTAACTGTTTAATATGTTTTAATTTTAATCTAATCTAATTTAAATTCTTTGGAATTGTATGTGTTTTGAGTCATTGAATAATATGGGTATAAATAAATAATAAATATATATATTTCTCTATGTCTTCCAAAACAGCTTTAACTAAGGATAGCATGTCTCTTCTGAACAAATGTCTGGAAGAGGTAATGGACTGGATGAGGAAAAACAAATTGAGACTGAATCCAGACAAAACAGGGGTGCTTGCCATCAAGGGTCCTAATCTGGGGGTGGAAGTGTGTCAATCAGTTCTGGATTGACACACTTCCACAGCTCCTGGATCCATCTCCCCAAATGTCAGCCCAGGTAGATGTGACAGTCAGAAGTGCTTAGTCAGCTGCGCCCCTTCCCAGATTTGGAGGACCAGAAGATAGTAGTGTACACATTGGTAACATCAAGATTGGACTTCTGCAATGTGCTTTACATTGTACTACACTTGTATCAAGTTCAGAAACTCCATTGGATTCCAAATTCGGCAGTGAGATTGGTTACAGGAACATCCAGCAATGAGCATATTGCACCTATCCTAAAATCATACCACTGGCTGTCAAAGTACAAGTTATTGGTTTTGACCTTTAAACCCCTACATGGTTTGAGCCCAGGTTACTTACAGGATTGCCTTCTCCTGTACAATCCACTGAAGTCCTCTAGAGGGCGTCTACTCCAACCAACCAGAACCCGACTGGCAACCATCACTCAGAGGACCTTTTCATTGGCCACCCAAAGACTGTGGAATGACCTGTTGGAAGAGCTTTGATAGCTAAATGAGCCACCGGAATTTTAAAATCATCTAAAGACCTATCTCTTCTGACAGGTCTACCCAGCCAGAACTTGCCTTTTTATATTTAATCTTTGTTCTGTGTATTTAAATATGTACTTTGTAGAATTCTGTTTTGAGATATGTATTTCCTAGAATGTTTTTAGATTATTGTGTGTTTTTAGCGATGTTGTCACCGTCTTCGAGGAGAGGTGGGTAAGAAATAAAACCATTATTATTATTATTATTATTATTATGACACAAAAACACAATATGTCACAGCAAATGAGATATATATGCTGGATTTTGTATCACAAAATCACAATTCGAATACTTCCCAAGCGTCTAGGACTGTGTGATGTATCATTATTATTGTTATTGTTATTGTTATTTGGGTGAATAGAGAAAAGGTAGACACTAGAATATGCTTAGATTACTGATTTACAACTAAGAGACACTGATCAAGAATTATGGTCAGGAAAGTAGTTTTCCACCTCCACACTTGCTCCCATAAGATTAAAATGTTAACAATGCATTATTTCATTAAATGTAAATTATATTTAAGATCATGCTACTCCTCTATTCTGCCTTGGCCACACCATACCTGGAATACAGTGTCCTGTTCTGGGCACCACAATTGAAGGGAGATGTTGACAAGCTGGAATGTGTCCAGAGGAGAGTGAGCCAAATGATCAAGGGTCTGGAGAACAAGCCCTGTGAGGAGTGGCTTAAAGAGCTGGGCATGTTTAGACTGCATAAGAGAAGGCTAGGAGGAGACTTGATGAGGGACATGTATAAATATGTGAGGGGAAGCCAAGGGAGGAGGGAACAAGTTTGTTTTCTGCTGCCTTGGAGTCTAGGATGCGGAACAATGGCTTCAATCTACAGGAAAGGAGATGCCACCTGAAAAGGAGGAAGAACTTCTTAACTGTGAGAGCTGTTCAGCAGTGGAACTCTCTGTCTCAGACTGTGGCGGAGGCTCCTTATTTGGAGACTTTTAAGCAGAGGCTGGATGGCCATCTGTTGGAGGTGCTTTGAATACATTATTCTTGCTTCTTGGCAGTGGATGGACTGGATGGCCCACAAAGTCTCTCCCAACTCTATGATTCTATGATAATTTTTATTGATGTGCACCCTAATCCAATGCATATTTACTCCACAATAGCCCTAATCCTTTGATAGGAAAGTATGTAGAATTGTAGCATCAGTCAACTAAAGATCAATTTTGTCAGTGTGCTGTGTTCTCCTTTTTCCTGCTGCATATTCCACAGGAGTGTATTTGTGTGCATAGAGTAGGATTGCGTCCATATATATGATCATGCTGTGCTTTGACTCTGCCGGCACAAACATTTACAATGATCAAATGACATGTTTTGTAGCTGATATGGAATTATGTTGCTGCAACTGGACGGTTTTTCTAAACACCATATGTTCAAGAAAGGCAGGGGGGATCACTACAATTGGCAATTTATGACAGTCAGCACCGCAAATAACATCAGAACAGAGAAGTACAGGCTCTGATGCTGTGAGATACAGCTCACAATTAAGACGGATGGATGGAAAACTCAGAGGACCTTGAATTTTTGAATTCATCCCTCATGAATATGATCAAGGGGGGGAAATCCACAGGCTGCCAGAATCGGTTGTAATTCAGTGATGCTCAACTAAACTCTGTAAAGCAGATGCAACTTAGGATGTATTAAAACACCAGGCCTACAAATATATGTTGTGTTCATCAAAATGGACTGTTTATCTGATGTACCTTGCCCTCCTTGTTAGTTGATCTGACAAAGAGCTGTACAATAATCTTGTCAACTGTCCTTCTACTGAAAGTTGGTAAGTCCCACTGAATCTTATTTTTGGAGCAGTGTGTGAAAGAGGGAGAAAAGGGAGGGAGGATTTGGAGTGTAGGAAAGGAGATTTATTTTTAAAAGAACATCCAGGGGCTTCATCGGCTCTTTGAAAAAATAAAGAGCAACACTAGGGTCTCCCAGAGACACATCCCTAGGATTGAAGCAAATACCATTCTTGTGTCTTGCAAGGGTGAGATTCAAACCTTGGAGAAGAAGACACCCAGAGTCATCTCTGCCCTTCTGCAGACACTGCAGAGATTTGTGGAATTGTTCTCTCTGCAAGGATGGAAGGATTGATGTACAATACAATAATGTGTTTCTCTAGCTCAGGTGTTCTCATTCACTCCATCAACCTGTGAGTGCTCTTCTCAGATCCTGCATACACACTAGCAGATCTGGGACAAATTATTATGATTTTTTTTACAAGGCATTCGAATGCAAAGCTTTTAAGGCACATTTATTTGTTTGTTTATTTACAGTATTTATATTCAGCCCTTTCCACCCCAAAGGGGAGTCAGGGCCGAATCACAGAACACATATACAATAAACATTCAGTGCCATTATACACGGACAAGACTGGCAACTGTATATAGATAGAGGTATATATAGGCTTTCCCATCTTTAGCATCTTGGAGGCCTGCCGAAAAGATTTGTTCATAAATTTCTCCTTAATTGAATCGCCTGCATTTTTCTGGCATTTCCTTATAGGTGCCTTAAATACCTTCCCATTTTAAGCAGTACCTATTTATCTACTCACATCTGCTAGTAGGCAGAAGCTGGGCTAAAGGCCAGGAGCTCACCTTTAGTCACGCTACCCCTCTATTCTGCCTTGGTCACACCACACCTGGAATAGTGTGTCCAATTCTGGGCACCACAATTGAAGGGAGATATTGACAAACTGGAATGTGTCCAGAGGAGGGCAACTAAATCAAGTGTCTGGGGGAAAAGCCCTATGAGGAGTGGCTTAAAGAGCTTAAAGAGCTGGGCATGTTTAGCCTTCAGAAGAGAAAGCTGAGAGGAGACATGATATCCATGTATAAGTATGTGAGAGGAAGTCATAGGGAGCAAGCTTGTTTTCTGCTGCCGTGGAGACTAGGGTGCAATTGAACAATGGCTTCAAACTACAAGAAAGGAGATTCCATCTGAACATTAGGAAGAACTTCCTGACTATGAGAGCTGTTCAGCAGTGGAACTCCCTGCCATGGAGTGTGGTGGAAGCTCCTTCTTTGGACAGGCTGGATGACCATCTGTCAGGGGTTCTTTGAATGCAATTTTCCTGCTTCTTGGCAGGGGTTGGACTTGATGGCCCACGAGGTCTCTTCCAACTCTATGATTCTAATGATGTTCAATTGTATCCATAATTTCAGGTAACCATGGCCTGTTTGGGAACATATCCCCTGTGGACCAAAGTTGTTACAGTCTCTGACACATAGGGAAAAAACTCTGCCAGTCCCCCAGATCAGATAGTAAAAGAGGCACTGGCCTAGATCACCTTGAGTGATCAGATGCAATGATGGATAGTGATCTACTACCGAAGGCTTCTTAAAGACATCTTGATTATTATTATTGCCTTAACCACATGGCTGGAATGCTTATCGGCACACCTATTTTTAATGCAAGTTCATTCTTATATCCTAAAATGGTCCCCTGGAAATTTCCCATTGGCCAGATCTATCAAGGGTTTAATTCCGAAGGGCATATCATACATAACATAACCAGATGGAAGGAGAGTGATTTGGGCATCTGTGTCCCAAATAGAGTGTAATGATGACAATCTGTTTCCACAGAAGAGAATCCTTCTTCATAATTAGCTAATTCGAGAGAAACTAAGAATGCTTGCAAACAGATGATTTTTCATACCTAGGTGCAATGGTGAAATGAAACTAAGGTTCCCAAGTGACATGAGAGGAACTGCATTTATTTCAGACTTTAAATTCAGGTGGACCTTGGCTGACCTGTTCACCTATTATTGTTGGACTCAATTTACTTATATTGGAATAAGAGAAAACAAAAATATTAAAACAAAGATTCAAATTCAATGTATTTTTGCTTGTTTTAATCAAGAAGACCTCTCTCCTCATCAGTAAATACACTACAGTCAATTTCAGGCACTTCAGAGCATTATATATGCTTGTGTGGCTCAGCCTTTGGCTTGGCAGTTTTAATGGTGAATTAAGAACCACAAAGAGCTACAATTTTACATTAAATTGACTTAAATTTCTGAATTGGGACCGAGCTGTGGTGCTGCTAGTTAGTAGCCAGCTGTGTCAAATCACTACCAACCGAGAGATAATGAATTCGAAATTAGTCCAGGTCAGAGTGCGCTCCCGACCATTAATAGTCTAGCTTGCTGTTAACCTATGCAGCCTGAAAGACAGTTGCATCTGTCAAGTAGGAAATTTAGGTACCACTTATGCGGGGAGGCTCATTTAACTAATTTACGATGCCATAAAAATCTCCAACCATGGGTGAAAGAATGAGGAAGTACTCCATCAAGGACTGTGGTGGACTCTTCACAAGTGGACTGTGAAGAGGCAGCTCTCCCTGTGGCTGAAATCAAGCATCCCCTTATGAAGCCGGAAAGTTGCTCTATCCTCAAGTTGCTCTATCCTCAAAAGACCTGCTTATTTCTTGTGGCATCCTTAAGTATCCATCTGAAATGCAGTCTCTCTGATTTCCTGTTTTCTGCTAGCTTACCAAGTATTGTTGCCTTTTTTCCAATGAGGTGATTCCCCCATCATGGAAAGATAGTGCCACTGATGGGTCTTGCAAAGACACAAGATTAAATTTAATACATATGCAGACCAATATACTTTTAGTATTTGCCTTCTTTTTTAAAAAAAACAAACAAACCTAAACCCTTCAATTTTTAAAAAAGGGAATGGTACATCTGTGACCTATATTCCACTTTATATCATATACTATTTAGTTGTAGACTATATTCTATATAGTTTCTACACAGCCTATGGATTTTTAATTAATAATTTAATTATAATAGAGCTGTAGGATGAATAGCAGTGAAGAAGGCAATATTTTTAGCCCGCATGTGTTTAAAACACTAGTAAATAGCCATTACCCAGTGAAGCTTCCAAACATTCAGTGGGTGATAATACTTTGTGACTTTCCTTCACAAGAGTGCAAATGTGAAGCGTAAAGGCAAAATAATTTGCGAAATCTGCAGAGCAGATCAATGTCATCAAGACCATAGATACCATTATTGACGCTTCTGTCCTTCCAGTCCTGGTGCTTCTCTGCAGTTGGAAGCCAATCTACAACCAGAGGTGATAGGCTAAAAGGCTATAGTTGTGAAGTCGTCTCTGGAAATCCCCACTGGAAATATAATAAAAAGTACTCTGAATTAATGATGCCTTAGCTTTGTATTTTCTGAATCACTAAAGAGAGAGATACAGAACTGTCCAGAGTGCTGAAACACAAATGTGCTTTAGTCGAGTGCCGATTTTATTAGTATTTTACACCTCTGCTTGGGTATGATTTTCTGTACTAAAGATTTTGTGCCAACACCATGATTTCAATCTAAAGTTAAGTCTAGGTAGAAGGTGTTTTTTTTTCTTTTTTCCCTTTCTTTGCATGGGGATGAAAGACCTACAGTGAATGGCACTCAAGTGAATGAACACAGCCTAGTCATTCACATTTGCATCCAGTCTCTGTGTGCCAATTGCTGATGCAGCACAACTATCAAGTTTGTGGAAGTGGCTTCTGGTGAGCATCTTTTCTTTAATACACCAAGCAATTTGACTAAAAATGTAAGGATATAACATTATAGATCTGGACAGTTGTGACATTTGCTCAGTTTGATTTAATGTGAACAATTTGTACTATTCATACTTAGGGGCTGGGACACTGTTGTCAATACATTTACATTGAGAGATCACTGCCGGACCTCTGGTTGAGAACTATTTGTATTTGGAATTTCCTGGCCAGTCCAATGACCTCATTTGACCACATAACCAACTCATACCATTTTGTGAACCCTTGCTGGCTGTTGTACACTAATGTGTGTGTTTTGTTTAGATTTATGTTATTATAGATTTTTGTCTGATTACAATAACAAATCACACAACAGCTTTTCAGTCTCACTTAAGAATGGCAACTCATCTTGCTTGGCCCACATTTCTTATTTTGCCCAATTGAGAATCCAATCACCTTCCCATTTCCCTTTTCCTCACTATTGCCAGAACTCTGACAATCTATATGCTTGGCTGCAGGCTAGCCAATTTTATATTGCTAGATTAAGATAAGGTAGTTCTAATTCTAGATTTGTATCATTTACTACAAAATTAATAAATTTGTGAAAAACTTACTGGGTTGTGGCGCAGTTGTCTAGGAGTCAGCTACATTAAATCACCACTGAATGAAAGGTCATGAGTTTGAAGCCAGCCCGGGTCAGAGTAAGCTTCCAACCATTTGTCTAGCTTGCTGAAAGACAGTTGCATCTGTCAAGTAGAAAATTTAGGTGCCGTTTATGCAGGGGGGCTAATTTAACTGCCATAAAAATCTCCAGCAGTGGGTGAAAGAATGAGGAAGTATTCCATCAAGGACTCGGTGCCACAAGTGGAGCGTGAAGCGACAGCTCCCCCGGTGGCCGGAATTCGAACATACCCTTATGAAGCTTAAATTGCCTCTGTGTTTGTCTGTATATGTTGTGTGTCTATGGCATTGAATGTTTGCCATGTATATGTGGACTGTAATTTGCCCTGAGTCCCCTGCAGGGTGAGAAGGGCGGAATATAAATACTGTAAATAAATAAATAAATAATACCAGAGAGTTAGGATTCTGTTTTAGATTCTCCTCCTTATGAAAAGTGTATGGAGCTGACAAGCACCTTAACCGGAGCACTTTGGAGATAATGAAAGTCCTGCCATTGGCTTTAATGAGGCTTGGATGAGATCCAAGTGCTTACCAAGCACATTGCAAAGCCTTGGCCACTTGCCTGCCATGCTTTTGACTGTTCATTTGAGTGTATCAACTTAATACATTTATTGTCTTCATATTCAAAGTGTCTTTTCCCGAGAACACTTTAAGAGCATAGAATCAATCATGTCAATATTATACATGAATCATGGATCCGCAGCTGCCATTTTATCACGGCTGCTTTCAGAGTATTTCCCCCTCTCTACCAATGGTGTATAGCTTAACTGACAAAAGGAAAGGAAAATGAGATTGGAAAGGCGACAAAAAGGAAACAAATATCACAACCAAAAGTATATTCAGAAAAATACAACTAAGATCCCACTCCATGTGTGTATTTTGTAAAATCTCCAATTGCCTGGTGGCATGGTCCAAAATACATTTTGCTGATACCCTTATTGAGAATCAGAAGTTATATACTGATTATGCAAGACTATCCTCCTGAAATACCAGCATTGTGCAATTGATTGTGTCCCTATCAGAAAGTTTCCTTAATATTCCACTGCGCAAAGGGAAAGACACAGTGGCCATTTCCACATTCCCAGTGAATACAGTGATGTATTGAAGGCACTAATTAGTACTTTCACAATATTCAGTTGTCTGTGTTACTTTGGTGTCGTTGGTTTTTTTATATACTCAGAAAGGGAGAAAAATATTGATGCCCTTTGCTCTTCAGTAGTGTTGGTTCTTGGGTTTGCTTTCTCACACTTGAATTACAATAATATTATTTACATTATGTAGGTTGTTGCAGAGGATTTTTTTTAAAGGTAAGCAGCTAGTGTGAAATTATATAATTGCACAGCTACATAATGATGCTGTTGTGGACTTCCACATATACTCCCCATCCAGATCAGAAAGATTAAAGCACACCATGCCAATGTCATCATTTATTTGCTATGCTTTTCCCCATTACTATAATGTGGCAGGTTCTGCTTTTGTGTACTACTCTTTGAATGTTTGTGTATTTATTATTTACTTACTTGGGTACCCGGCATTGCCCAGATTATTTGAAATATTCAGTTTTTAATTGTACAAAATGCATTAGGTTGTGGGTGAACTACAACTCACATCATGCCAAGTTAACCCCGAAAAACTCTATCAGTACTTAAAGTTTGTTATGTTGGGCAAGTTTGCTCTAGATCAGTGGTTCTCAACCTGGGGTACCCAAATGTTTTTGGCCTACAACTCCCAGAAATCCCAGCCAGTTTACCAGCTGTTAAGATTTTGGGGGGTTGAAGGCCAAAAACATCTGGGGACCCCAGGTTGAGAACCACTGCTCTAGATGCATCATTGGTGGGGTTCAGTGTGCTCTCTGGCTGTAGGGTAAACTACAACTCCCACTATGGTGAGTCAGTCCCCTCACACCCCTACAAGTAGGTTGAGTTTGTCATGGGGGTTTAATGTGCCAAGTTTGGTGGAGGCCACAGTTTCTCTGGTTGCGGGAGAATTACAACTCCACCAAATTTGTAAGAGAACAGAGAGCAAACATACAGCCATTCTTTGGGGAACTCTTAGGAAACGTTTGTCCTCCCAGCCCAAATGCAAGAAGTGACAGCATACTGCCCACCCAAGTGACAGCCTTCTCCTCCTCCTCCTCACTGTTTCCACTACTCCCTGCCTCAGAGGCCCCTTGGGCATCGTTGATGGCACTGCCAGGCTGGGCTGAAACCTTTGAGGAAGGAGCGAGGAGCAGCGGAGGTGGCGAGGAGGAGGAGGCCACCGCCAATGAGCCTGGAAACAAGCCCCATGGTAAGGCCCAGCACCTGGTTCCCCCTCACCTCCTCCTCCTCCTTCCTCCTCCTCCTATATTGTGGCTAAATTTGTGTAGGACTTAAAGATGAATCTATCTGCCCATCTTGCTGTTGTGCTTGTTCACTCGAGATTAGATCTATCTACACTTGATTTCTATGAAACTAACAAGAGTAATTGGTATCATTAGTCTGTTGGAATGCACACTGGATTCCTTGGCCAAAATTAGGCTGCGTCTATTGTTTTTCATATAAACTCTGTGTGAAATGTTTGCATGTTGCTCTCAGCTTATTGAAAAGAAGTAGTTGGCCATCTTCCAGCACACTCATTGCTTCCCCATTATTGTCCACAACAAAAGGCAAACAGAAGAAAAACCCTAAATACAAAGCTGGAACTGAACAATGTTTCATCAAAGACCTAGTGCACTCTGATCATACTTGGCACAATGCTTACAGAGACTCCTGCAAGCTGAGTGATGTTTATTTATGGATTGAACCATATTTACTACCTTTTCAAAGAACAAGATGGTGAACAAGTAAAGCACTGTCATTATTGTTACTTACCATCAGGACAGCTTTGAGATACCATCAGGACAGCTTTGATATCCAGTTATTAACAGATACACTTAGATCTTGAAAATGCAGGGTCATGTCTTCTTAAAATAACAAGGGGAGATGTACAAGATTTTTAGCTCTGTGAGATACATGGAATGAAGTCAGCTAAGAAATATACAATTGTAAACAATGTGATTGCCATAGAATTCAATGTATTCCAATGGCTTAGAATGTCTCACTTACGATGCACCTTCAACATGGAATTAATGCAATTTGAGAGGACTTTAACTGCTGTGGCTCAATGTCATAGAATCAACGGGAGTTGTAGTTTCACAAATTCTTTAGGCTTCTCTGCAAAAAGTGCTACAAATCCTAGGATTCTATACCATGAAGCTATACTAATTAAAGTGGTATTCAACTGCATTAATTCTACAGTATAGATGCACTCTTAGAGTTGGAAAGGACCACAATGGCTCTCTAGTCTAATACTCTGCCATGCAAGACTACACAACTAAAGCACTCCTGAAAAACTGCCTATCCTATTCCAACCTCCAAAGAAGCAGAAATATCTGAGATATTCCATTGTCAGACAGCTTTTACAATAGATTCTTCCTCATGTTTCATTTCCTTTGCAAAAAAAAGTCAAGTTTGTTTATATGCACCATCTATATGTCTCCCCAGACTAATTAACCAAAATACGTTTTCAAAGGATGAATATCAGGACCCTGCAACACAATAAGTAAATAAATACCCAGGAGGCAGATTGGTCTTGAATAAGGGAGGCGTTAAATGAGCAAACCTCCCAATGACTGTGTGTGCCTGCATGTTCTTATGTTGCAAGGTTAATTTGATTTAAATCACAGTTTAAATCACTACTGGGAACAATTCTATTTAATCATAATTTTTCAGTAGGAGGACATTACTATTTAATACAACCTTAATACATATTCAGAAATGTATATTTCATTAGAAGGTAGCTACAGAGGAAGCAATTACCTGACTTGTGTTCAGAGATTAATTTTGAATTCATTGAAAATAATGGCATCTTTTGCATTTCCATCCAGATTTTTCTTCCTTATTCAAATTTTCATGTCCCCAGATTTTCTATTCATTGACCTTCTAGGGCAATTTTTCTCCTCTAAAGGACCAAATCAGATTTAAAATGCTGTAAAATAAAGCACCCCTAACCCTGTGGTGATACATAAATACACAATACAAATACATAAAAGTCTACACTGCCATATAATCCAGTTCAAAGTGGATAATCTGGATTTTATATAGCTGTGTAGAAGGGGCCCTAGACTGAAGTTTCATTAGCTCTAATCAGTGGTGAAGAATGCTGGGAGTTGCAGTCCACCTTTTGCAAGGCCATAGATGCCTTAGCTCCTGAAGTTTGGTTTTCTATGAAAAACTAAAGTAAGATGGAAGGGGCCTCAAATACAGACTCACAGACTCATCAGCACCATGGCGGTCTTGTTCAACGGTATCCAACCACAAGGTGTTACTAACCTTTAGAGGCTCTTTCTTTCATGAGAGGAAAAGAGGGGATGTGTTATCTAAATTCAAAATTCACTTCCATTTTTAGAGGGAAGGGGATAACATCCCTTGTCTGCAAGTGTTATTGTTTATTTGTTCAGTTGCTTCCGACTCTTCATGACCTCACAGACCAGCCCACGCCAGAGCTCCCTGTGAGCCGTAGCCATCCCCAGCTTCTTCAAGGTCAAACCAGTCACTTCAAGGATACCATCCATCCATCTTTCCCTTGGTTGGCCCCTCTTCCTTTTTCCTTCCTTTCCCCCCAGCATCATTGTCTTCTCTAAGCTTTCCTGTCTTCTCATTATGTGGCCTATGTACTTCATCTTTGCCTCTAATATCCATCCCTCCAGTGAGCAGCCGGGCATTATTTCCTGGAGTATGGACAGGTTTGATGTTCTCGCAGTCCAAGGCACTCTCGGAATATTCCTCCAACACCACATTTCAAAAGTGTCTATCTTCCTTCACTCAGCTTTCCTTATGGTCCGTCTCTTGCATCCATAGGTTACTACAGGGAATACCATTGCTTTAACTATGTGGATCTTCATTGTCCGTGTGATGTCTCTACTATTCACTATTTTATTGAGATTGGTCATTGCTCTCCTCCCAAGAAGTAATTCTGATGTCCTGGCTGCAGTCTGCATCTGCAGTAATCTTTGTGCCTAGAAATACAAAGTCTGACACTGTTTTCTCCCTCTATTTTCCAGTTATCAATCAGTCTGGTTGCCATAATCTTAATTTTTTAAATGCTTAACTGCAACCCAGCTTTTGCACTTTCTTCTTTCACCTTTGTTAGAAGGCTCCTCAGTAACTCCTCACTTTCAGCTGTCAAAGTGGTATCATCTGAATATCTAAGGTTGTTAATGTTTTGTCCAGCAATTTTAACTCCAGCCTTGGATTCATCAAGCCCTGCACATCACATGATGTGTTCTGCATACAAGTTGAATAGGGAGGGTGAGACTATACAGCCCTGCCATACTCCTTTCCCAATCTTGAACCAGTCTGTTGTTCCATGGTCAGTTCTTACTGTTGCTACTTGGTTATTATACAGATTCTTCAGGAGACAGACAACATGTCGACAAGTGGAACTGGCCAATTGAATGATAAATTGGCCAATTACATATCTATAACATGACAATGATATGGCCCATGAGCTATATGAAAACCATAGGACATCTTCCACTGAAATCTACCAAGGTCTTCTGCTGGAGTGTAGCTCTGGTTATGTGAGAGAGGGCATTGCCTTTCTGATTAAGAATTCTGCCCCCTAATAAAAATGTCATTTGGTCCCCAAATTTCTAGCATTGCAGAGAGTGAGACACTGGAAACTGTTCATACTGAAAACTCCTAAAATTGCTAAGGTGACATTCTCTTGCTAAATATGCCTGCCCCTTTTCTTTGGCTGTCTAAATTGCATTTCTAAATGATCAACTCTAAGTTATTGCAATGCTAGAAATTTGTGGACTGAAGGAAATCCGATGAGAGCCAGAATTTTTATTTGTGGGGCAATTACAAAATATATATATAAATTTTATGCTACATAACTAAAAAGATACCAGTAAGGGGTAAGGCTTAATCTCCATCCCTCATGCTTAAGCCCCAATCTCAATCAGGCACCTTGGATTTAATTTTGAATTAAAATAAAATAGAGAGCTAATAACTACCACTTTCAGGTAATGTGAAGTTTGAACCTGGGTCAACCCATGAAACTGATTGACAAGAGGTTCATAAATATGCCACACATAATTAACTTTCCTAAAAGAAGATATGCTCATGAGGTTTTAATTAGATGGTTTTTTAATTAGCCAAATGCATGGAAGAACCATAGATAGTTCTATGATGGACCTAGATTGATTAATCTGATTTAAAAGAGTAATAAAATAAAAGCAAATCCCATTTGGAATCTAAAATATGGGATGAATAGACATTGAATATCTAGGGAATTGATCCACCTTTTTGTCCTTTAGACTACAATCAGTCACTTCTACCCCCTTTTAAAAAATCAGAATTGATCTGAAGTTTTATTCTCATTTTAATTTAAAATGATCTAAGGCCTCAACCTGGACAGGAAATGGATTGCAAAACACCTCCAGGCTTCTGGGGGTACAATTGGATGGGTTTGTGCTGATTTTAAAATGATGTGGTACAGAATTCCCACTGATGCTTTAAGACCGGTCAGTCCACACACCAACCAGATGTAATTGATATTTGTGTGACATCTTTATCAAAAACAAGCCATGCCAGATCTCTTTTTCCGATAGAGTTACAAGCTTGGTAAATGCAGAGAACGCTGTGGATGTAGCATACCTGGACTTCAGTGAGGCCTTCAAAAAGGTCCCCCATGACCTTCTGGCAAACAAACTAGTCCAATGTGGGCTAGGCAAAATTACGGTTAAGTGGATCTGTAATTGGTTAAGCGAATGAACTCAGAGGGTGCTCACTAATGCTTCCTCTTCATCCTGGAAAGAAGTGATGAGTGGAGTGCCACGGTGTTCCATCCAGGGCCCGTTTCTGTTCAACATCTTTATTAATGAATTAGATGAAGGGTCAGAAGGCATGATCATCAAGTTTGCAGACATGGATAGCCAATAACCCAGAAGACAGGAGCAGAATTCAAAGCAATCTTAACGGATTAGAGAGATGATTGGCCAAAACTAACAAAATGAAGTTCAACAGAGAGAAATGCAAGATATTCCATTTAGGCAGAAAAAATGAAATGCAAAGATACAGAATGGGAGATGTCTGGCTCGATATCCAGAGGATGGTAACTAAAATGATCAAGGGTCTGGAGAACAAGCCCTATGAGGAGTTGCTTAAAGAGCTGGGCATGTTTAGCCAGCAGAAGAGAAGGCTGAAAGGAAACATGATGGCCATGAGAAAAAGTCATAGGGGGGAGGAAGCAAGCATGTTTACTGCTGCCCTGGAGATGTGGAGCAATGGCTTCAAACTACAGGAAAGGAGATTCCACCTGAACATCAGGAAGAACTTCCTGACTGTGAGAGCTGTTTGGCAGTGGAACTCTCTGCCCCAGAGTGTGGTGGAGGCTCCTTCTTTGGAGGCTTTTAAACAGAGATTGGATGGTCATCTGTCAGGGGTGCTTTGAATGTGATTTTCTTGCTTCCTGGCAGAATGGGGTTGGACTGGATGGCCCATGAGGTCGCTTCCAAATCTATGATTCTATGATCTTGTCTCCTCTGTCTTTAAGCAATTTCCTAGACTCTTGGTGGCTTGGGTGAGTGTAGGAGTGTCTTGAATGCCTAGGTGGTCCAAGCCATAAGATGTACCATTTTTTTAATGCAGGAGGTAAAATGTACAATTTTCTTTTTTCTCCTGCCTCTTTCCCCCTTTGTCCTATTTAAAGTAAAAAATGTAGTTCGCACTCACTTATCTCACTGGAGAGGAGAAGGCTGGCCGAACCCCAGTCCTTTCCAGTAGGTTGAAGCAAAAGCAAATTACTGCAACATCTCCTAGTTTTTTGTTCTTCCTCATTGATAACCTTTGCCACCTTGACTTAATCCATTTTTTTCCTGTAAAATAACAGGCGTATATTCCATCCATAAAGAGTTAGCATGGTGTAGTGGTTTGAGCATTGGACTACAACTTTGGAGACTAAGGTTTGAATCCCTGTTCAGCCATGAAACCCATCTAGTAACCTTGAGCAGGTCAAACTCTTTTAGCATCAGAGGATCAGGGGCAATGCAAACCTCTTCCTAACAAATCTTGCCAAGAAAACCTTATGATAGGTTCACTTAGGGTCACCATAAATCAGAAATGGCTTGAAGGCACACAACAACAAAAACAACCATAGCATGCCTTAAATCCTCTGGCAAGAGTGAGCTGACCTTCCCACTGGGCAGAATGGGAGACAGAGAAAAAGAGAGGCTGAGAAGGACAAAAAGACTAGCAGTATATCTAAAATGTTGTTTCCACTTACCTTGCATTGTCCCCTGCCTAGAAGAGCTCCAAAAGGTCTGAAGTGCAATAGACTTTTTATTTCTGGTCTTTGCAAACTCCATCCTTTATCATGAAGTGAGAAGCCTTTTAGAAGGATAACTTCTGTCACTCATTCGTCACCACACAGCACATACCCTCCTGTTTACATCTGAAACAGCATTTTTTTTGTTCCTGTACGATGGCCAGAAATGTTATGACATCACTTCCTAATGGCATTTTCACCAACATAAGGCAATAAAAACATGGTTTCAGGAATTGAGGGCTCTTGGGGGACTGAAAGTGTAGAAAGGTGTTTTCCACCTTGGTGGGTTTTTTTTATTATTTTGTTTCATTTTGGTTTATGTATGTGAGAGAGTTGATGCAAATTTCTTGGTGGAAATCAACTGAAAATAATGTCAAAAGTATTGTGGGTAGAACACTAGCAAAGCAGGCTTCAGGGATTGTAAATGGGGACCAAGTAGGGATATCAGAGTGAAACATTGCAGAACAGGGAATTGATTACTACCTCCCTGTATGATAAGAAAAGTAAAAAAAAAAAGGTAAAGGTTTCCCTTGAAATTAAGTTTAGTCATGTCTAGGGGGTGGTGCTCATCTCCATTTCTAAGCCAAAGAGGTGGTGTTGTCCGTAGACACCTCCAAGGTCATGTGGCCAAGCGTTCAAACAATAGATGGAGCAATCAATTTTTTTTTCATGTCAAGACTGACTTGAGAAACTGCAAGTTGCTTCTAGTGTGAGAATTGGCCATCTGCAAGGATGTTTCCCAGGGTTTTGATGTTTTACCATCCTTATGGGAGGCTTCTCCCATGTCCCCACATGGGGAGCTGAAGTTGACAGAGGGAGCTCATCTGCGCTCTCCCCAGATTCGAACCTACGACCTGCCGGTCTTCAGTCCTGCTGGCACAAGGGTTTAATCCATTACGCCACTGGGGGCTCCTACAGCAATCAAGAATGAGACCAACTCTGCATGACTGACAATGGTTTGACCTGGACTATGATTTTGAACTTGCGGGATTTTAAATGAATGTCTTATAATTAATTTTTAATTGTTTTAATTGTAATTGTTATTTATAAATCTGCTTTATGGCATCAAATGGTTGCCTGTTGTGAAGCCATCCTGAGTCCCCCCTCGGGGGTGAGAAGGACAGGATACAAATATATGTGAAATGGAATGTTTGCGGGGGTGAGAAGGACGGAATAGAAATATATGCGAAATGACTGCATGGAGTGCCATTACCTTCCTGCAGAAGTGGTACCTATTGATCTACTCACATTTGCATATTTTCGAAATGCTAGGTTGGCAATGGTATTCTCCATAGTCACCTACGGATGTGAGAGCTGGACCTTAGGGAAGGCTGAGCAAAGGAAGATAGATGTTTTTTAACTGTGATGTTGGAGGAAAGTTCTGAGAGTGCCTTGGACCGCCAGAAGATCCAACCAGTTCATACTTCAGGAAATAAAGCCCGACTGCTCATTGAAGGGAAGGATAGTAGAGGCAAAGATGAAGTACTTTGTCCACATCATGAGAAGAAAGGAAAGCTTAGAGAAGACACTTATGCTCAGGAAAATGGAAGGAAAAAGGAAGAGGGACTGACCAAGGGCAAAATGGATGGATGGTATCCTTGAAGTGACTAGATTGACCTTGAAGGAGCTGGGGGTGGTGACGGCCGACAGGGGGCTGAACACTAGCTCAGGCATGGGCTTATCCATGAGATCACGAAGAGTTGGAAATGGCTGAACCAATGAAGAACAACAAGAAAGGTTGGCAGAAGCTGGAGCTAACAGTGGGAGCTCACCCCGCTCCCCAGATTCAAACCGCCAACCTTTTGATCAGCAAGTTCAGTAGATCAGCGGTTTAACCCACTGTGCCATCAGGGAACCCAAGAAAATCCTGCTTCATAAATTCCACTCCTAAAATTGGTGCCTCCTGTCAAACTCTGATAACCCCTCACCTTCCTTATTCCTGCCTGAAAGAGACAGGTCTTCATAGTTGAACATCCCCTTGTCCCTCCAGCAGCTCAAACCAGGCAATTTGAGCTTTATTGAATCTAAGAGCTGCAACTCTCTTGGAGAAAGGCATGATTTCCCAGCAATGGAGGCTGATGAAATTGGCCGGATTCAAGGCATTCAGTTCCAAGGGCCTCTGGCTCTCCATAGGAGCTTGGGCTGGGTATCTCTCTTGGTACCACTACTTTCTTTGAGCCTCTCTCCAGGCTATTACTGAATTCCTTGGTTATCACCCTTGACAACTTCTGTATTCTACTATCTAAGCTTCCTGCTTGAACCTGGCTTGCTGGTTGTTGGAAAAAGAGTTTCATTCTGCTTCAGCCAAGTAACCCTTATACTCATGAAAAACATTTTTTCATAAGGAACTGTAGGGGTCATTTGCATATGATTTTTTTCATATTTAATTCATGGTGTCTACCTTATCTAAGAGAGCTCATTTAAGAATTTTATTACAAACTCGCTGGTGCCGAGACTGTTTACTGCAGGTATCATGCAGGTATTTAAGCCTTGCAATAATTAATACAGATTAGAAACCCAGAGGGATATTTTCCCTAACCCCAGCCCTAATTTTATGTAGTTTATATCAAACTTTTCAAGGGCACAGAAATAATTCCAGCTTCCATATGCTACTCAAGTGATAATTAGTTCTGAAGAAATGGGTTTTTAAAAAGTGTGTATTTGATCAGGTTAGTAAAACGCTGAGCAGGAGGCAAAGCAAAGCAAAAGGAAGCAAGGGACAATTTCATCTTCAACCTTCTGGCTATCTGCTTCTGCGGGAGAACAGAGCTGTATGTCCTGCGTGCCCCATCCTCATCTTCTAAATGGGCCCACTTTCAAGAATAATGGGGTATGCAACCTTATTGCTAGTATGCAACCACCAATCCAGCCAGTTCTATATACAAGATGGACCACATCTTAACCCTTAAAGGTGGCTTTAAAGTGCTGGAGCTAGGGTTGGAGTTGTGCCGACAATTTTTTGAAATTTCTTTTTGTTATTTTTCTGCAACTTGTGAAACAATGAAACAACATTCCAATGCAAAAGTTCTGGAAGACCAGAATCTCCATAACCTTTTGGGGAAAAATTGCATTCACAACCATTTGAAAATAATAACCTTTTGTAAAAGTTTGATCTTCCAGAATCTTCTCAGGTGGTATATATCTACATGTGCCAACCTAGCAGTTCAAAAACATGCAAATGTGAGTAGATAAATAGGTACCGCTCCGGCGGGAAGGTAACGGCGCTCCATGCAGTCATGCCGGCCACATGACCTTGGAGGTGTCTACGGACAACGCTGGCTCTTCGGCTTAGAAATGGAGATGAGCACCACACCCCAGAGTCAGACATGACTGGACTTAATGTCAGGGGACTACCTTTACCTTTTACTTATTCAAGGCAATTTGGTTTTCAGTTGTTAGACTGATAACCTAGTTGTCTGTAATCTGTTAGGAACAGAAATAACCACAGCAGTTCTGCAGAAGTGTTTCTTTTCCATGCCTAAAAACACCTACTCTTCCATAAAATATCTTGTTCTTATATCATGCTCTCAAGAGACAAAAATAAAGTAGACTTCATTAAAAAGTAACATATTTGGTTTACTCACAACCTTCATATATTCAGCATACAGGTACATAACTTGTCAATCCAGTTACAGATAGGGTTGAAGTAGTTTCTCGGTGCAGATAACACAGGGCATCTTTCTTACAATCAACAGCGAAATGGGTTTGCTCTTGACAGTCTTAACAATCCGAGAGTCCTCTGAAATGGAGTCTGAGCTCTAAGAAGTCTCAGATCTGACGTTGTGGTCTGCAGCCCCGCCCACAACCTCAAAAAACATAGAGTAAAGGGAAAGCTGCATACCAAAACATGCATATACTAGTGGAGGCTTGAAGATGGCTGCTCTTTTCAACAGAAAAGTGCAATTCCATTATTTTCTTGGTGTAATGTCATGCCATAACTCTCATTTACTTTCTCACTTCTGAAAAGATTGAAATTGTCATATATATATATATATATATATATATATATATATATATATATATATATATATATACTCTTTAAACATTATTTCTTAATGTGGCATACTTCATCCTGTGCAATAACACAACATTTTTCTTTTGGAAGCTGTCGCATGCATTTTTGAACATATTTGTTGAACATTGGGCACAAAGGAAAAGAAAATTTGGCAGGAAGAAATAATTAAGGAACTTTAAAAGTGTGTTGGGTTCAATCTTAGCTCCATTGCATGTGTTCCTAAATCACCTGGTCTGGTGAATGCAAATGTTTGCATAAGGTTTTGATGGTTTGTTTTGTTTTTGTAAATTTATTGGAAAGCCACTATTATTAGTAGTTTGTGTTAGGGAATTCTCCCCAAAATAGCAGAGCATCCAAAAATATAAACAGGATACTTAATTGAGCAATCGGCTCACAGCGAGTGGAAAGATATAGTGTTGAGTGGCTGCAAAATAATTTTTGAGCTTAGCAGGCAAAGATGCAGAGTTCAATATTAAAAGTTACAGAAAGGTTTATTTTAAAAATAAGAACTACATTGGATTGATGTGAATTTTCTGGGCTCTATAGCCATGTTCCAGAAGCATTCTCTCCTGACGTTTTGCCCACATCTACAGTATGGTAGGCATCCTCAGAGTTTGTGAGGTATATTGGAAAGTAATACACTACATTTCTTGATAGGAAATAATTGAGTCTAAGCTTCTCTCTAACTCCATAACTTCTAAGAAGCACCATTAAAGCCTTGGCATACTGTGCAAAAAGAATCTGCGAACCCCACCTCCTCCAAGATGAACTGAACCACCTAAACTGGGCTTTACATGCCAATGGATACTCCACCTCAGATATCAGAAGAGCTGCAAGACCGAGAACAAGCCACGAGAGTAAAGACGAAGATCCACCCAGAGGAAAAGTGTTCTTGCCATACATCAAGGGAACAAATGACCATATAGGGAAGCTGATGAGGAAACACAACATACAAACTATCTACAGACCCACCAAGAAAATCCAACAAATGCAAAGAATAAATGAAGAAAGCCTGACTTCTCAGTCGGTTCATAGCTTTGCTCTAATAAGGCAAAGTTTAATCCTCTTAGAAATTCAAGCTCCTCACACTGTGCCTCATTTATGGGGATAGATATCTGAAATGGAGCTTGGTTTCCAGTTCTGATTTATACAACCTACAGCAGATTTCTGACTTTATAAATTTTTATTTGAGTTGCCCTCTTGTCTCCTTTGTTCTCCCAGTAAAATCTTTGCCAAGCACTTTCAGAATTGTGGAGCCAGAATGACCAGATATTTCTGGCACATGAAGGATCCTTGTTGAACTGTACAAGATGTGTGGCCACTCAAAGTGAGACAACTATGGGCCAATGGGTAAAGCAAAATTCTCTTGTTTGTTTGGCTTTTAAGGTTCACTACTGCCCTTGGTGACTCAGCAGGTTAAAGCGCTGAGTTTCTGAACTTGCTGACCAAAAGGTTGGCAGTTTGAATCTAGAGAAAGGGGGCGAGCTCCTGCTGTCAGCCCCAGCTTCTGCCAACATAGCAGTTTTAAAACATGCAAATGTAAGTAGATCAATAGGTAACAGCACTCCATGCAGTCATGCTGGCCATATGATCTTGGAGGCATCTATGGATAATGCTGGCTCTTCAGCTTAGAAATGGAGATGAGCACCATCTCCCAGAGTTGGATTCAACTTGACTTAAAGTCAAGGGGAAACCTTTACTTTTATCTTTACTGACTATAGTCAGTAATCAGAACCTGGAAGATCAGGGACTTTGGTTACTCAATACACCATTTCCCCCACTGTGATGAAAAGTATTATTTTTTATTCAATATACATTTATTTAATTAACAAACTTATTTATATCTAAAGATCTCAGGACTAGTTACAATGTTAATTCAGATTAGCATTCTTCCAAAGAGTCTGCATGCAAAGAGCACAGCTGCCTTTGTATAAGATATAAACCTGATCAACTGGCAGAAGTGCAGATTGGATAATTCAAGAAAGTCTTGTCATTATTTTACAAAGATGGAGATGGAACTATCACAGCAAAAGAGCTGGAGACAGTGATGACGTCCCCTGGGTGGAATCTGACAGAAGCAGGATATGATTGGTGAAATAGGTGATGATGGCAATGGCACCATTGATTTCCCAGACTTTTTGACAATGATGGCAAGAAAAATGAATGACACAGACATGAAGAAGAAATCAAAGAAGCTTTCTGAGCATTTGATAAAGAGAGAAATTGTTTGTTGGAACATGGAAATTTCCATAATCTTTTGGAGATTGTATTATCTTTGGAAAGGCATGATACTGAAAGTTACAACCTTTTGAAAAATGATGCCATAGCCTTTTGGTAAAAGCATGACCTGTTAGGATCATAACCTTTTGGGAAAATGGGATTCATGTAAGGCAATTAGGTTTCTCAGCTGTTAAACTGATGTACCTAGATATGTCTTTAAGCTGTTAGGGACAAAGATATGCCAACGCACAAAACATATATATATTCAGCAGAGTTTCAGAAGTGTTCTTTTTAGTTGTCCAAAAAATCTACTCTCCCATAAAATATATTTGCCTTTAAATCACACTCTCAAGTGACAAAAATAAGTAGACTTCTTTAAAAGTAATATATTTATATATTTATTCGCAGCATTTATATTCTGCCCTTCTCATCCCAAAGGGGACTTGTGGTAGATCACAGAATACATACATGGCAAACATTCAATGCTGTTAGACCTACAGGACAGACAGACAGATAGAGGCATGTGTCTTGGCATTTTTCCAGCTTCAACGTCCTGGAGGTTATGCTCAATTCCAGCCACATGGGGGTGCTGTCACTCCATCATCTATGACAATGAGCCTTTTTGATCACAGACTTTCCTCCTGTTCTTTGATCACCATCTTTTTTATGGTGCTGTAAAATGCCTCCCTTCTTTAGTGTTATTTATTTTCTCTACTCATAGCTACAGCTGTTTTCGACATGCTTAGGTGGACAGTAAACTGGGGTGAAGGTCAGGTGCTCACCCCGACCTGGGCTTGAACTCCCAACCTATCAGTTGTTGGTTTACTCACAAATTTCATGTATTCAGCATTCAGGTACTTTGCATATCAATCCAATTACAAGTAGATTTGAAATAGTTTCCCTGGGTAGGTAACACAAGGCATTTTTCTCATAATCAACTGTCCATAATCTAAAGCATCTCTCTGTTTTGAGAGTCGAACTGAGTATCTGTCTAGTCTGAAAGTCCAATGGAGTCTAATGGCTTCTGTACAACATTTAGTTTCTACTCACTTCTAAAACAAAACTGTTTCTAAAATGGAGTCTGAATTCTGAAAAATCCCAGTTCTGATCACATGGTCTGCAGCCCCTCACGCAACAATGAGTTACGGTAGAATTGCATACCAATACACACATATATAATACAGTTAGCAATCTGAATTATATACATAACAAATAACTAGTGGAAGCTTGAGAAGGTTCCCATTTCCAACATTATTATATTTATGTTGCAGAAAATTATCATATCTTTATAAACTTGGAAGGAAGTTAACAGATGAAGAGGTTGATGAAATAATTAGAATAGTAGATACTGGTGATAATGCCCAAGTAAACCGGGACATTTTGTAGAAATGATGGCAATTAAGGAAGATATTATGCTGAATGTACTAATTTTCTTGTCCAAATAACTTCCCTTTTCACTGTGGTTGGCTTTGCTTCCTTAGACGAGAGTCTAAGTACTCAGACATGGAAACCCACTGGGTAACCTTGAGCAAGTCATGTTCTCAGCCTCAGAAAATGCAATGGCAAATCCCTTCTGTAGAAATCCGAAACACTCCAAAATCCACAATTGTTCACCTGGGTGACTGGCATTTTAGAAAGTTTCCAGTTCTTTCTCCCACCCTGGACATTCAACAGATATTTAAACCTCACTTGCCTAGTTCCTAATAGACCTCACTACCTCAGAGGATGCCTGCCATAGATTTGGGTGAAACATTAGGAGGGAATATTTCTGCAACATGGCCATAAAGCCCAGAAAACTCATATCAACCCAGTGATTCCGGCCATGAGAGCCTTTGACAACATAATGAAAACATAATACACCTCCACCCATAAAAAGACCATTCTGCACAATCATTTAAACATCAAATGTCAGTTTAAAAGACCCAAGGATCTATTTGTCTATCCATCACAACTGGTACTGATCACTTGCTAGATTCTCTCCTGACGTTGTGAGGTCTGTAGGAAACTAGGAAAATTGTGTTTATATATCTGTCAGCCATCGCAGAGCACCTGATGGACCAACTTGGACATAGCATATTGTTTAAGAACACAGAAATGCTGGACCACTCTAACAACCACCATGTCAGGCTACACAGAAAAGCCATTGAAATCCACAAGCATGTGGACAATTTCAACAGAAAGGAAGAAACCATGAAAATGAACAAAATCTGGCTACCAGTATTTTAAAAAACTCTAAAATTATAATAGTAAATAAAAAACAAAACTCAAACACAGGGGAACTCCAGAGAAGAAACAATCAGGGAAAGCTAATCACCTCTCAACAAAGAATTCCCCCAGGCAGTAACAAGCCACACCTAAAAACTGTCAGGCCATCAAATGCTAATCAAGGAGACCAATTGAAACATTCACACCTACCTCCAACAGACAAGAGGGTTTTTTTTCCCACCCCACCCAATTTTCCTAGTTTTCAACAGACCTCACAACCTCTGAGGATGCCTGCCATAGATGCAGACATAACATCAGGAGATAATGCTTCTAGAACATGGCCATACAGCCTGAAAAACCTACAACAACCCAGTGTTTTGACCATGAAAGTCTTCGACAATAAACATTTGGTCTTCTGGAGAAATATTATTATACACAGTGAAATCATTATCAGGAACACTGAACTTATGGATCTCAGCCATATTTTGCTATTGACTTCACTGAAGTACAATACTTTCCCTCATGTTCATTAAATATTTATATATTTGTATATTTTTAAAGTTGCATTGCAATGCTTTTATTTGTGAGTTGCTTTGAGTCTTCGTTTGGAGAGAAAAAGCTGGATATAAATTAACATGATGATAATGATGATGATGATGATGATGATGATGATGATGATGAATAGCCACCATTTCCATTAGTTATTCGAAGAGTTAAAAGGAAGACTATAGCTTTATAATAAGGTGAGGGGGAGTGTCATAGCGAAATATGCACCCATGAAAAGGAAGAGATTTACCAAAAGAATATGCAGACCCTTTCATCTTCCCTTTAGCACCTCTTAACTTTGAAAACGCTCCTCGAATTCTGTAGCCTCAAAAGACAGAACTGAGTGGGATATTAAAGATCAGGCACATACTAATGGAGGTTATTGTACAGCAAGACCTCTTTTGAGGTAGAGTTTTTCCCTGATCAAACAGTTGTTGCTTTCCTCTTTATTTGAAAGGACTCTGAGACCTGAACAATCCGAGATACTTGCTTGTTTCTAAAAACTGACAAAAGGTACAACTTTCCCTGTTACAGGAAACAGAGTTTCTGGAACAATGAAATGTGAGTTAAGAGAATGTAGTTCTAGCCTTGGCTGGTGGTTAAAAGATTTTGTGTTCAGTTGGTTCAGCATGAACATGAACCCTGAGCTAACATCTTACTGAATAACCACCAAGCTTTCAAGAGTCAGCAATGAACCTGCATTGAAAATTGGGAACCAGGACAGAAAAGAGAAAATCAAAGTTTGGAAAGTTGTTTTGAATCAGTAACTGGTAACAGTTCTAAATCTAGGGTCTCCAACCATAGCTAGTAGCTAGCATTGGGTTGTTGTAAGTTTTTTCAGGCTATATGGCCATGCTCTAGAGGCATTCTCTCCTGACGTTTCGCCTGCATCTATGGCAAGCATCCTTAGAGGTAGTGAGGTCTGTTGGAACTAGGAAAATTGGGTTTATATATCTGTGGAATGACCAGGGTGGGACAAAGAACTCTTGGCTGTTGGAGCTAGGTGTGAATGTTTCAACTGACCACCTTGATTAGCATTTGATGGCCTAGCTAGCATTATTTGGATGCTGTTGTTCAATGCTAGATCAAAGTATGGAAAATACATCTTCAGTTGAGGATTTGGTCTTGGATATCAATGCCTATCTAATTTGTATTATGGAGACCTGGCTGGATAAAGCTGAAGAAGGTCAGCCTCTCCCAGCTTTGTCCACCTTGGAGCAGGGAAATGAAGTTGTAGGAATTTATTGAGATTCCATCTTCCTCATCAAGTGTCCTCTCCCACAGTCTGCAAAGTTCAGGTGAGCATTTTTGAAGATGGGTGGAAGGGACAGAATAGGGATTCTGTTGATGTACTGCTCATCCTACTTCTCAGTGGTCTGTCTTCCTGACTTAGCTGACAGCATTATTATGTTTATGTTTATTTATGCCGCACTTTTTCTCTCCACATAGAGACTCTTGGCTTGTGGCACTGAGGGACTTCAACCACAATGTGTACACTGCTCTTTCATGAGCAACTCGTGACTTCATGTCCGTAATGTCAATCTTGGGGCTCTTCCAAGTAATATCTGCTGCCACCTAAGTTTTGAAACACACTCTGGAACTGCTTTTACATTCTGGAGGTGATCGGGGTGTGTAGGAATTTTCTGTAGACTTTAGTCATGGACAGACCATTGCCTGGTGGAGTTTAGAGTCACTGAGAGTCAGAGCTTCTACTGGGATGAGGAATGTTTAAGATAGTCTGCTCCAGGGACATGTGGATCCATATGAGTTTCCTGACAGCTCCTAGGCACTTTCCCATTGCATTGGCAGGTGATCCTATTAAAGCTCTGGCTGGTCCTTGTAATAGGGAAATGGCCAGGGTGCTGGACACAATTGCTCTAAGTATCCCCTCTTGAATAGCAGAGCCAAATAGTAGCTTAGATTAATTAAGGAGTTGTCACTGATGAAACAAGTGAGACAAAGGCCAGAGTGATGATGGTAGAAGACTCCGTACAATGAGTGGGCTAGAGACCATTGAAAGGTCTATGTCTTGGTGATGATGACGCAAAGATATTTTACTTCTCTGTCAGCATTGCAACTTAAAAATGTCACCCAGCAAAGCTGTCTTTAGTTATCAGGAGCCTTTTACAGTCTGGACCACAAGAAGAGAACAAACACACTCAAAAGTCTGCTGTGATGAATTTGCAAGACATCTGCTCTGACTGGGATGCTGTCATTAAGACAGGTCCAGCGCATTTAATCTTGGTGTCCTGTATTACTGGATGCACTGGATGCATGTCCTGTATTATTGGATGCATTTGAATTTGTGCAACCTGAAAATGTGGACAGGAACTTTGGAGAGGTGAGTGCCACCAAAGGTATATGAGATCCTTGGTTTTCTTGGCTACAGGGCAACTAGCTGAATAAGTAGCAGTGAATGCCTCGTAGCAGCAAGGAAAGTTTCAATTCTCCCTAAAAATAAGCCATAGTGATACTGTTCTTTTAAAAAGGGCCTTCCTGGAAAGCACCAAATCTGAATAAATATCAGCTAGTCCCTAACATTCCATTTCTGGGCAAGATTCTGGAGCGTAAGCTTACAATCTTCCTGAGATTTCAGGTTTGTATATTCTTCTGAGCAGTGGCTTGAACCTGAATTCCCAGGTTTCAGCTTGTGAGTCTTCTCCTCCATCTTTATCCTTGGTTCCTTCCATCCTTATCAAGACAAACCAGTTTATTTGAAATGCTAAATCTTAGAATAAATTATGCAGTGCTACTTAGCATTTACTGTGTGCTCACAAAGAATCTATTTGGAAGATGACGCCCATAATGGATATAGTTAGCAGCCAGCTCGCATGATGCTGATGCATAATTAATCCACATTCTCAGAAGCAGATTCCCTGGTTTGCCCCACACAGAAGAAATGTAATAATACTAGCAAGTACATTTTTGGATGGCCCATTAAGCAGAAATGCTGCACGTCACCAACAACAACAACAACAACAACAACAACAACAACAACAACAACAAAACAGCCAGAAAAAAATGAGCAGTTAGTCTGATTTTGGTGGTAAACGTATTTAAGCAAGTAGGTGAAGAGCTCTGGAAAAAAAATAACAGGTTACAAAAACAATGCAGGAAACTAGCACTATACTTTCATCCCATGCTCTTGTTCCTTAGCTACATTTTGCACTATCCCATTCACTTGTCTTAATGGTGTAACATTAGAAAATGTTGACCATTTCCGCTACCTTGGCAGCCACCTCTCCACCAAAGTCAACATCGACACGGAAATACAACACCGTCTGAGCTCTGTGAGTGCAGCATTCTTCCGAATGAAGCAGAGAGTGTTTGAGGACCAGGACATCCGTAGGGATGCCAAGGTACTTGTTTATAAAGCTATTGTCCTCCCAACCCTGCTATATGCCTGCGAGACGGGGACCGTCTACAGACGTCACATGCAACTCCTGGAACGATTCCATCAGCACTGCCTCTGAAAAATCCTGCAAATCTCTTGGGAAGACAGGCGGACAAATGTCAGCGTGCTGGAAGAAGCAAAGACCACCAGCATTGAAGCGATGGTCCTCCGCCATCAACTCCGCTGGACCGGCCACGTTGTCCGGATGCCTGACCACCGTCTTCCAAAGCAGTTGCTCTATTCTGAACTCAAGAATGGAAAATGGAATGTTGGTGGGCAGGAAAAGAGATTTAAAGATGGGCTCAAAGCCAACCTTAAAAACTCTGGCATAGACACTGAAAACTGGGAAGCCCTGGCCCTTGAGCGCTCCAGCTGGAGGTCAGCTGTGACCAGCAGTGCTGCAGAATTTGAAGAGGCACGAATGGAGGGCGAAAGAGAGAAATGTGCCAAGAGGAAGGCACATCAAGCCAACTGCCTTCCACCTGGAAACCAATGCCCTCACTGCGGGAGACGATGCAGATCAAGAATAGGGCTCCACAGTCACCTACGGACCCACCCTGGAGGATTATCCTACTCAGACAATGAGGGATCACCTAATTAATTAATTAATTAAGTAAGTAAGTCCCTTGTATTGTTTACAGTCTGGCCATGTCTTACAGTAGTTGTCACCATAGGTTATTGGCATTGTTCTGAGTTTTTAAGTTGTTGTTTTTATATGCTATATGTTTTACTTTATTGCATTGTACTGTGTGTTTATTTTATGCTCTGTTTTAGGCACTTGGTGCGATATGTATGTTGCCCCGAGTTCCCTCAGGGAGATGGTTGTTGTTGCTATTATTGTTATTTGAAACACCACAAGATTAGTACACAGCAAACAAGGTCACTCTGCTGGTTGTTATATTGGATCACACGTTGGACACTTCCCAACCGCTTTGAGTCACCTAAGGACTGAGAAAAGGGCATACAAATGAAGTAAATAAATAAATAATAATACTGTGTGATGTATCAGCAAATAATGCATGCAGATCCCAGTAGGGTGGCCTTTTGCAGATGACAGATGGTAATTTTGTCAGCGCCAGTTGTGTTTAAGTGCAGGCCAAGGCCTTTAGGCACTTGTTGTTGTTGTTGTTGTTGAGGAAGAAGTGGATGGAGGATGAGTGACTGCATTTGAGTTTCAATGTTCTCTCTTCCATATTTCCTGTTGCAATTATATGTCATTGGTTTCACACTAACAATTATTGTGATGTTTAGTATTTCTTGGCATCATTTCTAAACACACAGAGAGAAAATCTAGAGCAAAGCCTAGGAATTTTTTTTCCAGATGATAACTCTGCATATCCATCAACCAATGTAAGAATCAGCCACCATGTCTGGAAGACCCTAGGACTTATAGCCCCCCTCATATCCCTCCCAAAGGAGGAGTTCAGACTCTGAACTAGAACTCCTTTCTTTAAGACCAAAACTGTAAGAATACAATTGAATGGTTGAGGACGCCAGAGTAAGCAATTGGGGAAATATGCAGTGTACTACCTAGAGAAGAAGCAAGGCTGTAAAAAATGGCCCTCCTTTCACTTACTGGGGGAGAAAAACCCCAAAAAAGAGCAAGGGAGTTCCCTGACATCTGAGGGCAGAACATTCAAACTATTGTGAAAGAGGGTGGGAGGATTGGTCTTTTAGAGCCTGGGGTGCATTTTGGTCTCTTGATCCTTGCCAGATGTTCATCCAATTGACCTTCCAAATGGATTGTGTACCTTCAGTACAGTATGACCCACATATCCATATAACTATCTCAGTCCTTCAGTATGGCTCTATGGCAGACATGGGCAAACGCTGGCCCTCCAGGTGTTTTGGATTTTAACTCCCACAATTCCTAACAGTTTCCTGGCTGATAGGAATTGTGGGAGTTGAAGTCCAAATATCTGGAGGGCCAAAGTTTGCCCATGCCCCATCTATGTTCTTCTTGAATCAGAGTTCCTTGATTTCAGTAGGGCTTGGTGTTATCTGCAGTTTTAAATATCCATGCAATGTCTGGCTATATTCCTCATGGATATGTGGACTGTACTTTACCCGAAGCAAAGCTGCTTCTGCTGCTTATTATTATTTTTTCCAGACTTTTAGATAATTGGCCTTGCTACTTGGGGGATGCTGTAGTTCCTTCAAATCAATGTTTCTGAGCTCTGACCTAAAGAAAGCTTTGTGCTGACGCTGTAGCCTGAACCAAATTTCATGAAGCATTATTTGAGTGAGTAACATTCCAGAAAGCGCTTATGCCTATTTGAAGGTCTGAAAAGTGTTGTTACCTCTCATTCATTCTAAATCTTTATATATCAAAGCCAAACCTAAGGGCAAAAGCAAGAAAGGGTTTGGATTCTTTTAATTTTTTTTTTTTTGCATACTTTCAAACCGACCGAGAATTGCCTAGTTGAGCATGCTGTAAATTTAAATCACCATGAATACTAAAATAGGGATTTAGATTAGAAGAGGGGAAAGCTGTCTCCAGCCTCATTTGTAGCCCTCTCTAAACCCTGCAGTCAGAATGCAGATTCTGAATCCCAAATAACTCCAATTTGGGAGTAATTCATTACTTCTTAAGGTCGGGTTGAGAATCTGCAGTCAACATTTGGATGCAGCTCTGCACATTTTTTTTAAAAAAAGCAATAAAGCAACAGCCTGGAAATATACTTTGAAAAGCAAGACTTTTAAGAGCATGGGGATAACATTGTATTTAATTTTCAAAGTGTTAACCTACAGCAAATTCGATCCACACCATATCTTGCAAAGGGTTGGAGGTGGTAAATGATAGAAGTTGATATCACAACAGGGAGCTGCTCTGTGTTCTAGGCAACATGAATACAAACATTAAGAGTTGTGTGACCAACTGCAGAGGCACCTATTAGCAGCTCTACAAAGCGGTTGGAGATCAATGGATTTAACAATCTGATCCACAGCAAGATGGCAATACCTTTGTGAGGTTCACAACACAAACAGCTCATCTTTACCTTTCATGCCTCTGGCAATCATTGACGAGCAATAATAATTGATGGTTTTGACACCAGGCTTACAATGGATCTGCCCTTGGTTTTATTCTGTGCTTTCAAGAGCCATCTAAGCCAATGAAGCCCAGCCACTTAAAAGGTTCAGCACCTCGGATAGCTCCCTTAAAGTATAGGATAACATACAGATACATCACACTATACAGTAGGCTCTCAGCACCCATGGGGATTGATAGGTGCCAGATAAATATAGTTTCTGATTACTTGAAAGTTACTATTAGGCCTAACTAATGCTATACCCATACTATACTACAACATAAACTCTGTAATGACTTGATATTAATGTTGAAAGACAACAATTAAAAGCAAATAAAGACAAATAAAGACAAACTTACTGTAATATAATAATGTAATCTTAGCTGATGGTTTGTTGACTGAAATAAAGGATACTGACTGACTGACTGACTGACTTACTGTAATCTAATACTGTTTTACAGTTTTACTGTATTATAAAACCAGCGTATTTTATTTTAAGTATTATTTCTTTGATTTTTTTTCCTGGTTGTTTAGACTCCCGATGATGCAGTGGGTCAAACCGCTGAGCTGCTGAACTTGCTTGCCAAAAGGTCGCAGGTTTGAACTGGGGAGTGGGGTGAGCTCCTGCTGTTAGCCCCAGCTTCTGCCAACCTAGCAGTTCGAAAACTTGCAAATGTGAGTAGATCAAGAGGTACCGCTCCGGTGAGAAGGTAACAGCATTGCATGCAGTCATGCTGGCCAAATGACTTTGGAGGTGTCTACAGACAACAACGGCTGTTCAGCTTAGAAAAGGAGATGAGCACCAACCCCCAGAGTCGGACACAACTAGACTTGTCAGGGGAAACCCTTTACCTTTACTTTTACCTTTGTTTGGGTTCCAGTTAACTTAGCGTCAACTGTACACAGAAGTCACTGGCCACACAAACTGGTAGAAATTTATAATTTATCCTGTTTTTATTTGTTCCTTTATTTTAAAATGATATTGTGAGCCTCGTCCACCCCAGTTCTGGGAGAAAGGTAAGAGCTAAATCAAAGCAAATATTTGTATCACATTCTCGCAGGTCTGCATTCACAATATGGAATTATAACATATTTATTCTCCTACAGTAAATATGTTATAAGTGTGCCATGGTTCCTTCCTATGAAATTGTTGGACTGGCAATTCAGGGAAGGACATTTAAAATTCTAAATTTAGAGGGGCCGCTCTATAGTGCCTTGCCAAATTACAAATCCCAGAATTTCATTTGGAAACACAATCGTTAAAATGGAATAATGTTGTTACAGTTCTGTAGTGTGAATGCACCCTAGGAATTACTGATTAGAGTTTTGAATTATCAGTGACTCAAATTTGGATGAGACTCCAAGGGCCATCTATGCAGGAATACACAAAAAACCATTCCCAACAGATGGCCATCCAGACTCTGCTTGAAAACGTCCAGAGAAGATACTCCACTAGGATTGGTGCAGATTTCATTTCACCCGTTTCCTCTGCTTCCTTCAGTACCCTTAGTACTTTGGGAGCCCGTAATGGTAGGTGTCCTCCTGGTACGAAAACCTACCCAGCACGAAAGCAAGCGGGAGCTGATCTCGGCTCCTCCTCCCCTATGACAACTTTTTTCTCCTTCTCTTCCTCTCCTTCAGGAAATACATCTAAAATGTTAATATTATTATTATTATTAATAATAATAATAATAATAATAATAATAATCCCAGCAAGCAAAAAGTCTACCTCTCCTCTAGAGTAGAAAGTAGAAACAGATTTAAGGAAGCAAAACTGACAAGCAGAAAGGAGATTGGAGGGAGGGGATTTTTAAGGTAGCCCAGGGAGGATACAGCTCCACTGAGCTCCAGGGCATCACTCTTCCTTCCCTGGACCTCCTTAAAATATCTTGGAAAGCTGCTGGTGCTGGGAGAGAAGAAAGTGCATACCTGCCTCTCCTCTAGAATAGAACAGCTTTAAGACACAGTAAACCCGGTCTCCTCCTCTACAAACAGAAGGGAAAGGATCCAGAAATTTAAGAGTGGTAACTCTGATGCTTTTTAAATCCAGGTCTTAATGAAGGATACAGAAGGGGAGCCTGTGGGAAGTCCCCATCTCTTCCATAATGGGCTGGATAAGGTGCTTTCTTAACCCACTTGATGACTCCCAGGCTTCCTTAAAAAAAAAAGGAAAGGATCCCAGGATGGGTGGCTTTCTTAATCCTGTTGCTGACATACAGGCTCCCTTGAAGGGAAAAAAGGAAAGACTTGCAGGGAAAAGGGGAGCCTTATAAGTTCCCCATTGTCACCAATGGGACACAAACAGCCACTTTTTTCAGATGAAAAACAAAAACACCCATTCAGCAAGGCACCCATTTTTGGGAGGTGCTGGAAAATGCATATAGAGGGCTTCCGGTATCAGCAAGCAGAAACAGATAGTGATTCACCCAAAATGCTCAAGCTCTCTACTATTTTGATCTATAGCATTGTTTCTCAACCTGTTGGTTCACAGGCGTTTTGACCCACAACTCCCAGAAATCCCAGCCAGTTTGCCAGCTGTTATGATTTCTGGGAGTTGAAGGCCAAAACATCTGGGGACCCAGAGGCTGAGAAACACTGATCTATAGGAAGATAAAAAGGCCAGAGGTAAATTAAAGAAGCACAGGAATTATTTTACTGCGGGGACAATTAATTCTGACCTTAGTAACCCTTCAGAAGACTGAGATTTGCAGCAAAACATAGAAGGTAATATTTCTGAGTTGGCTGAATGCAAATAATAGAATTAGTATTCCAACACAGAATAATCTCCTCAAGAGATAAAAGATTCCTGGCTGTAATATCCTCAGCAAAACTAAGTATTTGACTTTGGAATAGCTTCTTTTTTTCCCCAAGTACACTTCATTAAATTCTTGTCTTAGCTGTAAGAGTTTACCATATAATTCTTGTTAATGGCCACCCAACTCTGTCACCCCCCCCCCCCAAAAAAAAATACCACATTCTCCAATTTTGCTTTGGGGTTTTATCATTTCCTTTCATAGATACCCAGTTCCCATCTGACCAGAGCTTGCTGAATTTTAACAGTCCAATTTGTCTCCTAAAATAGCCGAGTACAAGTAAAAGTCACCCCTTGGGTTTCATTTATGCCTCTATAAGTTAAAATTCTGGTTTTTTATTGGATAACAGCATAATCAGTGGTTGATGGACATGTTTGCTGCAGCAAGGGTGAGACTATCCATAACTATAAACTAGTTGTGTAGTTAAGCATTAACATACCTGTTCCTTTTAGGAAGGAAGATGAGACCATTGTTTTGACAAATACACAATTGTCTTGGCAATCCCTCAAATTAAGGGAAATTATAAAATAAAATAAAATAAAATAAAATCTATACTGCATGTGAGTGTCTCATGTTCCTGCAGATGTATGCCATCTACTGTAGAATTCGTGCAGTTTGATGCCACTTTAACAGCCACTGCTTAATGCTATGGAATCATGGGAGCCATAATTTTACAAGGTCTTCATCATTTACCAAAAAGTGTTGTCTGCTTCATCATACTACAACTTCCAGGATTCTAAAGCATTAATCCATGGCAGTAAAAGCCGTATCGAATTCCATTAATTCTAGAGCAGTGTTTCTTAACCTGGGGGTCAGGACCCCTTGGGGGAGTCACAAGGGGGCATCAGGGGGGTCACCAGAGACCATCAGAAAACATAGTATTTTCTGTTGGTCATGGGGGTTCTGTGTTGGAAGTTTGGCCCAATTCTATCGTTGGTGGGGTTCAAGAGGCTCTTTGATTGTAGGTGCCACTTAAGCAGGGAGGTATTTAGGGCACCCATAAGGACATGCCAGAAAAATGCCAGCAATTCAATCAAGGAGGAAGTTTACCAATAAAGCTCTTCGGCAGGGAAAGTGGAGTAGCAGCACCCCCCTGTGGCTAGAACCAAGCACAGCCTCGAAGGTGTCAAAGATGGGAAAACCTATATATATCTCTATCTATGTACAGTTGTCTGTCTTGTCAGTGTATAATGACATTGAATGTTTGCCATATATGTGTTCTATGATCTGCTCTGAGTCCCCTTCCAGGTGAGAAGAGCAGAATATAAATACTGTAAATACACACACACACATACACACACACAAACTTGCTCCCTCCTCCCTATGAGGTCCCCTCACTCAAGGTCAATACCCACCAAACCCTTCTAGTGTTTTCTGTTGGTCATGGGAGTCCTGTGTCCCACATTTGGTTCAATTCTATTATTGGTGGAGTTCAGAATGCTCTTTGATTGTAGGTGTACTATAAATCCCAGCAACTACAACTCCCAAATGACAAAATCAATTTTTTTGAGTGATGGTTGCTCCTTGGGTTAGTAGGTGTCTTGTGGCCAAATTTGGCGGCAATTCATCCAGTGGTTTTTGAGTTATGTTAATCCCACAAACGAACATTACATTTTTATTTATATAAATTGGTTGATCCGAAAAAATGGTTCAAAACTCATTTCAGATGTAGAGGGAGCTAGTGGTTCCAGATTTTTCCGAATGGGGAATGATTGTCCAGGATTTCACATAGATATGCTACAGATCAATCATAAAATAGAAAACATATTCTGTCAGTGAACTATAGTCCTTTTGTATAGCATGCAAAATTGTTCATACCATATATACTGTAACCTCCCTTTCCCTGTTCTCAACCAAAATAAAGACGATGCAGTTCAGATTTAATAAAAGCATGAGATATGAAGGACTTAATGAAATTCTATATTCTTTAGCAGAAGGCAGCTTAGACCCGTCTTCCCTAATTATACATTGTCTAACTTTCCTATTGAGCTCACTTCTTTTTATTCCTCTCTGGCTTTGATCTACTAATGAGAATAGGAATATTCCAACCATCACAGCTCTCTTTTCATTTCCATTCTTTTTCTCTTTTAAGATTTGGCTATTCTTTTTAATGGGATTTTTATCCTTGCCACAGTTTGAGAGCTGATAAGAATCTTTCTGAAGTAAAAAAAATATGAATGTAATATTCCATACAAAGAGATGAATGAGTAGAGACTTACATGGAATGGTCATTTATCCTATCCCCACCCAAACCAGGAATGGCACACTATAGAAAGGGACAAATCCAGGTAGATATTTCCATAATATCGGCATGTGATTTGAACAGAAATGCATCTCATCATATACAGTGATAGCTACTTGATACACCAATGATGAAAGAATCATGAATTAGTAGAGTGTTGCCTAAAGTAAAAGTGTATGTAGTTCTATAGTGTTGGTAATTTTTTTATATCTAAAATATCTATACATTTCATTTTGTGCTGGAATAGAATAGAATTATATATTGTTGTCTTTGATAAATATTTCATTATTAAGCTGCAAGCTACCCTCTCCTGATTTAAAGATTTGTTAGAAGGATTATTAAAATAGCATACACTGTGCAATTAGGAAAAACAGAATTGAAATGTTGATTTCTGCTATTATTAAATCACTGACTCTATAGGAAGCGAAGATCAACATAGTTTGGTGCAGGAATGCAGGAGTTGCACTACTAAAGCATCTCTGAGAGATGATGTTGTACCCTAGCACTGAGAAACCCTTTCACCCAGCACCACACCAGAGTCCAGTGATTCAGTAATAAAATGTTTATTGAAGAAAATATATAAAAAGGGGGAAAGGGCAAATCCAAAAGAGAAAGTCAGAATATAAAATGCAAAACACAAAATAAGCCAGAGCTCAGTAGCAGTAATCCAAAAATGACAGGGTAAACACCAAAACCCAGGGATTCAAAAGCACAGAAATAATCCAAGGTATTTCCATGAACATGAACACAGGAATCTCTCCAAGGTAAATTCTCCAAAGGTGCATAAGCATAGACAGGAAAATACAGGAACCAGGAACTTAGAAACATGAACAGGAGAATATTCCCATTAGCAATGCTGGCCCCTTCCACACAGCTGAATAAAATTCCACATTTTCTGTTTTAATTGGAATATATGGCAGTGTGGACTCAGATAAACTAGTTCAAAGCAGATATTATGGGATTTTCTCCCTTGATATTCTGTGTTATATGGCTGTGTGAAAGGGCCCCAGTCTCCTCTGAGATGCTTGAAGCCAAACCACTTAATTTAAGCCAGTCCAGACACCCATGACATCATGTCTAATACACCTGGACTTCTAGGTCTTATTTCGAATCCACTGGGAATATGTAGTTTGCCTTTTTTCACATCCTGCATTCTTAAGTCTAATCTACACTCCCTTGAAAACTCCTCATTTTCCCAAGGACTTTTTCAAGGGAATCAGTGCTTTCAGTTTCCCCTGTTGCCTGGGAATGATCTGAAGAACTCCAAACAACAGCCTCATCTGCCTGCAATTCCCCCGAACACTCACAGATGCCTCATTTTGGAACCCATGATCCCCTTCATCCTCTGAACAATCAGAAAAATCCTCTGATGCTTGCCAGACTACAACAGATGGTCATCCAGCCTTTGCTTAAATATTGGTGATCAAGGAGAGGCCAAGATGTCAGAAGGCAGTCTTGTTATTAACTGCTTTCAAGTCAACTTATAGTGACCCTATGAAGGAAAGATCTCTAAGTCACACTATCAGATATTCCAGATTCTGAGCTGTGGCTTCTGTAATTGAGTCTATCCGTCTGGAATGCAGTCTTCCTTTTTCCCCGCTAGCATGTCCTTTGCAAAGCACTATTGTCTTTTATAGTGTCTTCTCATGATATGTCCAAAGTAGGACAACCTCAATTCAGTCATCTTGGTTTCTAGGACTTGATTTGCTCGAACTCCCATTTATTTGTCTTTAGGGCCATATTTCAACCACACAATTCAAATGAGTTGATTTTCTTAGCATATTTTTTCACTATGCAGCTTTCAGAGCCATAGACAGAAGTCAAAATGCATTGGCACAGACAATCCTTGCTCTCTGCTCTTCCCCAGTATTTCCAATCTGGGAGCCTCATTTTCCAGCACTATCTCTTGTTTGATTTTGAAGTGGTTGTCCTCTCTGAACAAACCTGCATCCTTGTAGGTCTGACCCACTCTTTTAATGAACACTGACAGAGAAAACAGTTTTTTTTTTCTGTGCTTCACTCTAGGGCTCTACATTCTTTTGGTGCAGGAATTAAACAATACGTTTGTTTTGCCAGGAGGGGTTAAAGCAGATCCCTTATTTATAGTGCATGGCCTTTCTTTTGTGGCTGCTCATTTATTCATTGAAAGAGAAGAGACAAAGAGGAAGAAGTTCAGATCATGGGCATTTTGACGGTGGGGACCTGACCTTGAATTAGTGAGCCTGCAGAGAAAATTATTTAATCAATAGTCAGCCGCAAAGGACCCATTGCGCAAATGCTAAATTGCAATGAAAGAGTGAAATACATTTCGGGAATGGCCTCTTTGAAAATTAAGGTTAAACGCAAACTCCTGACACAGGCTTGGAATTCACTCCACCTCTAATTGAAAGCTTCATTGCTAACTCAGAAGTGATGGAAAATGCTAGCCTTTGGGTTTATCTCACCAGAGGACTCAAAATATAAAAAGTAATGGGAAAGTTGAGAGGAAATGCCCTGAGGTGATACATGGAAGGAAAGATCTAAATGCTTATGACAGGATGTAGATTATGCCTTTCTTGCTGGGCTCTAGGCATGCTACATGGACCAAAAACAGAGCCCAACCCTTGGACATGGCTAACAGCTACAAAACAAAATGGCCAGCCAGATTAAGTGGTCTCCCCACTGTAAATAAGCATCCTTGGGAATCATATTTAAATGCTCTTTTTGGTATTTCTGATTTGGTTGAAGATCTTTGACTGGAATGTCACCATTTGGGCCTTGAGAAAAAAAATCCTCATCTGTGTACCTTCCTCTATAATTACATCAAGAGCTTATTTCATCTTTGCCCGTGGTTAAATTAGCAAGAAGCCTTCAGAAACAAAGGAGAAAGAACTCTGAGGATTTTGTCTTCTTTTCAGTTTGTGGAGCCCGAGGATGTGGACAAGATACTTGGAGGAATGAGGCCCACCACGTCCATCCTAGACCCTGCCCATCCTGGCTTCTGAAGGAGGCCAGAGGGGGATTGGCTGAGTGGGTAACGGTGGTGGTTAATGCCTCCCTTCGGGAAGGCAAGATTCCAGCGTGCTTAAAACAAGCAATTATAAAACCGCTGTTGAAGAAATCATCACTGGACCCCACCAAATTTGACAACTTTCGGCCTGTAGGCTATTATAAAGCCGCTGTTGAAGAAACCATCATTGGATCCCACTAAATTTGACAACTTTCGGCCTGTTTCCAATCTCCCCTTTTTGGGCAAAGTCATGGAAAGCGTGGTGGCCTCACAACTCCAGGTATTCTTGAGAGACACGGATTATCTGGATTCGGCACAGTCTGGTTTCAGACCGGGACATGGAACTGAGACAGTCTTGGTCGCCTTAGTGGATGATCTGCGCCGGGAGCTAGACGGGGAGTGTGTCCCTGTTGGTGCTCCTGGACCTCTCAGTGGCCTTCGATACCGTCGACCACGGTATCCTTCTGGGGCGCCTTGCGGAAATGGGTCTTGGGGGCACTGCTCTGCAGTGGCTCCAGTCATTTCTGGAGGGTCGTACCCAGAAGGTGTTATTGGGGGACTCCTGTTCAACACCACAGCCTTTGACCTGTGGGGTTCCACAGGGTTCTATACTGTCCCCCATGCTGTTTAATATCTACATGAAGCCGCTGGGTGAGATCATCCGGAGTTTCGGGGTGCGGTGTCATCTGTACGCAGATGATGTCCAACTCTGTCACTCCTTTCCACCTGCTACTAAGGAGGCTGTCGAGGTCCTGAACCGGTGCCTGGCCTGCTGTAATGGTCTGGATGAGGGCGAACAAACTGAAATTAAATCCAGACAAGACAGAGGTACTCCTGGTCAGTCGCAAGGCCGAACAGGGTATAGGGTTACAGCCTGTGCTGGACGGGGTCGCACTCCCCTTGAAGGCGCAGGTTCGCAGCTTGGGTGTGACCCTGGATTCATCTTTGAGCCTGGATCTCCAGGTTTCAGGGGTGACCAGGGGAGCATTTGCACAGCTTAGGCTCGTGCGCCAGCTGCGCCCGTACCTTGGGAAGTCTGACTTGGCCACGGTGGTACACGCTCTGGTCACATCCCGCCTTGACTACTGCAACGCTCTCTACGTGGGGCTGCCCTTGACGACGGCCCGGAACTCGTCACATCCCGCCTTGACTACTGCAACGCTCTCTACGTGGGGCTGCCCTTGAAGACGGCCCGGAAGCTTCAGCTAGTCCAGCGCGCGGCAGCCATGTTACTAACGGGAGCGGGACGCAGGGAGCACACAACGCCCTTGTTGTCCCAGCTCCACTGGCTGCCGATTTGCTACCGGGCCCAATTCAAGGTGCTGGTGTTATCCTACAAAGCCCTAAACGGTTCCGGCCCAAAATACCTTTCGGACCGCATCTCGGCCTATGAGCCCACGAGGGCCTTGAGATCATCTGGGGAGGCCCTTCTCTCGATCCCGCCCGCCTCACAGGCACGTCTGGCGGGGACGAGAGAGAGGGCCTTCTCGGTGGTGGCCCCCGGCTGTGGAACACCCTCCCTGTTGACATCAGACAGGCGCCCTCCCTTATGGCTTTCCGTAAGAGCCTAAAGACCTGGCTATTTGAGAAGGCATTTAACTGAGTGCTACATTAATCTGGTACAACTTAAGCTACTGGAGAACATCCAGAACTATAATTCTTTATAATTGTCCTCCATACAATCTGTAACTGAGTTGGGTGGTTGGTAGGTGTGTGGGGTTAGCCTGAAAGCAGTATAAATATTAGGATTATGATGATTGTGGTTATGTTCTTATAAGTGAATAATCTGTGACGGTTCGGATTAGTTAGTTGTAGCTTTAGATTAGTGTGTAATTATTGATATGGTGATCAGTTTCATGTGTTGTCTTTTTTCAACTGTTTTTATATGTTGTACACCGCCGCGAGTCGCCCTAGGGCTGAGAGCGGCGGTCAACAAATGCAGCAAATAAATAAATAAATAAATAAATAAATAAATAATTCTTTCAAAACAGACAGTTACGCAATCTTATGCAGGCTTACATTTTTGCCAAAATGTCTTTGTCTGTATACAAAAAGAAAGCTGATACACAGAGCACAACAGTACCTGCACAAGATATCTCAAATCAGTGCATTTGTACAGTTTGCCCTTCACATTTATACATTTCACATTTGGATTATTTACATATTTGCTTAAAGAGCTCTCTCTAGGAATCTAGGTCCTCCAGTGTGACTCTATTGTTAACTTCTGCCAGAAGTCACTCATTGTTTGCTAGGGTAAGCCCTAATACCACCAAACTGCAGTTACATGGGCAAAAGGAATGTTGTGCAGGGAGGTGTTGGATACCTCCTTGTGTGATGTTTGTTCAAATTAATATGTCAGCATACCTGAAAGTTATGCTGCATAGCTCACCAAGACGATTCCAGCCAATGCCATCATTACAAGTACATATTGATGAATAGGCTAATCAGAAAATGCAAAAATCTTAACCCATATGAAGTCCACTGGTTTCTTTATCAGGAAAACATGGTTAAAAATTAAATAGGGACAAAAAAACCCGATGTTGTTAGAATGATAGGTTTGCACCTTGCGTCTTTTGGATCTTGAAAATAAGAAGTCTGGGCAGACAGAATATTATTTCCTTTTTTCCCATGGCAAAAAGTGGGCAGAGAATATACTAGAAACAAAGGCAGTTAGGGAAGGAAATAGCATTTCTGTTCAACTGCAGCCACACAGTCCCTTGTCATTTTGAATTTCATTTTATTCAGGATTCACAGGATAAGTTTCCTTTGGGGTAACTAATATCAAAAGATCAATGCTGTGCTTGGAGTGATTTTATTGGACTAGAACCTGCAGAAATCCTCCAGCCAGTGTGGCCATTGGACCATGTGAACAGCCCTCTGGACCAGGCAGAGAAAGGATACAGCTCTCCTTTTCTTTGAAGGAAAGGGTAATGTTCTTTTTCAAAGATTGTTTGCATTTCTAATTAAAAGCTGAAGGTTCCCTTTTAGTTCTCAGGAGATCTCTCATTAAAGTTCATTGTATTTAGCACTAGCTGAAACCAATGCAGGCAGCAATGAATGGTGTGGGATTTGGTGGAGCCTGTTATTGTGTATATCTGGGTAGGACTACTGCTGTGGTGATCTTAAAGCATTTTAGAGCAAGAGCTCCTATTGGGACTGTTGAGGTGGTGATCTCAGGGAACAAGATCACACTTTGCTTTCTACTTCAGGCAGCAGGAAAGCGTGGGGGATCCCTCATACACTGTGTGTTGGGTTAGGGGGTGTAGGTTTGCGTACTTGTCTGGGTCCTGCAAACAAGATGAAGACCCACAACACTTGGACTTTCTGTGAGCTAAAACATTAGCTCTAAAATGCTATGGTGTATTCCCTCTGCTTTGCTGGTAGCAAGATAATGTATCTTTGAGGTTGGTTCCATTAAAACAGTGGTTCTCAATCTGTGGTCAGTAGATCACCTATGGCCTGCAGTCTATCCAATGTAATTTTCTGAATCAGCACCAAACCGAATCTAGAAGTTGACCAAAAACTGATTCATAACCCTTTTGGTACTAATGTTGGGGAGTGGTCCCTGGTCAAAGTGGTCTCTGGTCAAATGTTCCCTGGGCAAAGTGATCCCTGGTCAAGTGGTCCTTGGTCAGAGTGGTCCCTGGTTAAGTGGTCCTTGGTCAAAGTGGTCCCTGGTTAAGTGGTCCTTGGTCAAAAAATATTGGGAACCACTGCAATAAAAGAACATTAATATAGGCAGTCCCTGGGTTGCAAACAAGATAGGCTCTGTAGTTTGTTCTCAAGTTGAATTTATATGTAAATCAGAACAGGTGCATTTTAAACATGACTCCATCCAAAAAAAAAAATCTTGCATAGCATAGCAAAGGGTTAACACCATGTAACATTTGTTTTGCTGTCTGTGCCCCTGTTCAGAAGATTTCACCTTCATTTCTGTCCTTGTGACAATTGGATTTTGGGGAAAAATGGTTTGTTGTGGAAACAAGGATTGTCGAGAAAGCCATAATAACTCTTCCATGAGTGAATTTCTCTCCCTAGGGGTAGATTTCCACTCACCTACTGTTATCTCACCCACTTTAGGAATTGTATGTAAGTTATATGTTTATAACATGGGGACTGCCTGTACTAGGAAACATGGAAGCATGAAAGGATTAATAAGCAATGTTTGGAATGGCTCATAGTTGGAATACACTTCCTCAAAATCCACAGCAGCCACTGCAGGCTAGAGAATGACTTGTAAGCTCAAAAAGTCATTTCTGCTGGATCTGGCAATAAAGCATGGATATTCCTTTTAGCTATGAATACCATGAAGGCAAGAGATTCTCCTGGAAGATAACCTGGCATCTGGAAGGTCCTTCCAATTAAAGCAAACTGAGAATGTACCCCTGAACTGTCCTTGTCTAGTTGTGAATTAATACAGAACTAATTAAAATGGTCCTTCACAAAACATCAAGCAGAACCAAGTCAAGAAGAGATGTTTGAGTGCTTTAAGTTAAAATAACTTGGCTTTCTATCTTCATGTTTTATTTTGCATCTGCTGCAAAACATTTTGAACATGAAGAGGAACATGTGAGAAATTTGGTTTCAAAATTAGATTTTACATTTGAAGTGTTAATCTAATTATTAGTCCTAAATAAAGAATGCCCGTTGGATCCATGGTAATTTGGTAAATTCCACTGATTCAGTGTGTCTTGTCTAGTTAGTAGGGGTGTGCATAATTTCATTTTTAATTCATATTTCAGATAAAAATTTGTTAAATTCATGCATATGAATCGATACTAGAAACATGTAGGAAAGTGAGGGGAGGGGATTTAGAAATTGAAACACTCACCAATCATTTTCGTTAAGATTCTGTAACATTCGGATGTCTCACAAGGTCAGTTTAATTTTCAGTATAACCATTAAGCAACTTTGGTAAAGCCAAGAAAACATAAAGTGTTTTCAAAACCAATCATTTTTCTTTGGCCCAATCATATGTATTTCAGGGATTATGTAATGATACCTTTGGGGAGGATATATGTGGGTGTCATTGTATCTACTAGGCACCAAACAGTTCTTTGTGAGCTGAAATCTGTGAAATCTATTCAACTTTTCTGAGGGCAAGCTAGGCTCCAGCCAATTTTCAAGAGTCCTTTGAATATTGCTGCCTGCCTCAACAGTTGTTAGTTCAGGTTCTCTTTCTTCCATTTGGCAAAAGAAAGAGATGCTTTTGACAGGAAAGCAGGAGAGGAGACAAATACATCATCCTCTTTTAGGACTTATTTATTTTTGTGACATTCAGTCCACTTCCTCATTTACTCTGATGGAGTAAAAAAAAAGAAATAAGAGATGTATTGGTATTATTTAAAAAATAGTGTTTGAGTGTAAGAAGATACAGCAAAATCCACAAAAGAGTGATATTTTACTGAACCAATTGGAATGTATGAAATACATCATGCAAGCTTTTGAACTTCACTGGATTCTTCATCAGGCAAAGATCTACAGGAGAAGGAAAATGTTAAAAGTCACAGGTCTGCATTCTGTCTCGGGTGTTACTTCTGGATACAAAAAGATGTAAGATGTGACACTGGCCTCCAAGCTTCAAAGAGCCGTGGAAGGTGACATAGCCTGTCAGGCAGCTGGCCTATTAGTCTTGAGGAGGTGTCAAAGCCATGGAATCTGCTTTGACAACTCTGAACTAATAGGCTAGCTGCTTCTGAGCCAGTCCACTAGAAGTAAGAAACTTTTCTGAAGAGATTTCTTCTGTTATGTGTGCAGTCATGATTTGAGCCTGTATATTAATAGAGAGTGCCAAGAAACCAAATTATGATATATCCCAGTGGTTGTTTTCTTCTATGCATATTTTTGTCTGTTTGTTTGTTTTAGAGCAACTACTTGAAAGTCCATGATTGCATGTGCAGGAAAGTTGAAATGCTCTGCCACTGGTTTTGGAGGACCGTATATACTCGAATATAAACCGAGCCCCCCTCAGCTTATACTCAAGTCAGAGTTATTTGTTATTTTATTCTGTTGTTGTTGTTATGATTACATTTATTATTTTACTCTGTTTATTATTGTTATTACATTTATTATTTTACTCTATTTATTATTGTTATTACATTTATTATTTTACTTTATTTATTAATGTTATTACATTTATTATTTTACTCTATTATTATTACATTTATTATATGATTATTATTGGAAGGATACGTAAACACATTTACATTGAAGAAGGCTAGAATAATGGTTTAATCAGAGTTGGTTAGTCTTATCTTAAATTACAGTTTTATGTAAATATTCAAAAATATTTAACTCAATTCGTGTAATTTTACTTGCATCTATTTTTATTTTGGAATTTGCCAGTAGCTGCTGCATTTCCAACCCTCAGCTTATACTGGAGTCAATACGTTTTCCCAATTTTCGTGGTAAAATTAGGTGCCTTGGCTTATATTTGGATCGGCATATACTAAAATATATAAGGTAACCGCTTTACTAATATCAGATTCTTGTCCATTATTCCTCTTGAACTAAGAGGTTGATAAGAAAGATGAAGTAGGTTGCATGTAGGCCAGACTGTCAATTTTCAAAAGGGGCCTTGTTTAGCATACATCTCAAAAAGGCATCAGAATATCTGGTGGATGGCTGATCATGCCCCAAACCAAAGCAGGGAAAAAGGAAGCTCATGGGCACAGCCATCCTTCATCTTGAAAATTTGGAGTTTCATCCCAAATGCCCGCAAATGCCATTTGGGCTTTAGTCTGAACTTTAAAGGTAGTATCTAAGTTGATGAATCTACATTGAAATGGAAGGCAGGACTAGCTTGCTATGTTATGCTTCTCCTTTAAACTTAGACTGGGTGTTACCAAGTTTGGAATAAAAATAGAAAGTGGGTTAATCCTCTAAGGTCACCCTGATTGATTGATTGATTGATTGATTGATTGATTGATGAGTGTAATTCCCATAGTTTCTTATCATAGATCATAGTTGGTCATACTGATAGCAGTGGTGGACAAAATAGGCTTGAAGAGTGTCAGTCCTTGTTTTACTTCCATTCTGAGATCCCAATGAAAATATTGAGAGTGTATACATGCGTTCATGTGTGCACGCATGCACAAACACACAGAGGTCTCTTCAATGGCCCCTTCTTTGCTGCCATATAAAATACATATGATCTGCTTTGAACTGGATTACATGGCAGTGTAGACTCATATAATCCAGTTCAAAGAAGATGATTATCTGATTTGATAATCTGGATTATACAGCACAGGAGTAAAATCTAAAAGTGAGTTTCCATGGCTGAGTAAAGATTCCAAACCTATTCTCCAGAGTCAAAGTCCAATGCTCAAACCAATACCCCACACTTTGGGATAATAATTCTTTACAAACAATGTGATAATACACAATAACGAGATAATTTTTGTCCTATCATTTATGGCTGCTGTTAGGTTTAAAAGAAGAAGAAGCCCCATGCTGTCTCTTTTTCAGCATAACATGCAATTGGTCCATTGGTTCATTTAAGATTATACAGTGATATGTTACCACAATCTAGGACAGTGCTTGTTCTTCCCTTCCTTACAATACAAACAACAATTTCCTTTCTTTGGCTTAAATTTAGTTGGTTGTATCCTCCTGAGACTCAGATGATATTCTTTTTGATTTTGCATCCTTTGTAAGTTACTTTGAGTCCTTTTTTACTGCATTAAATTGCTAAATGAAAGAAATGCAAGATAATGAATGAAATACTGACCTAGACCAACAAAGATACTACCGACAGCTAATCCTGTTATTTTGTCACCTAAGAGAGAACATTCCAGAAGTACCTCTTCCCATTACTCAAAGTAAATATTAGGCTTGTGCATGGAAACGTTTTCCTTATTTCCACCTGTTCTTTCGTTACTTTTGTTACCTTTGGGAGCCCCTTCCCGTACAAAAATCAGCTTGACACAATGATCCTGGCTCCTCACCTGCTTTTTGTGAGCATGTGGCGCTTCATGCCTCCTTGCCTTGGAAAGAGTGTGCGTGTGGTGTGCAGGCCCAGAAAGCATACTCACCTGCCTGCAGCCAAGTGCCTCCTCTGGAGTAAGAATGCCTCTTTGCCTTAGAAAATGTGTACGGCATGCAGACCTAGAAATTGTTTACTCCTGCCTGAAGCCGAGAGCCTCCTCTGGAGTAAGATTACTCCTCCTTGCCTTGGTAAATGCATGTGGTGTGCAGGCTCAGAAAGTGTGTGCCTCCCTGCAGCCAAACAATTCCTCTGGAGTAAGATAACTTCTTGCCTTGAAAAGTACATGTGGGGTGCAAGCCCAGGAAGTGCACGTGCCTGCCTGCAGCTGAGCACCTCCTCTGGAGTAAGATAACTCCTCCTTGCCTTGAGAAGTGCATGTGAAGTGCAGATCCAGAAAGTGCCCATGCCTGCCTGCAGCTGAGCGCCTCCACTAAAGTAAGAAACTGGCATGAAGCACCTCTCCTCTAGAGTAAAACAGACGAAATGCCTAAAATGATGGTAATGAGAGCCTGGGAAGCCTCCCCCCCCCCCATAATGGGCCGATAGAAAACTGATCTACCAGCACCCCAGAGAGAAAACAGATACCTTCCCTCTCGATTTCAGGAGGCTCCCAAAAAATGGATCGGGGGCCCCACCAAAAGCCAGGACACGAAATGGTTCAAAGTTTATCCAGAATGAACAACCCTAGTAAATACACAGTAATACATTTCAATTCAGCACTTTTTCAAGACACTTAAAAAATTCTTTCTGACCAAAAAGCTTCCACACTGTGCCAAATGGTAGGGCTGGCTCTGATCACTTCTTGCCAATTCTTCTTTGTCCCCTGTGTGTTTCTTCTCTTTTCAAGGTCTCCAGAACTATTTTATTTCAGCCAGCTAATTTAGATGAGGACCATTTAGTGCTCTTTTTATACTGCCTGCTATAATAGATTTTAAATGCTATAATGTCCCCTCATCCGATCCAGTGAGAGGGCCATCTATACAGGAGTGTCTGCTTTTATCTGGTAATTTAAAACCCCATTACTTGGGTTCTTTTTTATCATATGCAAATGATGTCTTTTTCCCTCTGGCAACTTGAAAGAGTCAAGGGGCTTATTTGCTATTGTAAAAGCAGAGCAAGTTAAAATAAATGGGCAGCAGCCAGCCACAATTATGTCTTGAAATATGTTTCGTATTGCATTAGAAAGCTGAATCAGGATTTTACTCACAAATTTCAGCTATTCTGCATTCAGTAATCTTTTGAATGGGGTCCTTAACTTGTTCAGGAGCCAAAATAGCCTTCAGAAATAAAACATAGTCATCTAAATCTTCAGTGCTGATCACGGATGCATCTTTATTTTTCTTTTTGTGTATTGAAAATGCCATAACAAAGCAGGAAGAGGAGGAGGAGAGCAGTTAGCTAATGAATATGTGCCATCATCATAGATGAATGACCTACAGAGATTTCTATAGTCTGCAAACAGAAGGAAAACCCATACCTGTGTTTTATATTGTGAATGGATAGTAAAGTTTACTTTGTATTTTTCAATGCCTGGCACTCTGTTAGTGACATATGCATAACTTTACCTTTTGCCTTTATATTCCTTCCTCCATAACAACCAAAGCCTTGCAAGATACTTGGTTTTGTTGTAGTAGCCTCCCTGAATAGCCATTTTGAGGCTGGTAGAGAGCATAGGGGATTGAAAAAAACATCTAGCAATGGCCGAAGATGACATCTGTTGAGACTTTGGCCTTCATCTACACAGCCATATAATCCAGTTTCAGAATAAAAAACAACACTGCCTGAAATACAACACTGCCTGAGCTCTGCGAGTGCAGTATTTTTCTGAACGAAGCAGAGAATGTTTGAGGATCAGGACATCCATAGGGAGACCAAGATGTTTGCTTATAAAGCAATCCTGTTATATGCCTGTGAAACATGGACTGTCTACAGATGTCACACTCAACTTCTGGAACGATTCCATCAGCACTGCCTCTGAAAAGTCCTGCAAATCTCTTGGGAAATACAGGCGGACAAATGTGAGCATGCTGGAAGAGGCAAAGACCACTAGCATTGAAGCAATGCTCCTTCATCATCAACTCTGCTGGACTGGCCACATTGTCCAAATCCATGATCACTATCTCCCAAAGCAGTTACTCTACTCCGAACTCAAGAATGGAAAACGGAATGTTGGTGGACAGGAAAAGAGATTTAAAGATGGGCTTAAAGCTAATGTTAAAAACTGTGGCATAGACACTGAGAACTGGGAAGCTCTGACCCTTGAATGCTCCAGCTGGAGGTCAGCTGTGACCAGCAGTGCTGTGGAATTTGAAGAGGCACGAATGGAGGGTGAAAGGGAGAAATGTGCCAAGAAGAAGGCACATCAAGCCAACCCTGACCAGAACCACCTTCCACCTAGAAGCTGAAGCCCTCACTTTGGAAGAACATGTGGGTCAAGAATAGGGCTCTACAGTAACCTACAAATCAACCACCAAGACCCTATACTTGGAAGGCCAACATACTTGGACAATGAGGGATTGCCTAAGTAAGTAAGTAAGTAAGTAAGTACATTGATCATTATAATGCAGTTCAAATTGGGTTATACGGCAATGTAGACACATATAATCCAGCTCAATATGGTTCAATCTACATTATATGAGTCTGCATTGACCATTATAATGCCGTTCAAATTAAATTAGATGGCAGTACAGACGAATATAACACAGCTCAATGAGGTTCAATATGCATTATATAAGTCTACATTGACCATGATGGAGATCCTACCATGACTCTTAAAGCTCCCTTATTAAATTAGTTTTAGCATCAAATAACATCTGCTAACATTTAACTGTGGTAGAGAAATTAGTTCAGACCATAGGAAAGTCATTTTTTCAACTATCACTTTCATCTTTCACAGGCAGCCAGTGGCAATGCTAGCTGGGACATTCTGGAAATGTTTAGTCCAAAAACTAACATTGCCAAGCTCTATCTAGTCCTGTCCTCTGAATACACATAGAACAAGTCTTTGCCTTCTTCAATGTGATTGCCTTTTTGGCATTTGAAAAGTGCCATCATTTTCTCCAGGCCTTTATTATAAAAGTTAAATGTATACACTTCATCAGACCAACCATGATTCATGATACATATCACGGCAAGTTTTAAAATGTGGGACTGCAAGAAACAAAAATGAAACAGATCAGGCTTACCCAACTCTAACCCAAATATACACTTGCTTAAACACATAGAGAGGGAGATCTCATATAAGTTTGTATAAGTTAACAGTCTCTGGTTTAGAAAAGATGGGAAATGGATTACTCTCCTCCGATTGTGAAAATGAATTTGTTGCCATGTTGAAAACTGGAGAGAGTTTCTATACCTTAAGTGTTTGTGTAGAAGAGGGACTGTCAATAGAAAGAGTTGGTCATACGACCAAAATTGCATCTACATTTTAGTAATTTGATACCATTTTTTCTGCCATGACTCAATGCTATGGAATCATGTGAGTTGTAGCTTTACAAGTTCTTTACCTGCTAAAGAGTGTTGGTGCCTGACCAAACTACAAGTCCCAGGATTCCATAGCATTGAGCCATGGAAGCTAAAATGTTATCAAACTACATTAATTGTGCAATGTATATGCACCCCAAGAAACTCCTGCTGAAATTAGCTCTTCTGAAACAAAGTCTTTGAAATTTTTCATTTTCAAATTCATTCTGTGCAAAATTGATAGATTGTATTTTTATGCAGATTTTTTTTTAAAAAAAATCATGAATCAGCAATGTTTATACATTAAAAGTCTTGTCAATCTCATATGGGCTCCATTCTCACTTCTCAAGAAATGTGTTTTCAACTGTTTTTTAAATATTATCTCTATCCTTAGTTTCATTTGGGTTTCCCCCTCTCTGGTGGTATTTGAAGAAACCTGCACAGATCCAAACTTTTAGATTTTCCATCTTTGTAATCCTTCTGGAGCATCTTAAAGAGAAAAACAAGGTTTATAAAAAGATTGGAACTTCACAGTCCTACATATGCATGTCTACCCCCAAGTCTCATTGAGCTTAACCAGATTTATTTCCAAATAAGTATAAAACTGTATTGTCTAAGGCTTTCATGGCCAGAATCATTGGGTTGTTGTGAGTTTTCCGGGCTGTATGGCCATGTTCCAGAAGCATTCTCTCCTGATGTTTCGCCTGCATCTATGGCAGGCATCCTCAGAGGTTGTGATGTCTGGTGGAAACTAGGAAAATGGATTTCACACCTTCTTTCACACCTACCTCAAAGAGACAAGAGTTCATTCTCCCACCCTGGACTTTCCAAAGATATAAAAACTCAATTTTCCTAGTTTCCAACAGACCTCTCAACCTCTGAGAATGCCTGCCATAGATGGGGGCAAAATGTCATGATGGAATGCTTCTGGAACATGGCCATACAGCCCGGAAAACTCACGACAACCCAAGTAAAAAATTGCAGCACAAGTGAATGAATAGAGCCCTGCTCTGTTCTCTGGGCTATTATTTATATATATCACATATTTCCTCCTTCATTTGGTGACAGGTTCTTTTCCTGCCAAAGTGTTTCATCCTGGTGCTTACCAACAGAGTCCCTCTGCTAATCACATCAACTTCTCCTTCTCCTTGGAGATTTCTAGGGGAGTATACCAAGGGACCTGATTATCTCCCAGGGTATTAATTTGAATTCCTTTCAGGGCAAAGCAAAACCAACATCTCTTAATTTCAATTCCAAATAAATTGACTGAGATGATAAACTTTTGTTTGCTAAAAAGACTCTTCTGCAGGAAGCTCTCATTTCCCAAATCAGTCACTATGGTGACAGAGAAACTATGAAATGAAAGAGTAAGATCCTCCCCCTCCCCCCTCCCCAAAAAAACCTAAATAAGATTATAACAAATACAGTAGACACAGAGAGAGACTTCCTTCCAGTTGCCTGTTGGAGCCCCCGATAGCACAATGGGTTAAACCCTTGTGCTGGTAGGACTGGTGACTGAACGGTCAGCGGTTCGAATCCAGGGAGAGCGGGTTGAGCTCCCTCTGTATATATATTTCTGTATTTATTTCAGATTTCAATATTAATATCAAAAACACATAATATTATTTTACGTAGGATTTGTGCTACATTAGAACAGTAAAGACAAATATCACTTAAGTAAAATAAACATTAAATATTAAATAACTAGAAAAATAAAATAAGGTGTAAACACAAAAGTAATCTGGGAATCTGCTACTGCAACACAACCAATGAAGTGGTTTAAAAAAGATTAGGACTAAATGTGTTCCAGCTCCCCATGTGGGGACATGAGAGAAACCTCCCACAGGATGGTAAAACATCAAAACATCTGGACATCCCCTGGGCAACGTCCTTGCAGACAGCCAATTCTCTCACATCAGAAGTGACTAGCAGTTTCTCAAGTTGTTCCTGACATGAAAAAAATAGTTGCCTATTGACCTATGGAAACCCTATACATTTTGTAGGGCTTTCTTTGGCAGGGAATACTCAAAGGTGGTTTTGCCAGTTCCTTACTCTGCAATATAGCTGATGACATCTGGCATTCATTGGTGGTCTCTCATCCAAGTACTTCCAACTGGATGACCCCCCCCCCCCCTGTGAGGGTCTTCCTCTGGGGCAAACCAAAAATGGGCAACTTGGAAGTCCCTGAACAGACTCAGAAGTGGAGTGGGCAGATCAAAAGACAGCCTGGCAAAATGGCACTGCCTAAAAGAATCCTCCACCTTGTGAGCCTGTGGAACAGAACAAAAACTCTGCACCTGTATGCTTACCCACAATGCCCTACCTCATGCACAGAGGAAGAACTGTTTAAAGCTACAGACAATACAGTCACTGTTGCCCAGTTTTGGTCAAAAATTATTTAGCCACTTGTGCTCCTCTTATTTTTATCAGTTTTATACTTATGTATGCAATGCTTTTGAGGTTTTTATATCTGTGGAATATCCTCACTTGCCTAGTTTCCAATAGACTTCCCGACCTCTGAGGATTCCTGCCATAGATGTGGGTGAAACATCAAGAACGGATGCTTGTGGAACATGGCCATACAGCCCGGAAAACTCACAGCAACCCACTACTGGAATAACAGCAATTCTCTTTTCCCAGAGATACTAAATCTAAGTTTATAGGTCTTGATATTAATAACCCTTTCCCTTTCTTGGTCTTCTGTTCTTCTGGGATTAGCACTTCTATAATCCAAGCTTTCTTTTTCTCAGACTGGATCTACCCTGCCATATAACCCAGTATGTGATCCCAGATTATTTATGTTTAACTAGATTATAGGAGTCTACACTACTGTATGGGGCCCCCCGGTGGCGCAGTGGGTTAAAGCACTGAGCTGCTGAGCTTGTTGACCAAAACGTCGCAGGTTCGATTCCAGGGAGCAGCGTGAGCTTCCGCTTTCAGGCCTAGCTTCTGCCAACCTAGCAGTTTGAAAACATGCAAATGTGAGTAGATCAATCGGTACCGCTCCAGCGGGAAGGTAACAGCGCTCCATGTGGTCATGCTGGCCACATGCCCTTGGAGGTGTCTATGGACAACGCCGGCTCTTCAGCTTAGAAATGGAGATGAGCACCACACCCCAGAGTCAGACATGACTGGACTTAATGTCAGGGGACAACCTTTACCTTTACCTACACTAATGTATAATCCAATTCAAAGCATATAATCTGGGATAAGAAAGTAGATTATATGGCAGTGTAGCTCCAGCCTGATAGTTATGTCTGGCACAGTATGTTCTAATGGTTTCTCAATTCCATCATGCCCAAAGGAAATTGTTTTTTTTAAAACTTTATCCCACCAACTTTTCAACATTTGTTTTCTGGACCAGATACTGGAGCACGTGGCAGTGGTGGCTTCTTCTTCCACAGTCTAGCCCCACAATAATTCCCTTCTCTCTCTAATATCTACCCAACTCTCTGTTGCCTGCTAATATATTTTAAAACAAGAACGAGAGCTGTGTAAGGGAAATGACACAAATAATGCCACACTTCTAGTTTGGCCCTCAGATCCTAAACAGATGGGAAGAAGAAGATCTGTTGCTTGTACACTTTACGATATTTTCCTGCCCAGTCAATTTTATGTTGGCTTTTATGGCGAGAGCAAACTGTTCAATATGGAACATAAAATATCAATCATATTTCAGAAGGACATTATGATTTTATATTTTCTGGTAGAATTATAACAGCATGCCCCCTACTATTTTACACTGAATATTCTTACTACTTTCTTTGTGTTCTTCCTTTGATCTTCAGTTTGGAGAGCTTTCTCACTTGCAATGCCAACAGGCCACAGTTGGGTCTAGTTTGGGGGTAGCTGATACAGACAATTGACCCCTCACCTGATGAAAATTAAATATACTTAATTAAGTAGGTGAAATGGAATATTGAACACTCCTTCCACACACACCTAATGAAAGCATTATTCAGTTCACCCATCTTTCAGTTATTGGCAGAATGGATTTCTTTCTCCCTATGCAACTGTTGCTCAATAACAGCATGTAACACATTTTTTGTTCCTGGGTTATAAATGTCATTTCCTAATTTGTTCTATCATAAAAGCATGGGAAAAGGTTGTTAAACTGCAAAAAACATTGTTTTTGTGGGACATCCTGCAGCACATTTTGCTATAGTTTTTCAATGACTATCTCATCAAGTCTCAACCAAAATAGTTTGTGGCCACCATAAAAGCAAAGTTTCTGGAGATGACAACTACTTTTAGAGTAAATGCCACACAATTAAATAGGAATAACACTTTTAAACCAGGAACAGAATAATTTTTGTTACATAATTTAATAGATTGAAGGGAGGAATTGCAACCGTGGCAATAGTGTAATAACTATGACTATTTAGTTATTGTGAATATGGAACATTTACTTAGATTAACTCATCAGTAACTGTTCCATATTCACAAATACTTCATAGTGTGCATTTACATTGTAGAAATAATTGTTGGGATTCAACCCCACCCTGCCCAAGTCTCAAGTCCTCAATTAGGAACAATTTAGTTAGCTTAGAAAAGTCTGAGGGTTTCCCTTCACCCATGTCTCCTGTAAGACAGTTGGAATGCACCGAATTTCTTATCTCCTCTCTGTTTTTGTTCTCATTCTGATTGGTTGTTTAATATTGATATTTTTCTACTGCAAGCCTTTTTTGAATCTGACTTCTGCTTTCTTACACTTTAGTATGGAATGTATGTGCTGTGTGTTGGGGGTTGCAGATATAAATATATAGAAGCTTTACCACTGTTTTTGAACCAAAATATACCTTGAGGTATAATGTTTCACTCAGATTTGTGTAATGAGTAACAGTAACAATATATACAGCAACAATATATACAGCAGTCTCTCTGAATTCTTACAGAGAACAGAGGTAATAAATAGTCCTTTTAAACAGTCTTTAAAATATGCTTAATGCCTTAGAAATGATCAGGCTTCAGAGAGTGGCACCCATTTCCTTCCTGGCTGTTTCCAGTCAGCGCTCTCTTCACTCTCCAAGGTGAAAGTGGCAGTTAAAACCATTTCTCTTAGCAGCAAGCCAATCAGAATTCTGGCTCTTGTCATGCTCAGCCAATCAGCTGCCGACACATGTCTTTCCAGTCAACCCATTACATCATGGTGTCATTTTACAAATCCCCACAGTGTGTGCTTTGAGATCTCTCTCTCTGTGTGGCAGAAAGATGTAGTGATGGGTGTTTTTTCCCTCTCTTTGAAACCTTAGACGAAATGGGTGTTACAGTATATTAGACCCAGTTCTTGATTATTAAGAAATATAGTTAGTTCTTATTATTGTAAATGATTTTTAAAGATTGGACTCTGGATGTTTGCCTCCTAAGCTCTAAATTCTTTACAGCCACATCACACAGCACTTCACGCTCTGCACGCTGTGAGCTGATGCTCAACTTTTGTATCCTGCTTGTTTTTAGGGTAGTTTTAGGATAGTTTTCCCTAACAACAATAGTGTGTGCTATCATTTTAACTGCCATGGCTCAATACTATGGAATCATGGGAGTTGCTGTTTGGTGAGATACCAGCACTTTTTGGCAGAGATCTTGTGGGAATTGTGGGAGTTGAAGTCCAAAACATCTGGAGGGCCCTTTTTTCCACATGCCTGTGCTAGAAGATGTGGAAATGCATAGAGGGATGTCTATATGGGTGATGAAAGAGCCATTTTATTTGTAGTTTTTCACTTTCATGGAGGTCCTGTGACCCTAACCCCAGAGATTGTGAAGGGCTGACTTTATACTACTCCAGCTTTCACTATACAGTATATCCCTCTCATGAATCGTGTGTTGGGTGGGAATCTACCTTTGTAAGTCTTAATACTCAAGGTATGTATTGCCTGCGTTGCACATTTTCCCATGTGTGTCACACTTCTTTGGAGATAGTGCTATCAAATGCAGCTGTTCATAGAAAGATCTGCCAAAACACTGCTGCATTTTCATTTCAATCTCTTCTAAATGTGCCTGGTATGGAAATTAGCTCTTCTTTGTGCTGATTCAAAAAAGAAATAGTAAAATATGGTCATTTGAGCATTCCCCCCATATCCACACCAATACCAAGAACTCTAGGCAGCTTGGAGACATTATAATACAAAGGAAATCATGTTGGGTGATATGAAACCAGATGGGACTCCAGCTGCCAGTTGAAAAAAAAAAGAAAACATTAGACTCCAATTATAATATAGTTTGAATTGTATTTTACTAAAGTTTTGCAATAATTGGTTTTAGAATTATAGAAAGCAGCAACTGTCATGTAGAGTTGCATCCTATGAGTTTATTAATGCTGATTGTTAAACATTTGAACACTGAAATATTTGGTTGTAGTTTAGCACTCCTAGCAATTGCAGTATTCAATTATTAGCAGAAGAGTAATACCCAGATTAGTTCACTTTCTAAGATATCTTCTCCTATGATGTTGCAGGAATTAACACATGAAACATATTTTGGATGTCAATTTTGGTGGAACTCTCAAGTTCGGTCTGTTGGTTTTGTCCCATTAAATAACACGTCCAAGACCGAAGATTTTTATTAAGTACTAGCATAGCCCAGGTAATTTGAAAAAGTCATTTTTTTTATTTTGCAAAATGCATAAGGTAGTGGGTGAACCCATATCATGCCAGGTGCCAGGTTAACCCCCTGAAACTTCATCAATGGTTAAAGTTTGTCATGATGGGCAATTTTGCTCTCTACATTCATCATCGATGGGGTCTGTGGGGTTTCTGGTTGCAGGATGAATTACAGCTCCCACCATAGTGGGTCAGTCCCCTCAACCCCCACCCCCCACCCCCCAACAAGTAGGTTCAGTTGGTCATGGGGATTCTGTGTGCCAAGTTTGGTCCAGATCTGTCATTAGTGGTGATCAAAGTGTCTGTGGATGTAGGTGAACTACAACTCCCAAAAATGAAGGTCAGTTCCCCCAAGCCCCTCCAGTATGTTCAGCTGGTCATGGTGGTTCTGTGTGCCAAGTGTGATCCAGGTCCCTTGTCAGTGGGATTCATAGTTTCTCTGGTTGTAAGTGATCTACAACTCCCAAAAATGGAGGTCTATCTCTCACAAAACTCTCCAGTATTCAAATTTGAGAGTATTGGAAATGTGTGCCAAGTGTGGTCCAGATCCATCGTCGTTTGGGTTCATTGAGCTCTCTGGATGTAGATGAACTGCAAGCCTCCAAAACAAGATGAATTTTTCCCAAAGACTTTCAGTATTTTTTGTTGGTCAAGGGGGTCCAGGTCCATTGTTGGTGGGGGTCACAGTGCTCTGTCTTGATGCAGGGTGAACTGCAACTTCCATCATGTTGAGTCAGTCCCCCAATCCCCTCCAGTATGTTCAGTTGCTTATCAATTCTGCACTATTAAGGGTTAAGGGAGAGGCAGTGGGTGGGATCATGTAAATTCCACATTAATGGAGAGAATCAGAAACACTGTGATGCCTGTGGTGGAGGAAACACATAAAATCTAACATGATATTGTCCCCATATGAAAGCCTTCACTTGAGTGGTGGGCAGTATATTGTGTTTGTGAAGGACACTGGCAAGGGTTGTACATGTTCACGGCACTTGCTATAACCTGCAATGTCATTGAAGGGAGGGCCTTTGATGGGTCCTCATAGGTGAGGATAATAGCTGTTTGTGGAAGTGGGAGCCTATCTGTGAAAGTGGGCACCCCAGCCACACACACTTACATATTTTCACTTTTATTATTAATATAGATGTGACTAAAAGAGATACACAAAGAATTAAGCAAACTCATTAAATGAATCAGCTATGTTTGTCCAGAAGCCATCTGAATTTGCTCATTCAGCCTTTCCATCAAGATTAAATGCCATAGCCATATACCACTGGCAAGCACAAGGAGGTTGCTTTTCTATTTATGGGTAATGCCTATTCTTGGTGCCAATAAAAAAAAGATGACATCACTGTGAGGCTAATTACTAAAGCAACTCCCATAATCTATTGAGGCATCAGACAAACAAGGTTGGGTCTTGGTGATTCGAATAAAAATCGGACACTGGAGAAAATACTCAATAAAGAAACTGCAATCCCTATGTATAAATGCTAGGTCAGTTTCTCTAAACTGGATTTGGGAATAAGGGTTTTTAAAGGCATGTGAGATTTATCTTCATAAGACAAATGCATAACTTTGATATTTTCCATGGGTATTGTATCTTTGGAAAAACCTGTAGCACACATATATTGCTTTAGTGACTGCTTTACTTATATGGAAACAGAATTTTGGTTGGTGATCTTGACAGAAGTTTGCTCCGCTAATGTGAAAGTTTGCAAATTTGCATAAACTGGCCAAAAAAACTCATGTTTCAGGGCATACATGGCATGGTGCTATTGAAATGAAATGGGATTCATCTAAACATACCTGGGTCAGAATAAAGCACTTGTCACACTCAAGTTTCAAATCATTCAATGTTCTGTTGCCACAAGCTCCCTGAAGAACTGAAAAATAAGTTTAAATTTGCAAAGAAAATGAAAGCATCAGTGACTTCTACCAGTATAATTAATTGGATTAATTAACTGATTAATCACTTGGTGACTATGCTCCAGGCCTTCTTATGTGGCTTTGTTTAAAAGTCTCCCTTTATTTGACTGACAAGAAATGATATTATATTTTCATTATATGATAAGGAAGAGAGAGTAAAGGAGAAAGGAGATTTCTTCCTGTTTCCAAGTCTTAATGAGTGGGTGTCGTACACCAGAGCAGGAATACCTCTGACCTTAAACACCCCACCAGTTTGGTAAAATCAGCAAGCAGTTTGTTGAAGAACACATGTAGGCCAAGCAGTAGAAATAGCAAAAACTGTAAAGATCCAATACAATTAAAATAGTCCCAAATCTCAAAGGAAAACAAAATCCAAAAGTACCTAAACATCCATGAAACTAGGCACTTGAAACCACAAGACTAGACAGCAGGAAAAATCTCATGACAAAACGGGAGCTTGGCAAGAACTTGGTACATGAAACTATGAGCACTTGAAAACAAGACAATGATCCATTTCCAACATTGACCCGTATGAGGCAACACCTTCCCATGCATCAATATAGGCTTTTCCAGGTTCCAAAACTGAAAGGAAAGTGTATATGTATACTGTATTTACTTAGGTGACTTAATTACTTAGGCAATGCCTCATAAGGATGATGTTCCTCAAAGTGTAGTGTCTTGGTGGTGGGTCCATAGGTGGCTGTGGAGCCCTATTCTTGATCTGCATGTCCTCCCACAGTGAGGACATCGGTCTCCAGGTGGAAGGTGGTCCTGGTCAGGGTTGGTTTGACATGCCTTCTTCTTGGCACATTTCTCCCTTTCACCCTCCATTCATGCCTCTTCAAATTCTGCAGCACTACTGGTCACAACTGACTTCCAGTTACAGCACTCAAGGGCCAGGGCTTCCCAGTTCTCGATTTCTATGCCACAGTTTTTAAGGTTGGCTTTAAGCCCATCTTTAAATCTCTTTTCCTGTCCACCAACATTAAATTTTCTGTTCTTGAGTTGGGAGTATAGTTACTGCTTTGGGAGACAGTGATCGTCCGTAGGGAGACCAAAGTGCTTATTTATAAAGCTATTGTCCTCCCTGCTATACGCCTGCAAAATGTGGACTGTCTACAGATGTTGCACTCAACTCCTGGAACTATTCCATCAGTGTTGTCTCCAAAAAATCCTGCAAACTACTTGAGAAGACAGGCAGACAAATGTCAACATGCTGGAAGAAGCAAAGACCACTAGCATTGAAGCAATGTTCCTCCACCACCAACCCCCCTGGACTGGCCACATTGTGCAAATGCCTGATTATCATCTCCCAATGTGTACTGTAATCCCTGCATCGCCTTGGGGGGCTAGTGCAGAATATAAATAAAGTACATTATTATATGATTATGATACTGCTTAGTTTCCAAGATTAGATAGTATCTGGTGTTTAGCCTTGCTGAAGGGTACAACACCCCCTCTATTTTCTGTTCACTCATCTTCAATTCTAGTTACCTGAGACAAATAGACTAGTACTTCAATACAAGGCTATAGCAAATAAATTGCCCATCATTTATAGATATTGGGAGAATTGCCATTTTTGGCATGGCCAGTTCTTGAACTCTGTTAAAAACATCTATGTTCAGCCACACTCTGGATTCATAAGAGCCTTGTCTTTTCTTGCTCAGTTCTAAGGGCATAGGCTCTTTTGGCTGAAGCTGCAAATTGGGATGGAATATTTTCTCTTGCAGGATTTAGAAGTGGCAATTTGTGACAGATCCCCATGAACCCTGTCAAAATTCACTGTCTTATCCTTTCTTTTCCCCTGGGGCTTAGCAAACAAATTCTGACAGGTGCCTGATTGGGCTACCTTTCAGACATCTATCAGAATTTTCATTTCTTCTCCTCCCCCACCCTGCAAGAAATGGGAAAACAAAAGTGTGAAACAACAAAAATGTGTCTGCAGTCATCCATCAGGAATTCTTCACCTTCGAAAAAGCAGAGACTTAAGGTTTCACCTAGTTAGCAATTGCAACACAGCATGGGAAATAGACTTACCCCCCTGTGCTTGCTTCTCAGAAGGTAAACAAAGAAAAACAAGAATAAAAACATGCAGGGTGATGCCTTCCACTGAGAAAACATGGCAAAGGTTAGATCAGATTTTCAGCTTTATCAAAATACTAGCTGTACCCGCCATGAATTGCTGTGGCCAGCCTTCCCTCCCTCTTTCTTTTATTTCTTTCTCTTGTTCTTTCCTTCTCTTCTTCTTCCCTTCCCTTCCTTCCCTTTCTTTCTTTCTCTCTCTTTCTTTCTCCTTCCTCCTTCTCTTCTTCTTCTCTTCCTTCCCAACCTTTCTTTCCCTTCCTCTTTCTCCTCTTTCTTCCTTCTCTACCTATTCTTGGACTGCAACTCCCAGCAGTCCTCCTTATCTACCTACCTACCTACCTATCTCTATCTAATCTCTCTATCTGGAAGATTGCTGGGAGTTGCAGTCAAGGAATAGGAAATTGGAAATATGCAGGGATTGGGATGCTCTCAAAGAAATCCAAGGAGAAGAAAGCTTGCAGCTTGGAAGCAGTGCATTTGGTTATCCTCCTCTCCTAAAGGGCCTGGTCTAGGGGATGCTGGGAGCTGTAGTCTGGAAGAGAGTGTGGATATGCTATTGTGTGTTTTCTTTGCCATGGGAGTCATTTTTGCGTATACACTGTAGTGTCTTTTTCCTTTTTTGGCTTTTAAGTCCCTTCTGCTCTGTTTTTCAGTGTTTTTATGAGTGATGGTCACTTGTTGGCCTGATAGGTGTATTGTGTCCAAATTTTGTCCCAATTCATCCAGTGGTTTTTGAGTTATGTTAATCCCACAAATGAACATTACATTTTTATTTATATAGATTGGAAATATCTACTCATAAATAACTAGTTGCATGTAACTCATTATTTTTTCAAGCAGTATTAGTACTATATTTCCAGTGTAGTGAGAGAGAGAAGTACTTCTTTTGCAATGTAACCTTCGGGCACATTTATAATTATGAAAGCCTGAACACATTAAATAGTAGAGGAGGAATGGTCTAAGCCAGGAATGGGCAAACCTTGGGCTCTTTGCTCAGGCTCTCCTCGCTCACACTATCCTATCCTTCCTTCCCTCTCTTTCTTTCCTCCTTTGCTCCCTTCTTTCCATACCTCCTTCTTTCTGCCTCCCTCCTTCCTTCCCTTCCACCCCTCTTTCCTTCTTCTTCCCCCCCTCTCTCTTTTTCCTTCCTCCCTTCCATCCTTCTTTTTGACCCTTTCTTCCTTCTCTTTTTCCTTCTTCCTTTCCTTTTTGGAAAACTGAGAGAAGAGAAGGTAGAAAGGGAACATGTTTAGCTGAGAGAAGAGAAGGTAGAGAGGGAACATGAGAACCATGTTTCAAGATTTAAAAGGGTGTCCCATTGAGGAGGCGGAGGGGGGAAACTGAGTTTCTGCTGCTCTAGAGACCAGGCCACAAGGGAGCAATGGTTTCAAATGGCAGGGAAAGAGATTCAACTGAAAAGATTAGGAAGAACTTTCTGAGAGTAAGAGCTGTTGGAGAGTGGCATAGGCTGCCTCAGAGTGTGGTAGAGTTTCCTTCTTTGGAGTCTTTTCTGCAGAAGCTGTCTATCGGGAGTTCTTTGCTTGTGCCTTCTTGCATTGCAGAGGGCTGGACTGAATGGGCCCAGCTTCTGCCAACCTAGCAGTTCGAAAGTATGCAAATGTGAGTGGATCAATAGATCAATAGGTACTCCTCAGTCATGCAGTCATGATGGCCACCTGACCTAGGAGGTGTCTATGGACAATGCAGGCTCTTCAGCTTAGAAATGGAGATGAGCACCTCCCCTAGAGCCAGAGATCAAAGAGGAAGCCTTTACCTTTACGGATGTTCATTAATAAGACAAGCTAGTATGTCCAACTTCTCCCCATCCAAGTAGCCATTATAAAGACAGGAACTTGTAGCTGAACATGGGGGTTTGACGAAGCCAGGACTAGTGGAAATTTAATGGCAAAAGAGAGGCTATGGTTCAGTAGCAAAAGGTTCCAGGCACAAATCTTAGTATTTCCATTTGAAAGGTTGAGGCAGTGATAGATGTGAAACATTCAGAGCTTGGATAATGTAGATAGTTGGATATTTCTGAAAGCTGTTGTCATAATATCTCACTGATAATAAGTGGGTCTGGATCTGGTCAATGTTTAGATGGGAGACCAGAGCTCCCACATCAGTGGGGCTGTAAATCTACTCCACATTTTACTCCAACCAATTTAATCCCAAGAGTAGAGATTCTATTCCACAAGAAGAGCTCCTGTATCCGTCATCCTCTCCATGCAGGTCATGGCTGTACAGGGAACTATAACATGGCCTTTTAAGAACAGTGATACTTAGAATCATAGAATTGGAGGAGACCTCAAGGGCCATTCAATCCAACTCTGTGCCATGCAGAAAGATACAATCAAAAGTGTACTGACAGATGGCCATCTAGCCTCATTGACAGACTCCACCACAGTCTGAGGCAACCTATTCCACTGCCAAACAGCTCTCATCACCAGGATGGGAGCCCTTGGTTGCACAATGGGTTAAACCCTTGTGTTGGCAGGACTGTTGACCAAAAGGTGGGTGGTTTGAATCTGTAGGATGGGGTGAGCTCCCATCTCTCAGCTCCAGCTCCTCATATGGGGACAAGAGAGAAGCCTCCCACAGGATGGTAAAATATCCGGGCATCCCCTGGGCAACGTCCTTGCAGACGGTCAATTCTCTCACACCAGAAGTGACTTGCAGTTTCTCAAGTCGCTCCTGCCTGACACAAAAAAACCCACCAGGATATTCTTCCTAATGTTTACGTAGAATCTTTTATTTGCTGCAATTTGAATCCATTGCTGTTTGTCCTAGTCTATAAAGTAACAGAAAGTAAACTTGACCCTTACTCAACATGACATCTTTTAAAATATTTAAACATGTTTATCATGTCTCCTCTTCACTTTCTCTTCTCCTGTTGGACAGCCATTTTGTTAAATGGGAGGATGAACGGGAATCAGAAATCAATCCTATGCCTATAGATAAGCCTCATGGCATTCATTGGTACTGAATCTCACGTAGAAAAATCTACAGAATTCACAAAACCAGTTCTCCTTAAAGTTACAAGTTTTATGATTTTTTTATTGACCTGTTTCCTGTTAGCTCTACAGTTCTTTTAAGTTTCCATGAGCCATTAAAACACTTGCAGTGATAGCATTACCTGTCAGGGTGCGAAGAGAATGTGACATGTTCAAAAACAAGTAAATAAACCTGTCCAGCTGCTTGTTTTCATAAATGGTGTCACTGAAAACTGGCAGAATATCATTCCATGCTTGGGCAAGTGCCAGACAAAACTTAAAAATGAAATCTGTGCAGCTACAGAGAGTGGCAAATGTCTGTGCGCTGAAAGAGAAAAAATTCTATCTGGTAGAGAAGGAAAACTTGATTACTTATAATGCTGCAGGAAATGATTATGTGGAATATTATTACCCAGACTTCAATGTAACAAATCTTGAAATGACAGTGCTGGATTTTATTCAAGATTATTCCTTTAAGCATGATGTTTTTTTGGAGTGGTTCAGCTTGAACAGGAGAAAGATGTAGCCTTCCACTGACTAGTCCTTGTGATTTCACCAACTCATGCCTGGCCCATTCTGGAAGCATTCTTGCAAAAGTTTTCAATAACAGATGTTGAATTTATTTGAAAAATAGCCTGCTCTGGTTACTTAAAAAACTATAGTTCTTTAGCTAAATATACCACCTATTTTGGCTGGAAATATTAAATGAATTTGTTCTGGATGTTCTCCAAAGCTTTCAGGGAGCTGTCCAAGGTGCTGATTACCATCCCCAAAAGACCGCAGTAGCACAGCAGGTTAAACCGCTAACTGCAGGAAATCTGCTGACTGGAGGGTTAGCAATTTGAAGCAGTGAGTCAAAGTGAGCTCCCGATGACAGCCCTAGCTTCTGCCAACTTACCAGTTTGAGCTCCTGGTGGTGCAATGGTTAAGCCCTTGTGCCAGCAGGATTGAAGACCGACAGGTCAGATGTTCAAATCCAGGGAGAGCGTGGATGAGCTCCCTCTGCCAGCTCCAGTTCCCCATGTGGGGACATGAGAGAAGCCTCCCACAGGGACGGTAAAATATCAAAACATCCAGGCGTCCCCTGGGCAACATCCTTGCAGACGGCCAATTCTTTCACACCAGAAGCAACTTGCAGTTTCTCAAGTTGCTCCTGACATGGAAAAAAAACAGTTTGAAAGCATGCAATGCAAGTAGATCAATAGGTACCACCTCGTCAGGAAGGTAAAAGGGCACCCCATGCAGACATGCTGGCAACACGATCAGAGAAGTCTACGGACAACAGGCTACTCAGCATGGAAAAATAGAACAAACGCACCTCCTCATGGCCAGAGTTGACCATTGCCTGCAGAAGCTGGAGATGAAAAGGCGAAGGCCTTTACCTTTGTCTGTGTATTGTATGTTGTTGTTGTTCACTATGTAATAGGCATTGAATGTTTGCCTTATATGTATACTGCAATCCACTCCGAGTCTCTTCAGGGAAATAAGGCAGAATATAAACAAAGTGTGTTGTTGTTGTTGTTGTTGTTGTTGTTGTTGTTGTTGTTGTTGTTGTACTGTCAAAGGTTCTCATGGCCGGAATCACTGGGTTGTTATAGGTATTTTCGGGCTGTATGGCCATGTTCTAGAAACATTATTTCCTGATATTTTGCCCACATCTATGGCAGGCATCCTCAAAGTTTGTGAGGTCAGTTGGAAACAAGAAAAATTGGGTTTATGTATCTGTGGAAAATCCAGAGTGGGAGAAAGAACTCTTGTCTGTTGGAACTAGGTGTGAATGTTTCAACTGGTCACCTTGATTAGCATTTGATGGCCTGACAGTTTTTAGGTAAGGCTTCTTACTGCCTGGGGGAATCATTTGTTGAGAAGTGATTAGTTTTTTTTAATACTGATAGCCAGATTTTGTTAATTTTCATGGTTTCTTCCTTTCTGTTGAAATAGTCCACATGCTTGTGGATTTCAATGGCTTCTCCGTGTAGCCTGACATGGTAGTTGTTAGAGTGTTCCAGCATTTCTGTGTTCTCAAATAATATGCCATGTCCAGGTTGGTTGATCAGTTGCTCTGCTATGGTTGACCTCTCTGGCTGAAGTAGTTTGCAGTGCCTTTCATGTACCTTGATTCGTGTTTGGGCAATGCTGTGTTTGGTGGCCCCTATGTAGATTTTTTCTCCCACCCTGGACTTTCCACAGATATATAAACCCAATTTTCCTAGTTTCCAACAGACCTTACAACCTCTGAGGATGCCTGCCATAGATGCAGGTGAAATGTCAGGAGAGATTGCTTCTAGAACATGGGCATACAGCTCGAAAAATCTACAACAACCCGTTGTTGTTGTTGTTATTATTATTAGTATTAGTATTATTTAGCAACCTGGATAGGTCATATGAAGTTGAAAATAACACCCAGAGAAGATTCACTGTGCCCCTCACATGAAAGCTCAGATGAAATCGTCTTGGTCTATTAAACTTGGGCAGAGAATGAACACTTTGCCTGAACACTCTCATCTCATCTTTCTTCCTTCCTTAATTCACAGGATTTAATGCTGACATTCTGCAGATGGCCATGCCATATTTTCACGTTACATTTCCATTAGGTAGCAGTGCCAGAAGTACTGCTCCAAGACAAAATACTGTACAAGCTGTAGAAGTTGTGATTAAGAGGTGAGAGAGGAAGGAGATGAGAGGAAGAGACACTGTTGAGGCACAATATTGTTTCTTGCTTCAATCATCTGTGATAATCAATCTCAGGTAGTGGTGCCTTAACTAGGTTGAGAAGGGCAGGGTACAAATATGGTAAATAAATAAATGAATAAATAAATAGCAGCTTTAATAATTATATAATTGCCTCTATAGCCTTTCTCTTGTTGGTGGAGAGTAGCAGATTGGACATTGACCTCTTCAGTTTGCGTTTTCTGGCAGTTTCAGAGAATGACTCCCATAGCCAAATGTTTCTATGATCTCTTGTGCCCTCCAGAAGTCATGGTATACCATTTAAGAGGCCATCAAAACACATTATGGATCCTGAGGTGGAAACTGTGGACATTATGGAAGAGAGAAAAGAATATCAACCTCTGCAATGACCAGAAAAGATATTTCCAATGTAAGGTGGACTTGATTTTATCACCACAAGGGTACCAGCTACAGTTTGCAAATAAGTGCTCCTCCCAAACCAAATGTAGATTTTCTTGCAGAGTTTTTTTTTAACACCTGAAGATTAATGTGAAAATTTGATGTAAGAGATTTATGCTGAGTGAACACAAGTAGAAGCGACATGAACAGTAAAAAGACTGACTTGTCCATCTCTGGAAGCATAATAGGATTATATTTGGGAAGCCTTAAACCATTCGTGTTTGTGAGTGAAAGAGCACAGTTTTTACAGCCTCCGCTCAAAAACACTTGCTGATGTAGGAGTGGAATTGCCATCATTACTTCTGAGCCACATATAGCCAAGGAGGGAAGGTTATTTTAACAGTATGTGGGGGATGCATTTAAGGTTGGTTAAAAAACTCCCTTTTGTCACTTTCTCTGCCGCTTAGTAATTAATACACCACTAGAAATAGCAACATTTGAATTTTTTTCCCATAACAATAAAAATAAACTACTGTAGTAGTGTGGAACCATGGAAACTCAACTGCACACAGCCCACGAATAGTGTCATGTCTTCCACCTGGAAGGTGCTCATACGCTGCATCTGTTCTCCCTGGAAAAGAAAGAAATTGAAAATACTGGAGAATAAGATCTGAGAAGAGCTCTTGGCATCCAGGAAAGGACAGATGAATGCACCAGCACTCTTTGTCAGGGAAGGCTAAAGACCCTGTAAAACTGCAATTCCCATGGTTTCATAGCATTGTTCCACAGCAGATAAAATGGTGTCAAGCTGCATTAATTCTACAGTGTAGATGCACTCTTATTCTACTGTCTCCACAGCATCATTGGTTTACACAGGAAAGTCTCCTGGCTTTTAAGTGCACTTATACCTACAATACATCAATATCTACAAGCCCAGAGAATGATAAATGAAAGCTTATGCTTCCCTTCCCTCTGGCAACGGTTGCCCTAAAACTGGAGCCCACCTCAGCTAGATTTTTAAAAATAGCTCTTTGGATGCTATTTGTTGCCTTCAGTACTTCCTTCGCTCTATGGCAGACAGCCTCAGAGCTTGAGGGGTCTGCTGGAAACTAGACAAGTGTGGTTTATATGTCTGTGGGATGTCCAGGGTGGAAGAAAAAACTCTTGTCTTCTTGATCCAAGTGTGAATGCTACAAATGACCACCTTGATTAGCATTTAATGGCCATGCAGCTTCAAAGCCTAGCTGGTTACTGCCTGGGGGAATCCTTTGTTGGGAGGTGTTAGCTTGCCCTGGTTGATTCTTATCTGGAATTCCCCTGTTTTTTTAGTGTTGTTCTTTATTCACTGTCCTGATTTTGGAGTTTTTTAAATACAGGTAGCCAAATTTTGTTCATTTTCATGGTTTTCTCCTTTCTGGGATCGTTTAGAGGCCACACAAAATATCAAAAGTGCTCCTCCAACTGTGGAAGTGGTCAGAGTTCAACTTCAGCTTTTGAAAAGGATGTGGGTTTTGATATTAAAGACTGCAAGAGTAGCAAATTCCTGCAGGCTTTCAAAGGGGAGGATACACATTTTAGTTCTGGCCAGATAAAAGACTAGTCTGGGGTTTTTGGTGAAGTTAAGAGATACAAAAGTGACTTGGAAGGCCGCATATGTCCTTGCCCCACCCTCTATAAAGAATAAAGAGGAGGCATTATTGTACAAAGAACCCTAGATGAGAGTGGTCAGCTCAGTTCACATTTTAGGACTAGAATTAGCCAGTTCCCAAGAAGAAAGAAATGCAGAAGAGAGAAGAATTTGGGTGAGCAGTTGCAAAGAGAATGAGGCAGATGTGAGACCCAAAGAGAAATAAATGCAAGTTCAGTTTTACTTTAGAAGGGGCCACAGTAGCACTGCGGGTTAAAGCACTAGCTGCAGGAAATCTGCTGACTGGAGGATTGGCAGTTCGAAGCTGCAAGTCAGAATGAGCTCCTGCTGTTAGCCCTAGCTTCTGCCAACCTAGCTGTTTGAAAGCACGCAATGCAAGTAAATCAATAGGATGGGAAGGTTAAAGGAAGACTCATGCAGACATGCTAGCAACAAATCAGAGATGTCTATGGACAACAGGCTCCTTGGCATGGAAATACAGAACAAAAGCACCACACCATGGCTGGAGTTGAGCATCGCCTCCAGATGCCGGAGATGAAAAAAGGAACACCTTTGTCAGTGTGTTGTATGTCTTTGTGTTCACTGTGTCAAAGGGATTTAATATCTGCCTCTGAGTCCCTCCAGGAAGATAAAACAGAATATAAATAAAGTGTATTATCATTGTTATTACTTTAAGCATGTTATTTATATATCTATCACAAACCCAGACTGTCCATATAATATTTTATTCATTATGAACTTTTGAATTCTGTCAAAAGTTCATAATGTGCACTAGATTTTTCACTGACTCCTGATAGTCTGGGCAGGGTAGGTGATGGTATGTATACCTCATCCTGCCCTTATGGGATGGTTCCCTTCCCAAACCTTGGACCGTGGGTACTGGAGATGTTTGTAAGACAAACCCCACATGAATAGCATCTGTACATCCTCCATCTGTGAAATATATTAGATACAATTATCTCTACGGATTAGCATGATCGAAATCAGATGTATGACATCCCAACTCACTTTTACAAGTATTACATATGTCAGAATTCATTTTGAACCATACAACAATGACAATTCCCCTCAAACTCACCTTGTAAGTTATACAGCCTCCCAAACACAGTATTTTCCATGTTGTCAAGGAAGAGACGTCCAACTATTTCTACAGATCCCTGAAATGGCTATCACAGTGCACCCAGCTACAAGAAAAGAGCTGGTCATATCCCTAGTAACCCCTTTACTCTCCAAAAACCAGGAAATTGATATATTTGGGGGGCACTGTGCTGTTTGCATGGTAGGTTATTTTGGAGTGGGGTAGTATCACAAAATGTATCCCTGGAGACTTAGGACCCTTCCACATAGCCATATAACCCAAAATATCAAGGCAGATGTTCCACAACATCTGCTTTGAACTGGATTATCTGAGTCCAGACTGCCATATAATCCAGTTCAATGTGGACTTTATACAGCTGCGTAGAGGGGACCCTAGATTTATGTTACACAATAGAATGAACACCCTGCTTTCTATATATTTAGCATTCTGGAGCCAACAGCATTTACAAATTTATTCATAGCCTGGAAAAATTCAAGCTCATATTGAATGATTTACTAGAACTCTACCATTTAACAAATTTCAAAGACAAAACAAATCTTGAGACTTTAATTAAATAGAATGAAGATGAAATTAAAAGAGAAATCTCATTTCCCTATACTAGCATGACAAATGATATGTCTAAAGGAGGAATGCAGACTGCAGCCAGGAAATCAGAAGACGCCTACTTCTTGGGAGGAGAGCAATGACCAATCTCGATAAAATAGTGAAGAGTAGAGACATCACACTGGCAACGAAGATCCGCATAGTCAAAGCAATGGTATTCCCCATAGTAACATACAGATGTGAGAGCTGGACCATAAGGAAGAGCGAAGGAGGATAGATGCTTTTGAACTGTGGTGCTGGAGGAAAATTCTGAGAGTGCCTTGGACCGCAAGAAGATCCAGCCAGTCCACACTTCAGGAAATAATGCCCAACTGCTCATTGGAGGGAAGGATATTAGAGTCAAAGATGAAGTACTTTGGCAACATCATGAGAAGACAATGATTCTGGGGAAAATGGAAGGAAAAAGGAAGAGGGGCCGACCAAGGACAAGATGGATGGATGGATGGATGGATAGATAGATGGATGGATGGCATCCTTGTGACTGGCTTGAAGGATACTGAAGGAGCTGGGGGTGGTGATGGCCAACAGGGAGCTCTGGTTTGGGCTGATCCATGAGGTCACAAAGAGTCAGAAGCGACTGAACGAATAAACAACAAAGGAGGAATGGCTGCTTCTCATGATCACAAAAGTCTATTTATGTGGCTACACATGACACCCTTCTCAAAAAAATATTCCAGGCATTTCAAAAATTCCTTGCAAGTTCCTACACACAAAATCAAACTACAGTAAGATTGCTATAATTAAACTAGAATTTTGTTTTACTTTTTGCAAACTGCTTTGAGTCCCAGGAATGGAGGGAAGCTGGAATACAAAATAAGAAGAAGAGCAGCAGAAGCCTCCTGTCCCTTTATTTTGAAGAATGATAGACATCAGGATGATACAGGCATCAAATTGTGCCTTTGCTTCTGTAAGCCGCCCTGAGTCCCCTTTGGGGTGAGAAGGGCGGGGTAAAAGAACCCCAAATAAATAAATAAATAAATAAATAAATAAATACAGTAGTTTGAGCATAGGGCTATGACTCCGAGTCCTCACTCAGCCATGGAAATCCAACTGAGAGTTTCATGTAGGTCACATACTCTCAGCCTCACAAGTTGAAAACTACTCAAAGGCACCCAATAACCACCACCAACTGGATGATTATGGCGCTAACAAGTGACTTGAAAATGCATAGACATCCATGCAGTGTTAATCACGGAATCAGGAGGCCAGAATCTCTATATCCATTGACCTGACAAGCATCCCCATCTGCTGACTTACCAAGAGAGGAACACCCTTTTCACTGCTTTATCTTCTTTCTTTTCCAAGCTGTTTGCTTGCCTTTAATCTTTCCCTTTAAGCTCTTACTGTGTTCTATGATGCAGCAAAATCTTTCCTGACATGATGAAAGCTGGGTTGGATACATCACCTCCCATGAACCAATACAATTTGAGAAGCCAAAGAGGGAACTGTGCACATGAGCGTACACAGAAATCCAGCAGCAGTGGTAAGTCTTTATTCAATCAACTTTATTTTAATTAATTCCCATCCATTCTCACAAGTCAATAGTACCAAACCCAAATAGCCCATTGAAGCTCCAGTGATTCCAGGAGGCATATTAAGCTCATTATTGAAATCAAAAGCACTGAGGATATGCTTAATGTTGATGACTTTGGACATATAGACCAAAGTTGAAACATTATGAGATTGGGAAAGTTGCTCTCTGGACCATAACTGCAAATGTCCCCTCCCAGCATTGCTTTAGCAGCTGGTAATTCTGGAATGTGTGGTCCAAAAGAAAGCATTTCCCCCCCATAATCTGTAATCACTATAAACTAACAATCAGGTTAAAAGCAGGATATATCTATACACATAATAAAAGTGGAAAATATGTATGTCTCTGTGTGGCTGGGGTGTCCACTTACACAGACAAGCTTCTGCCTCCACAAACAGCTCTAGCTCCCACTACTCAGGAGACCCCAATGGCCCTCCCTCTAATGGCACTGCAGGTTATAGAGAGCACCATGAACATGTACGAGAGCCCTGCCACTGTCCCCCACAAACACCATACTACCCACCACCCAAGTGAAGGCTTTCATATAGGGACAATTCCATCCTAGATTTTATGTGTTTCCTCCACCACAGGCATCCCAGTGTTTCTAACTCTTCCTATTGGTGTGGAATTTACATGACCCTGCCATTGCTTCTCTCACAACCCTTTTCTATACTTTTCTATGGCTCACAACAAACAGAGAGGAATTGATCAGCAAGTGAGCATACTGAAGGGCTTTGGGGAGAATTCACCATGATTTATAGGAGTTGTAGGTAGTGAGAGGATCCCTCTTGTCCTTTGCTGAACGTAGCATTTGTTGGATTTTCTTGGTGGGTCTGTAGATAGTTGATGAGGCTGATGAGGAAACACAACATTCAAACTATCTACAGACCCACCAAGAAAATCCAACAAATGCTACGTTCAGCAAAGGACAAGAGGGATCCTCTCACTTCTGCAGGAGTCTACCGTATACCATGCAGCTGTGGACAAGTCTACATAGGGACCACCAAACGCAGCATTGCCCAAACACGAATCAAGGAACATGAAAGGCACTGCAGACTACTTCAACCAGAGAAGTCAGCCATAGCAGAGCACCTGATGAACCAGCCTGGACACAGCATTTTATTTGAGAACACAACAATGCTGGACCACTCTCACAACCACCATGTCAGACTACACAGAGAAGCCATTGAAATCCACAAGCATGTGGACAATTTCAACAGAAAGGAGGAAACCATGAAAATGAACAAAATCTGGCTACCAGTATTAAAAAAACCTCTAAAATTGCAACAGCAAAACAACAGAGAGTAAGTAAGTAAGGAAGGTCAGTTGAAACATTCACACCTAGCTCCAGCAGACAAGAGTCCTTTGTCCCACCCTGGTCATTCCACAGATATATAAACCCTTTTTCCTAGTTCCAACAGACCTCACTACCTCTGAGGATGCTTGCCATAGATGCAGGCGAAACGTCAGGAGAGAATGCCTCTAGACCATGGCCATATAGCCCGAAAAAAACCTACAACAACCTACTAAAATGACCCTGTTACAACTGCTCTATCCCTACGTTGCTATATCATCTATGCACCTTATTGACCAGGCTATTTTCTAACTTGTTTGCACACCAGCCCTCCCAGCCCCCCAAATGAGACTTGAAGTATTTCTGGTTGTTGCTTATGATGCTTGTCTTACTATTGTTATAATGTTGTTTTCATGTTGTTTTAATATTTTATTTACTATGTTTTATCTGTATGTGTTTGGGCTTGGCCCCATGTAAGCTGCCCTGAGTCCCTTCAGGGAGATGGAGGTGGGGTATAAAAATAAAGTTGTTGTTGTTGTTGTTGTTGTTGTTGTTACTACTACTACTACCACCACCATGTATTGAACTGCTTTTTCTGTCAATTTGTCATAAAACATGATTTTTGGTGCATAATTTGTAAAATCATAATGTAATTTGACATTTAATAGGCTTTTCCTTATTATCCAACATTTTTGCTTATCCAATGTTCAGCTGGCCTGTTTATGTTGGATAAGCGAGACTCTACTGCAATGGGAAAGTTTTCACTCACAAACAATTGAATGGAAAAATGGCAACTCTTCCCTTCTTCTCTCTGGTCATGTAGATACCCCATTCTAGCATTGTACAGAGATCCATGGCCAGCTAAGAGTGGTAGCAATGTGACCACAACTAATCCCCTTTCCCTATACCGATGAGCACAAAGCAAAGGTGGTAGCACTGATATCCCATCCAATATAACTGTTCAAACTGCCTTAAAGCCACAGGATAGTCTGGAATTTCCAACAAAATCCAGGGTCTCTTCCACACAGCTGTATAAAATCCACATTGAACTGGAATACATGACAGTGTGGACTCTGATAATCCAGTTCAAAGCAGATATTGTGGATCATCTGCCTTGATATTCTGGGTTATATGGCTTTGTGGAAGGGCGCTGTGTGTCTTTTAAAAAGAGAGAGATTTGAACAAGCACCTGGTGCAGTTTCAAAGTCCATATAAAATCCAGATCATCAGCTTTGAACTGGATTATATGGCAGTATAGAAGGGGCCTGTGTCAATATGTTAAGTTAATATTTACACAGGTTCTTTTTATTCAATTAGTCTCTAATTTGGGTTAAGAAGTGGATTTGGGCCTAAGAGGTGAAGTCAAAAGGTTCAGAAGAGATCTGAAACCAAAAGAGGAAGAGAGGGAAACCCTCCAAGGTCACAAAAAGAGGTCCAGACAGATATGCAAATCAACACTTTGCCCTCCAAGGCATCAGTAGGCTTTATGTTACAGAAAAGGTTACTCAAGGACTTCGTTTGATGTGCATTTTTAAGCAAGCAAACATGATTCCTGCTTATAATCAGATCAGAAGGAAGATACCTTTTGAATTTTGCTTTTCTCTGCATAATGTAGTGCAGTTCTTTAATGCAGTGAAGCTCTCAGTTCAAAAAGCTGTCTCTAAATACATAGAAAGCTTTAAGCTTTATCTTTTAAAATGGACGCAAAATGTACATTATGTGATAAAAGGTATACAAGATGCAATATTGACGGATATTTTAAAATCAAAACACATTAAAATAACATGAATCACATTTTTTAAAAAAATCTGATTATTAAAGGGAAATAGGATGGAACAAATCAATGAATAAAGTTTGGAAAAGTTACTTTTTCAGCTACAGTTGACAGACAACACAATTTTCAGCATTTTCCTAGCAATGCAGACTGAGGGATTTAGGCATTTATCAATAATAAAAAAGTTTTGTGAATCAACACATACAAAACCTTCTGGAAATAGGCAAATCCACCAATCCCTAGTTCAAAACATCAAACTCCCAATTTTGGCAGAGACAGTTCCAATTATTATTTTATTGTCTGATTTTTAAAATTAGTTTAAATGTTTCTTTCTCTCTCTTCCTTCCCCTTTCCCTCTTTGACCCCACCTTACTTCACTTGGTGCAAACTTATTTTATTTATCGTGTCAGAAGCAAATTGAGAATACAGTTATAATGTATAAAAGACCACAAAGTAAGTTAAAAACTTGGCATTATACTAAATTTCCTTTGACCGGAAGCTGGGTACTTCGAATTCCTCTGGTGTCACTGTAAGAAGGACCTCCACTGTGCATTTGGCAGGGCTCTGGTTGCATTGTAGTATGTGGTCTGTAGCTTGCTCTTCTCCACACTTGCCTATCATGGACTCCACATTGTAGCCCAATTTCTGAAGATTGGCTCTACATCCCATGGTACCAGCGCACAATCTGTTCAGTGCCTTCCAAGTTGTCTAGTCTTCTGTGTGCCCAGAAGGGAGTTTCTCATCCGATATCAGCCACTGATTGTGCTTCCAGGTTTTAGCCCACCACTTTTGGCCTCTTGCTTGCCGAGGTGTTCCTGCAAGTATCTCTGTAGATCTTAGGAAGCTATTTCTTGCTTTAAGACATTGGTGTGCTGGCTGATAGCCAAACAGAGGATGGGCCGGAGATGTCAATGCCTTGGTTCTTTCATTATTGGCTGCTACTTCCCGGTGGATATCAGATGGTACAATACCAGCTAAACAGTATAATTTCTGCAGCAGTGTGGGGCATAGACATCCTGTAACAATGCGGCATGTCTCATTAAGAGCCACATCCACTGTTTTAGTGTGGTGAGATGTGTTCCACACTGGGCATATGTACTCAGCAGCAGTGTAGCAAAGTGCAAGGGCAGAAGTCTTCACTGTGTCTGGTTGTGATCCCCAGTTTGTGCCAGTCAGCTTTCATATGATATTATTTCTAGCACCCACATTTTGCTTGATATTCAAGCAGTGCTTCTTGTAGGTCAGAGCACAGTCCAGGGTAACTCCCAGATATTTTGGTGTGCTGCAGTGCTCCAGTGGGACTCCTTCCCAGGTAATCCTCAGAGTTTGAAATGCTTGTCTGTTCTTCAAATGAAACCTCGTGTCTGTGTTTTAGATGGATTAGGAAGCTGGTTTTCCCTGTAAAAGGCAGTAACAGCACCTAAAGCTACAGAGAGCTTCTGTTCAGCCATTTCAAAGCTCCCTGCTTGAGAGGTGATGGCACAATCATCAGCATAGATTAAGCTCTCTGGTGCAAACTGAATTTAAAGTGCAAAAGAAGGAAGAGCAGGAAGAGAGGAGAGACAGAATTTTGTCCTTTCCAGTAGGCTCAAACAAAATAAAACTGCTTTAACCTCACCTAGCTTATGTATTCTTCTGCATTCATAACATTTTGCTATCTTGACCACACACTAATGTTGCTTGCTCACATATTTCCCAGTCTGTGAAATGCTGGAAGGCATGTTAGTTTCCGTAGTGGCTCAAAGCACAGTTCTACCAGGAAATGTAATTAATTCTGCTTTTCAAATACTTACATTGGACTTACTGCTATATGAATATATTTAACCTGGTTCCCAGAAGCAATATCTTAGTTCTTTAATTTGTCTTGGAGTTCTCTGAATTTCTTTTTGTTTGGGTGCTTCTTTGCGGCATTCAATGAAACTGTCAGCAAAATTTCTTTCAGGCTCCTCGATATTGCTCTTATACGCTATAATTTTTTTCCCATTTGGCTCACAGTGTAATCTAGTTTTCCCCAAATCCCTGTTTGATTGTCCTGAACCAGAATTGCTATTTACATTAGAAGACGCCTCTGTTAAAAGGGAAGGGAAGAAAGAAGAAAAAAGAAACCCCCAGATATAATCACAGCCTATAACTTATATCTGAAGATGAAATCCCTCAGTTAAGAGAACACACAGAGTAGCAGTTTAAATTCTCATCTGTATTTCAACAGTAAAATTGCATTGTGCAAACAAAATTTAACACGAACAGTATTTTGATTTGGATTTAATGCTCTAATACTTTGGGGGAGGGAAAAACGCCACTTCTTGTTGATTCAGAGACCTCTCAAGATTTTTCTTTTATAAAAATTGTTACCTTTTCATAACACACGAAATCTGCTGCCCGAGGCAACCATGCCACTCCCAATAATGGTAGGGCTGGCTCTGCCTAAAGGTAATAACCCTTTCCCTCTTGTTGTTCCCCATTAACTTGTATTCCCTGGCATTTTCTTGCTCTGGAGCCCCTGGTGGCACAGCGGGTTAAACTGCTGAGCTGCTGAACTTGCTGACTGAAAGGTTCAGATCCGGGGAGCGGAGTGAGCTCCCACTATTAGCCCCAGCTTTTGCCAACCTAGCAGTTTGAAAACATGCAAATATGAGTAGATCAATAGGTACCATTTTGGCAGAAAGGTAATGATGCTCCATGCAGTCATGCTGCCCACATTTATGGACAATGCCAGCTCTTCGGCTTAGAAATGTAGATGAGCACCACCCCTCAGAGTCGGACACGACTAGACTTAATGTCAGGGGAAAACCTTTACCTTTCCCTTTCTTGCTCTGAACTTGGTTGGTTCTTCTGGCCTTTGTAGTAATTACATCATATCCTGGTAAAGTTCCTTTTGGGACTACAATTCCCAGGATATCCTACCATCAAGGATCCCAAAACTGCTTTTTAAAGTATGGGAGGTCAAGGTAATGGATACGTAGATGACACCCAACTCTATTACTCATTTCCACCAAAAACCAAGGAAGCCGCTCAGACCCTGAACTGGTGTCTGGCAGCTGTAATGGACTGGATGAGGACAAATTGAAATTGAATCCAGACAAGACAGAGTTCCTCTTGGTCAGTCTTAAGGCAGATCAAAGTATAGGGTGGTAACCTGTATTGGGCAGGGTTACACTCCCCCTGAAAACGCAGGTCTGCAGTTTGGGGGTCCTTCTGGACTCATTGCTAAGCCTGGAGGCTCAGGTGTTGGCGATGGCCAGGAGGGCCTTTGCACAATTAAAACTTGTGCACCAACTGCACCCGTACCTTGAGAAGCCAGACTTGGACATAGTGGTTCATGCCTTGGTAACATCCCATTTAGATTACTGTAACGGGCTCAACATGGGGCTGTCCCTGAAGAATGCCTGGAAACTTCAGTTAGTCCAAAGAGGTGCAGCCATGTTACCTACAGGTGCTGGACCCAGAGAACGAACAACCCCTCTTCTACAGCACCTATACTGGCTGCCAATTTGTTTCCGAGCCCAATTCAAGGTACTAGTTTTGACAGTTCAGGTCCAACTTACTTATCTGACTGCATCTCCTCCTACCAACCAGCCCAGTCTTTAAGATCTTCTGGTGAAGCCCTACTCTCACTTCCACCACCGTCGCAAATGTGACTGACATCAACGAGAGAGGGGGCATTTTCATCTTCTTCATCATCATCATCATCATCATCATCATCATCATCATCTTTAATTACTTATTAATTGTCCTCCATCTGAGATGCTCTAGGCAATTTACAAGCTAAATTGTAAAAGATAAAACTACATACATACAGAAATTAATAATTAACATAGATCGGTGGCCACCCCAACCCTGTGGAATACCCTCCCAAAAGAAATTTAAACAGCCTCCTCCCTTTCTTCCTTCAAGAACTAGTTAAAAACTTTCCTGTTTAGACAGGCCTTTAGTGAAGAAGCTAAGCTGGAGTGATAAGAAACACCATAATGTTATGAACTCGAACAAGGTGCAATATAATCTGACATGATGCCACAAGAACGTGAATGCACATTATTGTTGTTTTAAACTGCTTTTTTTATGATGTTTATACTTATTATCAATGCATATGGATTGTTGTTTACATGATTTCAATATGTTGTAAGCCACTTTGGGTCCTGTGAGGGAGAAAAGCTGGATATAAATATTATATTAGTAGTAGTAGTAGTAGTAGTAGTAGTAGTAGTCGTAGTCGTAGTAGTCTGCTTACCATGATGGCTAGTTGATGTTTCATTGAAATATTCTTGAATATGAAGACTTATAAGCACAATATGTACTTAGAAGTACCCTTTGTATGTTAGATTGCAGACAACCTACATTATTATAGGCAACAGAAATCGTTGCATTAATATTTCTCAGTGTTTGAGAAACGCTGAGAAATAGTAATATTTCTGTATTGTCGAAGGCTTTCATGGCTGGAATCACTAGGTTCTTGTGGGTTTTTTCGGGCTATAGAGCCATGTTCTAGAGGCATTTCTCCTGACGTTTCGCCTGCATCTATGGCAAGCATCCTCAGAGGTAGTGAGGTCTGTTGGAAGTAGAAAAAATGGGTTATATATCTGTGGAATGGCTGGGGTGGGGCAAGGAGCTCTTCCCTGCTGCAGTTAGGTGTGAATGTTTAGCTGATCACCTTCATTAGCATTTGAAGGCCTGCCTGAGCCTGGGAAAATCTGTTGCTGGGAGGTGTTAATCTGTGCCTGGTTTTTTCCTCTCTGTTGTTTAGCTGTTATAATTTTAGAGTTTTTTAATACTGGTAGCCAGATTTTGTTCATTTTCATGGTTTCTTCCTTTCTGTTGAAATTGTCCACATGCTTGTGGATTTCAATGGCTTCTCTGTGTAGTCTGACATGGTGGTTGTTGGTGTGGTCCAGCATTTCTGTGTTCTCAAATAATATGCTGTGTCCAGGCTGGTTCATCAGGTGCTCTGCTATGGCTGACTTCTCTGGTTGAAGTAGTCTGCAGTGCCTTTCATGTTCCTTGATGCGTGTCTGGGCGCTGCATTTGGTGGTCCCTATGTAGACTTGTCCACAGCTGCATGGTATACGGTAGACTCCTGCAGAGGTGAGAGGATCCCTCTTGTCCTTTGCTGAACGTATCATTTGTTGGATTTTCTTGGTGGGTTTGTAGATTGTTTGTATGTTGTGTTTCCTCATCAGCTTCCCTATGCGGTCAGTGGTTCCCTTGATGTATGGCAGGAACACTTTTCCTCTGGGTGGATCTTCATCTTTACTCTCGTGGCTTGTTCTTGGTCTTGCTCTTCTGATGTCTGAGGTGGAGTATCCATTGGCCTGGAGAGCCCAGTTGAGGTGGTTCAGTTCATCTTGGAGGAGGTGGGGTTCGCAGATTCTTTTTAATATTTCTACAATTAATATTTCTACAATTAATATTAATATTTCTACAATTCTGATAATTGTACAATCAATCATTTCTGAAAGGGCTTTATTTTGCCAGATCAATTTGGGGGAGAACACAACCCTTTCTCCTGCCTAGTTTTGAGGGAACTCAAACCCACCCCATTCTGGGATCCATGCCCACCAGCATGGGCCTTGGAGAGTTTCGGAGCTGTATCCCTCCTACCACTACCCCCAAAAATCGCCATCTCTGTAAGAGTTGTGAACAGACTTGTTCAAAAGATGCAGAATTCTAGATTTCTCTCACAAGCTTATCTTAATGTCTTGGCTGTTATATTTTCCAAGCAGACCTACCAGTTCTCCTTATGTTGATAATCCAAGCTCAATGCGCTTGGAAAACCGCAACATATGACAGGGTTGGACTCTCAGCATGTCACAAAACTGTCATTGTCCCCATGACTACAATCAACTAATTCCTCCAGTATAGCTGGGACATGGTCATGCTGTTAACGAAGATCAAAGAAATACCTGTTGTTCACAAAAGTGCTGATGACTAAGAGATAGTGTGCCAGATGGACAGCCACAAAGGCTACAAGGGCTTTGGAGCAAAGTGTATCTTTGGGATATCCCTTTTAACATCCTTCTCTTTATGTCAGGCCAGAAATAATATTGAGTACAATGAATTCCAGGGTTGCATACTGGATTCAGAGGTTGCTGATGAGACAACCTGTTGGCAGGTCCTTCAAAGATTTCAGATGTGAAAGATGATAAGGAGGAGAGGAAAGGAACTGTGATGAGATGAAAGGGAACATTTCCAACAGGGATGGGTGGTTTCCAACTCTTTTCATTACTGAATTCAAGCATGTTACCGAAATGAAAGCTTTGCTGGAAGGTGGTAAATTAAAGAATGGGCCACATAAGCTGGAACAGATATTTGGTCAGAGTTTTATTATTGACAATGCTGTGTGAGAACAGGAACAGAAGAGAAATCTGAATGTTTCCATTGTGATGGAGAAAAACTTTCCAATGAATGATGACTCAGGGCCCTTCCACACAGCCCTATATCCCAGAATATCAAGGCAGAAAATCCCATAATATCTGCTTTGAACTGGGTTATCTGAGTCCACACTCAGATAATGAGGGATTTTCTCCCTTGGTATTCTGGGATATAGGGCTGTGGGGAAGGGCCCTATGACTTCTATGTCTTCTTCTACTTGTGAATGGTAAAGAGCCATGAGATAGGCAATCCAAGCTAATCAGGAGGGCTCTCTTCGTGGAGAATAAGGCCCCTTCCATGCAACTGTATAAAATCCACATTGAACTGGATTATGTGACAGTGTGGACTCACATAACCCAGTTCAAAGCAGATATTGCGGATTATCTCCCTTGATATTCTGGGTTATATGACTGTGTGGAAGGGTCCTGAGTCACCATTCATTGGAAAGTTTTTCTCCATCACAATGGAAACATTCAGATTTCTCTTCTGTTCCTTCTCTCACACAGCATTGTGAGAGGCCCCTTCTACATTGCCATATAAAATCCAGGTTATCTGCTTTGAACTGGATTATATGACAGTGTAGACTCATATAATCCAGTTCAAAGCAGATAATGTGTATTATCTGCCTTTATAATATGGATTATTTGGCAGTTTGAAAGAGTCCTAAGTGTACTTTTGACTACCAGTCATAAGAAACATATGCAACCTGCCAGTTCAGAAGCAATATGGCAGAGAAAACCAGTTGGGGAACCTTCAACAAACTTTAATCTTCCCTAAAAAACAACTGAAGCTGAGGCCAGTTGGTTAATATCTTAAATAGAAAACCAGTACATAATACTAGAGAGCTCCAGTTAAGATAGGAAATAATCTTGTCTTAAATTCTTGAGAACAGCTGCTAGTAAATGGTATGACTCAGGCCCCTTCTACACAGCTGAATAAAATCCCACATTATCTGTTTTGAACTGGAATATCTGAGTCCACACTTCCCTATAATCCAGTTCAATGTGGATTTCATACAGCCATGCAGAAAGGGTCTTTTTTTCTAGCCATACAGCTCACTGCTATCCTATATGTTGGACTACATCATCCCCAGCCAGAAGGGTCAATGTCATCTCAGAGGCTGCTGTGTCCCTTTATTTATATCTGTCCCAAGCAGCTCATGACATAGCCTTAACAGCATTGATTAGCTATCCTTTCAAAACATCACTAAAAGTCTGAAGACATTTCAAAACATAAGAATGAAAGTACAAAATAAACTTCACATTAAAATAGATTTCATTGGGTCTTTTGTTGGCTTCTGTTCAGGGATGCTATGGTATAAGGGTACTGTTGTTTTTTGGGTACTGTTGTTTTTTGTAATAATTGTGCATTGTAATTGCTTATTGGTAATTTATGGATAATGTGTTAAGTCAATTGTTATATGTTGTATGGAACCACTGCTGTTTCTACTGTTTTTACTGTTGTGAACCGCTGTGAGTCGCCTTCGGGCTTGAGATATAGCGGTATATAAGCAAAGTAAATAAATAAATAAATAAATAAGGATCCAACAGAGTTCTTTCTCTGCAGCAATTCCTGCATTGGCCACCTTCATTTGGGCAAGGGGCCTGAGTCATACCATTTTCTAGCAGCTGTTCTCAAGAATTTAAGACAAGATTATTTCCTATCTTAACTGGAGATAGCATGGGAAAGGACCATAGCATCCTTATCTTATAATTTTCCATGCTATCCTGGCATAGAAGAAGAGAGCTACAGTTCCTCTTTTACCATTGAACAAAATTGTCCCAATACAAAGGGACATTCTTATTTATTTATTTATTTATTTATTTCAAAGTTTTCTATACCGAGCTTCTCACCTCTTAGAGGGACTCAGCCCGGTTATTCTTTTAAAAATACCTCATTTATTTTACCCCACTGCAGTCCTGCCTCAAGACTTTTTTCTGTCTGAAGCAAATTACAGTGTAATGTCCTCTCTTCATTCCATGTACAAGGGCTACCTGGATTGGCAGCTGAATTTCTACTCCACTTTGTTACAGTAAGTCATAGCAGGATCAAGTGTGTGTTAAAGAAAAACCTTATGATGTTAATTATTATGTACATCTGGTAATGTAGGTCAGCCAGCATGTTTGGGCTACACCCGGTGGGGTATAACTGTATGGATTTTAGAATACAGTTCGGAGAAGTAATATGGTACTCTGAGGAGAAGCAATATGCTGTAATGCTGCTATGCTCTAACAGCAATTCACTTTGCTGTGGTGGAATAGCTATTTACTCAAGGTTTATGTTTTGCTCTCTCATTTGAATGAAGAAGCCTTATTCTGTGTTACTTACAAGGGCTATGTAAGTTCGTTGCACTGTTTGATTTTGTATGCAACATTGTAAGTTTATGCCTCTGCTGATAAGAGTAAAGTTTTTCTGTTCCTTTTTCCTCTTGTGTGTCTTTTGCATGGAACTTGTCTAAAACATGCTTTGTGCAACACACTTTCCAGTATCTACAAACCAAGCCAATTGCCTGATTCTATTGAATAATACAGCTAGCCCTATTTATTCATATCTCCCTCTCTCTGTAATGCACGCACACACTCACTGCAGTGTGGGTATACAGCGTGAAAAAAAAGCCCAAAGCTGTAGGATAATCCTTAAATTTCAGAAAAGTTACTGGGAATTTTTTTAAAGCTAGCACGAAAGCTGCCAAGTAAAGATAATGTGCTGAAGGGAGCTTTACAGGAAAGAAAAATGTTACCCATGTTACATAGCCTACAAATTCAACTGCATTTGGATGATTAGAATACTAAATATAGCATTGAGGTTCTAAATAATGTGATAAACATTGCCAAATGTGTTCCACATTACAGTGCTGAGGCGAGCAGGATAAAACCAGGTAAAGATTGCTGAACTGACCTTCAGTTTAGCTTGTGTTTGTTACATGCTTTAGCGGAGTGAGACTTTATGATGTATGGAGCCATAACTCTGCATAAAATGGATATGCTAGATACCAATCTTAGTCTATTACAATATGCTATCTATTACAGATGATAAGCTGGTAGATTTACTGTACTAACTGGCCAAGATTTGGCACTAAAATGAAACCCCACTGCATCTGGAGTTTGCCACACTTTCTCCATTCAGAGGTTGTTAACAACTGACACCTGAGTGGTTAAGTGGTGTAGTCAATCAATGCAAACTTTAATTACAACTTTAAATTTCACTTCTGTTTAACTGGTGGCAATGTTGACAAGCATAGACGTTCACTCAGGAGAGATCTTGGACAGCTTCCTACTATATGGCTCTATTCAAGATGCTATAGCATACAACCTTAAAGGTTACTTCTGGGAGGTATACTCAAAACAGTAACTTTTTTGAGCTTTGCCAAAACATAGATTTAAGACAGGGATAGGAAACACCCAATCTTGCCAATATTGCAGTCTGAGACTCTCATCCAAATATAGCTAATGGTGGATTTACAAGCCAATAGTATAATAACAATAATAATAATAATAATAATAATATAATAAAAAGCCAGAATTAAAAAGTCAGTGATAGATCCCAAGTGTAGACTCTGCAAGGAAGCAGATGAAACAATAAATCACATCCTCAGCTGCTGCAAGATCGCACAGACAGACTACAAGCAGAAGCATAACACCGTTGCTCAGATGATTCATTGGAACTTGTGCCACAAATACCATCTTCCTGTGACAGAGAACTGGTGGGATCACAAGTCTGAAAAAGTTACAGAAAATGAACACGTCAAACTACTCTGGGACTTCTGAATTCAGACTGACAGAGATTTGGAACACAATACTCCTGACCTCACAATCATGTTAAAAAGCCCAGTATGGATCATTGATGTTGCGACAGCAGGATTGAAGAGAAACAACTAGAAAAGCTGACACGATGCAAGAATTTAAAGATTGAACTGCAAAGACTCTGGCACAAACCAGTCAAGGTGGTCCCAGTGGTGATCGGCACACTGGGTGCAGTGCGCTTAAACACAATCGGCGCTGGCAAAATTACCATCTGTCAGCTTCAAAAGGCCACCCTACTGGAATCTGCATGCATTATTCTCTGATACAACACATCATCCTAGACACTTGGGAAGTGTCCGATGTGTAATCCAATACAACAACCAGCAACAAACAATGACTTACAATACACAGATAAGTTAAAGGTCTTCTCCTTTTTTCATCTCCGGTGTCCGGAAGTGATGCTCAACTCCAGCCATGGGAAGGTGCTCTTGTTCCATTTTTCCATGCCAAGGAACCTGTTGTCTCCGATCTTTTTGCCTGCATGGGGCCTGATTTTACCTTCTCACTGAAGCAATATCTATTGACCTACTCATATTGCATGCTTTCAAACTGCTAGGTTAGCCGAAGCTAGGGCTGACAGTTGGGAGCTCACCCCAACTCGTGGTTTAGAACTGCTAACCCTCCGGTCAGCAGTTTTTCCTGCAGCTAGCAATTTAACCTTCTATGCTACCACAGCCCCAATTTGAAGACCACAGTTGCCCAGAATGGGGGAGAGTCCTATACTTATCCTATTGCGATCAAAAACAAATGAGGGAAAATCTACTTATCCTAAGGTGCATTTACACGCTTTGCAAATCACTTTGGAAAGACAGGTGCCATTCTTATTTAGATCCATAAAATAAAGTAAAATAAACGCAAACACCTGGTATTTGTGTTAATTTACAGGAGAAACAAAAGGTCTTCTAATTTAAAATTCTGAGCCAGATTCCACTGAAGATTCTTGTAAGAAATCTGTAGCAGGAGAAACCGTATGATATGGTAATGTAAATCAGTGAACCCAAAAAAAGACAAAGACATCTGAAGTGCACTATTTTGATCAATTATATCACAGCTGGGAAATGGGAACTTAATTCCTTTAAGAAGCATGGGAGGAAGAGGTATGATAAGAAATATGACACATTTTCTGGATTAGCAGCAGTAATCTCCTTTTTCTCTTTCCTCTAAAACTAGCATTCGAGGATGGGAACAGAAAGGTGAATCCAGATATCCTACAAGGTTACTGCAAATCATTATGCAAAGAGCCATTTGCTAACAGAATAAAAGGCTTCGGGGAATTGTAGAAATGAAAACAAAAACACCCTTTTCCTGAGACTTCTTCCTTGAAGTCTGATCTTGGTCTTAAGGTTTGGGATGGGATCTCTCCTTCTGTTCTATTTGAGTTCAGGACATTGGCTAGAATACTTCTTCACTTTTTTATCATGTCAGAAAAGACTTAAGAAACTGCAAGTCACTTCTGGTGTGAGAGAATTGACTGTCTGCAGGGATGTTGCCCAGGGGACGCCCAGATCTCGCAGATTCGAACCGCAAACCTTCAGGTCAGCAGTTCAGCTGGCACAAGGGTTTAACCCATTGGACCACCACAGCTTCAGTACACTTCAGCTGATGGGTGTTGGAATTCAACCCAACACTGCTCAAGTCTGCAGTTCTCGGGGCCGGAGGTTTAGCACAGCTGGTAAATCACCAGCAACTATAAGATCTATCCACTGAAAGCCCCAGGTCAGCATGAGCAGCCAACCGTCAGCCCTGCTCACTGTTTACCTAAGCAGTCGAAAACAGCTTTAGCTGTAATTAGAGAAATTAGATACTGCTAAAAGAGTGGGAGGTGTTTTACGACGCCATAAAGAAAGAAGATCAGAAAATGCAGGGCGACCAAATGGAAGGAGGAAGTCCTGATGGCTCTTCGTCATATAAGATGGAGTGACAGCATCTCCTGTTGCTGGACTCAAACACAATCTTCCACAGCACCAAAACAGCTGTACACGGAGTCGAAACAACCCACCTCCTTCTGTTCTGTCTGTCTATGTATTGTCTATTCAAAGTGACATTGAATGTTTGCCGTATATGTGTACTGCGATCCGCCCTGAGTCCCTGCCCTGAGTGAGAAGGGCGGAATATAAATAAAGCGTTGTTGATGTTTTCCTTCTCTTTGAAACCTTAGAAGAGATGGTTGTTAGAATAGCTCAGACCCAGTTCTTGATTATCAAGAAATGCAGTTATTGTTCTTTATTAATGTAAATAAACCTTTTGTGATTTTTTAAAGATTGGACTCTGCATCTTTGTCTGCCTGAGCTGTAAATTCTTTATAGCTACATCACACAGCACTTCATGTTCTGTCGTCGAAGGCTTTCATGGCCGGAATCACTGGGTTGTTGTAGGTTTTTTTGGACTATATGTCCATGATCTAGAAGCATTCTTTTCTGACATTTCTCCTGCATCAGAGATTGTGAGAGAATGCTTCTAGAACATGGCCATATAGCCCGAAAAAACCTACAACAACCCACTTCACGCTCTGCTCCCTAATGAGCTGATGCTCAACTTTTGTATTCTGTTTGTTTTTGGATGGTCTGCTATATTTTAGGGTAGTTTTCTCTAATAATGGGTTCAAAATGCAAAAGTCTGCAGTGGGGAGAGGAGTGTCTTGCCCTTTCCTCTAGACTCAGGCAAAACAGCTGCAGCCTATTCTAGCTTGTGCATTCTCCTCAGTTAATTTTTTTGCCATCTTGGCCATACAGATATTGGTATTTATTTATTTACTTACTGAATTTATTTAATGCAACATAAACAGATTATTTATTTATTTATTTATTTATTTATTTATTGTTTCAGGAGCAAACCAAGCAGTTGTATTGTATTTTTTAAAAGAAACACAGATTTTGCAAACTTGGCATTCTATTAAATGTCCTTTGACCAGTAGCTGGCCACTTGGAGTGGTGTTGCTATAAGAAGGTCCTCCATTGTGCATGTGGCAGGGCTCAGGTTGCATTACAGTAGGTGGGCTGTGGTTTGCTCTTCTCCACACTCGCATGTTGTAGATTCCACTTTGTAGCCCCATTTCTTAAGATTGGCTCTGCATCTTGTGGTGCCAGATCGTAGTCTGTTCAGCGCCTTCCAAATTGCCCAGTTTTCTGTGTGCCCAGGGGGGAGTCTCTCAGTTGGTATCAACCATTGGTTGAGGTTTTGGGTTTGAGCCTGACACTTTTGGACTCTCACTTGCTGAGGTGTTCCAGTGAGTGTCTCTGTAGATCTTAGAAAACTATTTCTTGATTTAAGTCGTTGGCACATCAATGTCTTAAACAGATGACAAAAAAAGAACACACCAGGAAACCTGTCTCTTGCACCTGGCAGATGATACTCAAAATCTGAAGCTGATGCCTCACTTTGCTTAATGGTTAAAGAAGGAAAATCTCATTCAAAGCATCCCTGATAGATGGTGAAGGAAGGAAGGAAGGAAGGAAGGAAGGAAGGAAGGAAGGTCCAACACCATGTCTATTTCTAAAACAGGATAGAACTAGAACCAAGTTCGAAAACAAAATAAGATGTTCAGATTTCAGTGAGATAATGGCACGCTTGTGACCAGAGTCCAACATATATTAATCAGGAAAGCTTTCAAGAATTAATGGCATTTCTCTGTTATGTGCAATTTATAAAGCACCTAATAGATTTCTCCATACAAAGTGTAAAGCAATGTGTTTGCCATATTTAATCAAGATAAAGCATTGGAGCTAATTTCTGTTAAAGGGAGCCCACTTGTATGGATATTACTTAGCTGTCTTAATTTATATTATAAAATGACTGCTGGAATCAATTCCGAGGAAGAAAACCTTAAATAGTACTTTAAAAATCAATATGGATCCCCCCCACCTCCCATTCATGGATGTTGGAAATGTGCGGAAGTCCAAGAATACAAATTGACTTGGCTGATAAGCATACTACTAATTATAAGTATACTTTTGGTACAGCTACGTAATGCACCATAATCTTCATCCAAAGCACACACACGCTTGTGCAGTGTGGGGCTGCACAACTGAAAGCAAAACAATTTTAGGAATTAATACTTCCCTCTTACTAGTAGCTCACTTTTCTTTTTCTTCAGCGTTGGTCCCACTTGATAGCAGGGTCCACATCACTGGTTTGTCGGCTCCATTTCACCCAGTCATGTGCCTGATCAGGGCATTGGTTCCTCCTTGTGGTGGAGTGTGGTGGTGTTGAGGAGTTTGGTGGTTGTGAAGTCCTGTCTCAGCCTTCTCCTCTCATCTGCTTTAGTTCCCCTTGTTTATAAGCCTTCCCAATAGAGACCTCCCTTTGTATTAGTTTTTGGGTGGGGTTTAAAATCCCCCCAGAGGCCAATATTAGTTGGTCTATTCCATTTCCCTATATAGAGCTCTCTGGCTGGACTCCTCCCTCTTTTCTAAAGCAGAGCTACTGTGACTTAGGCTTGGGGCATTGTCTGGTAATCCTAGGCCTAGCAATCCAAAACAGGCATTCCTCACCTGATGCATTTAGTAGTAGTATTATACCGACAGTCCAAAGGACAATAGAAGCTTTCGGCCAGCCTAAGCTTCACAGGAGAGAAGATTAAGGCAGTTTATAAGAAACAACTTGTAATCCATCGCTTTGCATCAGAGGCAGAGGATTCCAGAGAGATGACTACAACTAGCAAAATCTCCTTTTGTAATGTATTGTTTTAAGTTACCTTATGATAGTCCTGAGTGGAGTTAACCCTTTATTCATATTGTTTCAGTAAACCCATTTGGTTATCTTTTCGTCTTGTCTCAAAGTGCCTGTCTGCTAAGGGTCTTAATCTTAACAGAAGATATCAGATAGCACCCGAGTAAAGCCAGACAATATCATTTTCCCAAAGGCTTGGGCTTGCCATCACAGTGGTGTTGGAAGGAGTTGGGAGCTGTTGGAAGGTTGGAGGGTTTTGCGAAGGTTGGAGCTCTGAGAGGCTTATGGCAAAAAATTGTTTTTGTATAAACCCTGCTAAAAGGCAAACATGTGAGTTTGCTCCTTGGTCGGAGGGAGAAAGCTTCCCCATCTTTGTGTGTCTACACATTAAACTTCATTGCGACAGGCATGTCCCCGCATGGAGAGCTGGAGCTGATAGAGGGAGCTCATCCGTACTCTCTCCGGATTTGAACCTGCGACCTGTCGGTCTTCAGTCCTGCCGGCACAAGGGTTTAACCCACTGCTCCGAGGTAAAATGATAGTGTTTTTATTGCACAATGTGGGAAGACCTGTTGTTCATGTGCATTTGTATTTTTGGCCATTCATATGTACCTTAGAGCATGAACTAAAATTTGGTCCCTAGACCCACCACAGTCATCCACTCCTGATCTAACTTAGTACTGATTGTGATGGGTTCCCATTCCAGCAGCCAGGAACTTGTTGGACATAATATTCTAGGCATATTCTGATTTTCAGGAAATATCGGGATAGTTGAAAAGTGCATTATTACTACATCTCCCCTTTCCAAATGTGTGGTCATCTGTTCATGGAAGACATCACTAAAATCCTCAGTCAAGCTTGGTGTTTGTACCAGATGAAATTATGAAGTTAAGGGCTTAAAATCCACAAAGGCAACAGATTCTCTTTGATCTTGGAAACTGGGCAGGGTCAGGCCTCATCAGCATTTCAATGGGAAACCAGCAAAGACTGGCAAATGCTATAGATTATATGTCAGAGGAAGGCATTGCCAAACCTCCTCTGAGTATTCCTTGCCTAAGAAACCCCTATTACATTAATGAGAATGCCATAAGTTGACAGGTGACTTGGAGGCATGCATGCACTCTCACACAAGGGAAATTGACACAGGATAGATATGGGGATGGTTCACACATCTCTGAAGTGGGGCCGCTCAACACTGAATGCCTATGTGATATTCTGGGCATCTGGAAAAATGTCAGAAGAGATTGGGCATGTTTAGTCTGAAGAAGAGAAGGCTGAGAGGAGATATGATAGCCATGTATAAATATGTGAGAGGAAGCCACAGGGAGGAGGGAGCAAGCTTGTTTTCTGCTTCCCTGGAGACTAGGACACAGAACAATGGCTTAAAGCTACAAGAGAGGAGATTCCATCTGAACACGATGAAGAACTTCCTGACTATGAGAGCCGTTCAGCAGTGGAACTCACTGCCCCGGAGTGTGGTGGAGGCTCCTTCTTTGGAAGCTTTAAACAGAGGCTGGATGGCCATCTGTTGGGTGATTTGAATGCAATTCCTGCTTCTTGGCAGGGGGTTGGACTGGATGGCCCATGAGGCCTCTTCCAACTCTTTGATTCTATGATTCTATGGCGACTCCAAAAATTGAGCCATGGCAGTTAAAGTGATGTGAAACTACATTAATTCTATAGTGTAGATATGCCCTCAGTTTCCCCCAGTAATGGGGGGGGGGGAACTATACAGAATGTATTTCTGTGCATGCCCTTCCTACTAGGATATGTTGCAGCATTAAAACAAGTAATAAGATATTCATTTTACTTCAAGTCTGCTCTGTATTTACATATACTCAAAGTCACATATGTCTTCATATTTGAGATGAAAAAATGAGCTGCACTGTTCAAACTTCTTCATCCCCTTTCAAAAGGAGGCTAATATGAATCTATCAAGAACAAGGGGAATTATTCAAAAACAATCCTACGTAACAGCTACATGTGACAACTGAAATACAGAAGAAGTACGAAAACAGTGAACCAAATAAAACAAAACAAGAAAGCCAACAGATTTAAGAGAGCCTTAAACTGTCCTGGCAAAAGCTGTATACAATTCATTGTAACATCACAATTACAAAAACTACAACTGCAATAATATATAATTAAGACATATGAAAGTGCATGCAATACCCAACTGAATCCTTTCAAGGTATACAAGCAAACCTGAATATAAACTTACTCAAAAGTCTGCAGATCTTATTGGTATGGCATCATTATCTCAAGATGCCCAGAAAAAAAATCCCCCCCCCCCAAAAAACCCCCAAAATGAGATAGACACCTGGCTAGGAAAGGCTAATGTTTGGTCTTTGCATTGTGACCATAACGACAATGACGTTCTCTTCTTCTCAGTTCAGCACTAGGCTTTTAGTGTTACATTATTTTAAGAAATGAATGTGCACTCAGAGATCATGTATTGTTCTTCTCCAATTGCACATCAGAAACACCCACAAACTGCCAATACTATTATTATTATTTTTAAGTGGGGATACCGTTTATTTGTTAGTTTTAGTTGATGGGGTGGGGGGAGGTTATGGGGAGGAGTTATTATGGGATAATTTTTTTTGTATTCTAATCTTTTGTTTTTCAATTTAAGTGTCTGTGGGTTTTTTATTTTCAATCTGTTGGATTTAAATTACATTTTTGAAAATTTAAATAAAAAATAATTAAAACAGCAATAAAAAGAACTGAGGATTTCAGTGCTACCGAGGCATGTATAAAGCTGCAAGGTAAACTATATAGAGTTTTTATTTTTAAGTAATTGATTAATTCAGATGAGATATTTCCCAGCGAACATCTTGTTCATGTCATCCCAAATGGTGTCACAGACCAATTTCTCCTGATTATTTATTTTATTATTTACAATATTTATACCCTGCCCTTCTCACCCCAAAGGGGACGAAGAGCAGCTTACAGAACACATATATGTCAAACATTCAATGCCTGATTTTACAATTAACAAGGATTGACAACACCCAGAGAGGTAAAAGCAGTTTTCCCATTTTATTTCCGGCCTCTTAGAGGCTGTGCTGGACTCTGGCCACAGGGAGTGCTGTTGCTCCAACCTCTTTTTTTAAAAAAAATAATTTTTATTGATGCCATATAGAAAGTTTTACATTCAGGTAAAAAAACATAAGAATAAACAAACTCTCAGAAAGAAGAAAAAGACTTAAAAGGGAAGAAAAGGAGGAGAGTGAAAAAAAGGGGGGGGTGACAGAAAATCCACATAAAGAATGTATAGTTTGACTTCGATCTACTTCTTGGTGGTTGACTTCATCTTCTTTGAATATTTTTATTATAGGAATTTAACCTATCTTTATTCTAACTCTTCAACTTCCTCTTTCTTACAATTCTTATCTTGCGGACTTCTTTTTTTTTTTAATTCTCTACTCTCTCTTTCTTCCTTTAAATTATAAGATCCATTTTTAATTTTCTAAAGTAGTCTTTAACTAGATCCCAGTCCATTTATTTTCTAGGTAAGCCTTGGTTAGGTGTTATCCAATAAGTGAGTCTGTCCATACTCATTATTTCCATTATCTTATTTTGCCAATCCTCCATTGTAGGCATTTCTTTACTCCTCCAATTCCTTGCAAACACTAGCCTCACTGCTGTGGCTAAGTAATTAAATGGAATTTCTTTATCCATCTTCCATATTGAGGAGCTTCCACCCAATCAATGTCCTTTAGGCAGGCCTGTAGCAAGGGGGGTGTAAGGAAGCGTAATCCCACCTAAATGGGATTACCAAAATTAAATAAATATGTATGTTAATCCACCTAATTTCAACCTAAATTATAAGGAAGTCCCAAAATTGCTTGATTACACTGCCACCATTATATATATATATAGAGACGTTGGAATTGAAGTCTCTATTTATCCCTATCTGCGTTGTGAGGCAACTTTGGTAGAGTGGATTGCACCAAATGTAAAATCAATGGAGGAGGCAGATTTATAACACAGAGAGAACAAGTTTATTGTTAACAGAGCGTAATTGTTGCAATACTGAGATGTTGAACTTGGCACAAGCTTGATGGTTACAATATGGCTTGGTAGAGATACATTCAGGCTTCTGATGTTACAATCCTTTAAACTCCTTCTTCAGTGAAGTACTTTATTATTTCAGTGTTCCCTGTTGTGAATATTCACTCTGTTTGTCCTATACCGGATCAAACCACCGATCTCCAGTCTTTCACTACTGGGATCCCTAAAACCCCCTTTGTTAGATTCTTTTTAACACAAGCAATCTAACAAGGTTTCACCTTCAGCCCCCTTGCTGAAGAAATATTCACCTATGCTAAGAACTAACTGAATCTATACTGCTTCACCACACAGAGCCCTAACTGACTCCGCTCCTCTTCTCAGGGTCTCATCCTCCTGACTACCCATTAACTGTTACTTTCAAACCTTTTTCTCCTTAAGCTCCGCCCACCTTCTCTTCTGCCTTGTCACCATGGCAACCTATCTCTCACAGCTAGGCCATGGCCACGCATGTAAAACATAAATACAGTTTAAACACAGTACAATAATCCCTTTATAATAAACACTTCTCTACAGGGGGGTAGGGGTTCTACGACCCCCCCGAAATTTTTCAGGTTAAAAAGAAAACTTGGTTTACTCATGAATTTTAACTGGTTAACCAAATCCCCATGCTAAGTCTATGAGATGCAAAAAATTAAGAGTCCCTCAAGAACTGCAAGCACTATCTCAAGCAAATATTGCCAATTTATTCACACTGTCATTACTTGCAGCAATAGCCGATGTAGCAAAGCAACCAAGTTGGTGGGGGGGGGGTGTTGAATGCTCTCATTAAGGAGGCCAGACTTGGTGGAGATGGTTGACAGGGGCATAGCTGCAGGCTATTGAAGGCTGCTCTGCCCCTACTGTGCTCTTTGCTTCAGTGTGAGAGGCAGGTTTCAACCCCACCCCAAATTTTCAATCCCCCCCCCCCAGATTTTCAACCCTCACCAAAAAAAATTCTGGCTACGACCCTGCCTTCAGGGTGCCTTTATTACCTCCTCACTAGAAGTGGTACCTATTTATCTACTATCATTTCTGCTTTCAACCTGCTAAGTGGGCAGGTGATCTGGGGCTATCAGCGGGTACTTACCCTGACCCAGGCTCAAACTCCTGACCTTTCGATTGACAGGATTTTTTCTGCAGCACAGTGGTTTAGCCTGTGTATTAAGCCCAGCCATCACTATCCAGAATGGACCACGATTTCCAGAAACAGCTTCACGTTTTCCTTTATTATATCAGTGAACAATATCAAATGAAAGTCATCCATACACACTGAGTAGCTTCTTATATTTCCCAAGTGCAAATATACAAACTCATTGTGCAAAATGTGAATGGCTTTATTGACAAAGTAGTTGGGAGGAAAATCCCAAGGATGCTTTTGCTAAAAACTCCACTCTAGTCTTTTTGTTTATAAGAGAGGTCCATTTACACAGAATTCCACAGAGTGTTTAAAGTTTTCCTAATCAGCTATGAAAATTGTACATGAAACATTATAGCAAGCTGTGTATTCCTATTTAGCATTTCAGCTTCATTATCACGCCATTTTTCAATGCTACAGTGTTCCCTATTGTGTCAATTAAGGTGTTTAAAGTCCTGGGTCGTCGCATCACCATCAAGGTGAAAACCGAACGATTTTGCCAATGCTGCATAATTGTATACAAAGCTGCAACAACAGATTTACAACCTCGACTTTTTACACTAGCTCCCCAGTGTTTTGGATAATTTTATTACTGGGTCGGTTCACTTGATAAAAGAGCCTGATTTTCTCATTTATCATTGCTGGAAAGTAGAGAAGGAGAAGTAGGAAATCGAATCTGAAATTCTTCTGGGAGATTCTGGGAGAATCTTTTTCACTTCTCTGTATAAATCTCAGAGCTTCTGCCTCTTGGACAAACCCAAAATCTTGAACGTTCAAAATGAATTTTGAAAATGCAAGGCCTGAACCATGATAAAGTGCAAACAAAGATTCAAGAAGTGGGGTTGGGGAGTTTTAAAAGGGGTGGCAATTGGGGGAGGAAGCCATATAAAATTCTCAAAACACAGCAACATTGTTTGTTTTAGAAGTCCACAATGGCGATAAAATAGAGTAAAAGCCAGGAAAATGTGGTTATTGCCCCATAAACAAGACCTCCAGGATATGTAAGATTTAAAGAAAAAAGCTATGCTTTTGGAGACCGCTCCGAGCAACATCCTTAGAACAGAATAAAATTTTCTGTACAGCCACAGTGATTTTGGAGTGTCACAGAGGCCTGGAATAGAAGAGAGAAAAGAAAAAAAAGAGGATGGCACAATCCTAATTTCCTAATGCTATCAACTTGATTAAAGTCAAAAGAAAATTACTCATCGATTGCAAGACCAAAGAAGATTAAAGCAATATGAGTTCTTAACCATAGTGAGTGTTATCTACCACACACTGTCGGACTTGCAGTCTTATGAGGTACATAGTATTCTAATCCTCTCTTACAGCACAAGAACTCTCTGATGGAGAATCTGAAGAACTTCACCAAACTACATATTCCAGGGCCTCATAGGAGTGAGCTATGACCGGACTGCTTTTGACTGTGTAACCTAGAATACACTCCATAAGAGAAGAAGGAATAGAAGGATGGTCTGGTGATTCTCTTTTCATAGCATGAAACTCTCCACTAAAGTTCATGCCGGCGGCATAAAATAAGCTGAATTTTTCAGCCCTTTTTTAGGCTGAACCCCCCCCCCCCAGCTTATACTCAAGTCAATGTTATTTATTATTTTACTCTATTATTATTATTATTATTACATGTATTATTTTACTCTATTATTATTATTATTATTATATTCATTATTTTTCTCTATTTATTATTGTTATTATTACACGTATTAGTTTACTCTATTATTATTATTGCATTTATTATTTTACTCTATTATTATTATTATTATTACTTTATTACTTTATTTATTTATTTATTTATTTATTTATTTACAGTATTTCTTTATTGTCCTTTTCACCCCAAAGGGACTCAAGGCGGATCAAATGCACAAATAAATGGTAAACGCTCAATGCCGCTTTTAGACATACAGACAGACAGATGAATTTTTGACATTTCAACTTCGGTGCCTGGAGGTTATGCTCAATTTTGGCCACAGGAGGGTGCTGTGGCTTCATCCGTTAATACACCAAATTATTTTGATTATATTTCCTCCTTGCTCTTTGACCGCAGGCCTTCTTATGGTGCCATAAAATACCTCCCCACTTTAAGTTGTCCCTAATTTCTCTACTCACAGCTCAGCTGTTTTCAAACTGCTTAGGTGGACAGTAAGCTAGACTTAACAGTCGGGTGCTGAATCTCGGGCTTCGAACTTGCCATCTTCCGGTCAGCAGTGATCTTTTTGCAGTTGGTGATTAACCAACTGTGCTACAGCCCAGCCTATTTGTTATTGTTATTATTACATTTATTATTTTACTCTATGTATTATTATTACATTTATTATTTTACTCTGTTTACTGTTATTATTACAGTTATTATTTTACTCTTTATTATTATTATTAGGATACATAAGCACATTTACATTGAAGATGGTTAGCATAATGGTTTAATAAGAGTTGGAAGTCTTATCCTAAATTACAGTTTTATGTAAATATTCAAAAACATTTAACCTACTGATGCCTCAATTAATGTAATTTTATTGGTATCTATTTTTATTTTGAAATCTACCAGTAGCTGCTGCATTTCCCACCCTCGGCATATACTTGTGGCAATACATTTCCCCAGGTTTTTTTGTGGTAAAATTAGGTGCCTCGGCTTATATTCAGACCGGCTTATACTCGAGTATATACGGTACAGGCACTGAACACCAAGTCCAGTTTCTGCATATCTTCATAGAAACACTAGTGTGAGAATTTGGTGAAATGTACTCCAAAATATTAAGTGCGAGCCGTCCTGAGTCCTGTTTGGAGATAGGGTGGGATATAAATGATGATGATGATGATGATGATGATGATGATGATGATGATTATTATTATTATTATTATTATGTTTCCCAAGTTTTGTTTAGCATACCCAGGGCTCCAGAGTCAACATATCTGATCCCTGACAAGTTGAATTCCAGAGGACAAAAATGTTTCTCTGGAAACACTCCAAGGTATCTTGCTGTCAAGGTCCAGTGGCTGTTTATTTGGCATAACTTAGCTTGACAGTGAGCAAAGCTGGTCAGATACCAGATAATAATTTGGCTGAACAAAATGTATATTTGGTGTCATGTCTCACATTCCCCTGCCCTTCACAATCTGTGCTTATGAGAAACAAAACCTGTGTGCAGTGATTACCTGAGGCTTTGTAATACAGTTAACTCTGCTGTGTTCTTCTGTAAAGCACCACACAGCAATATACTGGCTAAAAATCTTACTGTTGTATAATTCAAAGCCGAGAAATCTGCCCCTCCAGACTTTTAGTAGGCTCTACATACTGAAGAGTGACACTTGGTGTTCCAGTTAGCTTGAATTTTAGTACTTTGTTGGGAGTTGAAACCACACAGCTGAGATCACTAATATAATGTTAAGTTCTGGAGAAGGGACATTTGTCTTGGTAGTTGTTTTGCAGACAAGTGGAGAGCTGGAGGCACAGCTATCCCATAGGCAGCATGACTTCTGGGAGATATGGTAATGCAATAATAAATTACAGGAATTATGATAATAAAATAAAATAATATTTTTCCAGTCTCTGTTCATTACTAAAACTGGCTCTAGGCTTTGCTTCTGGCGGCACCAATTCACTAAACCTAGTTACCTTGCAAATTTTCTCCTTTTTTACTGATTTTTATTCAGAAATGAAGAAAACATCATAAATAAGCAAAAATAATTACATACTACACAGGCATAACTACAGAAAGTATTGTATTGATTTTGCCTATTGATTTTTACCCCCTTAATATTCTACTCCCTCTAGATACGATATACTTCCTTTAGGTACTCTATAACCACACTTCTGTTTTTGATAACATTCATCTAATTCATAATTCCTACAGTTGACACCTTTTCCCATCGTCGTTGTGGAAAAAGTAATAAAAAAATTCAAAACTTTCTTGAAATTGGCCAAAGGTTTGTCCTTGATCAGTATAGTAAATTTGTCCATCTCAGCTGGTAAATTCTCCACAGTTCTAGTCCAACATGATTGAAGAACATTGTGCAAAATTAACTAGATAGAATTGATTACCGTAGTGTTACCTGTGGTGTTTGTTGTTGTTTATTCGTTCAGTTACTTCCAACTCTTCATGAACTCATGGACCAACCCACACCAGAGCTCCCTATCGGCCATCGCCACCCATCTCCTTCAGAGTCAAGCCAGTCACTTCAAGGGTACCATCCATCCATCTTGCCCTTGGTCAGTCCTTCTTCTTTTTCCTTCCATTTTCCCCCACAACATTGTCTTTTCCTAGCTTTCCTGTCTTCTCATTATGTGGCCAAAGTACTTCATCTTTGCCTCTAATATCCTTCCCTCCAGCGAGCAGTCCGGCTTTATTTCCTGAAGTATGGATTGGTTGGATCTTCTTGTGGTCCAAGGCACTCTCAGAATTTTCCTCCAATACCACAGTTCAAAAGCATCTATCTTCCTTCGCTCAGCCTTCCTTAACGTCCAGCTCTCGCATCCCTAGGTTACTACAGGGAATACCATTGCATTAACTATGCAGATCTTCGTTGCTAGTGTGGATTGCTGCCTTGTCGCAGTGCTGGAGCTTGAGCACCTCAATGATGCCACAGGCAAAACTGTGAAGGGACACCCAAGACAAGACGGTCATGTCAGGGAGGGCAGACAAACCTGATCTCTGAGGAAGGTAATGGCAACCCACTCCAGTATTCTTGCCAAGAAAACTAAATGGATCAGTACAACCTGTGGTGTTACTAAAGTCTTAACTCATGGTGTCATAATCCCCAACTGACTAAATAGTGTGGGGCAAAAATAATATATTTCTTAAAAACTGCTCGGCCATTAAATGCTAATCAAGGTGGCCAATTGAAACATTCACGCCTACCTCCAACAGACAAGAGTTCTTTCTCCCACCCTAGACATTCCACAGATATATAAACCCAATTTTCCTAGTTTCCAACAGACCTCACAACCACTGAGGATGCAGGCAAAACATCAGGAGAGAATGCTTCTGGAACATGGCCATACAGCCCAAAAAACTTACAGCAACCCAATAATATATTTCTGCTGTAATATTGCATGTGAGGACCCCCACCCCCACCGCTGCCCAAATATTTCACTCATTCCAGACCTCCTCCCTCCCTCTCTTCCTCCTCCCACCATTCAGAACTTGGGCGGCAAAGAGAACACAGCTACTTGGATGGCTTGCAGTAGGACAGAAGAAGAGAGTGGGAAGGAACGGTGAGCACCATCACTTTGTGATGATGACAGAGTCTTGGGAAGGGAGGAAAAAAGATCCAATTGCCCCATTTCCACCATAGTGACCATGTTATCTCCTGCAAGTTCTGCCATGTTGCCCATCCAACAGATTCCTGCCAACCAAGCAGAATGAGAGAGGGGCATGGCAGAAAGGCAGGAAATCCTTCACCCTCAGTATGATCCATGGCAGGGCCTTGTGCGTGTTCTTTGGGCCCTCGCCTCTGTCTCTGGCCCCTCTCCTCTGGTCCTGTGAAAGTGCTTAGCAGAAGCTAAGTGCATACATGTCATGTGGGGAGGCCATTGAAAGCTCTATGAGGAGTGACTTTAGGAGCTGGGTATGTTTAGCTTGGAGAAAAGAAGACTGATAGGGAACATGATAGACATGTTTAAATATTTGAAAGCGTGTCACATTGAGGACAGGGCAAGCTTCTTTTCTGCTGCTCTAGAGACTAAGGACCTCATGATATGTGCCACCAGAATCACTGTGGATTGTGGCAAATATGGCAGTCGACGGCTTGGGCCATGGAGAACCCATTGCCCCACACTCTGCACCGCCTGACTTACCCCAGGCCCCATCCCACGGGGGAAGCGTCCTCTGCGAACTTCCCCTCATCAATCACAATGCAATATGGGAAGCCTCCCATGCTGCTGCCATGGTGGCATACACTGGTTCCTCTTTGCAATGGAGCCCCGCCGGAAGTAGATGTATGTTGTGGGGTGGGAGCTGGTGGGCTCCATCACAAAACTGAAGAAGAACCGGTGTATGCTGTTGATTTTCACCCTGTCCTATGTGGTTGTAGGGCACAGAGCAATAGGATAAATTTCAGGAAAAGAGATTCCACCTAAACATTAGGAAGAACTTCCTCAGATTGTAAGAACTATTCAATAGTAGAATATGCCACCTTGTAGTGTTGTGGAGGTCTCCATCTCTGGAACAGAGGCTGGATGGTCATCTGGTGAGAGGGCTTTGATTGTGTGTTTCTGCATGGCAGGGGAATGTACTGAATTGCTCTTGTGGCCTCTTCCAACTCTATGATTCTATTAAGCCAAGTGCACATGTGTTTGGTGGGGATGCCATTTGCACATTTCCTTGAACTCAAAAGTGGGGAGTCATTTTTGTTGTCACCCAATGTAATAGTATCACTAAGTGCAGTTCATACTCACCACATCCGTTTAGTGATGCGATGTGTCAAGACTTTCAGAATCTACCGTAGACAGATGAAGAACCTCAACAAAGTATACATTGTCTTGGGCACCCTCAAATCTGAAGTCACCCCTGGACTAGCAAAGGCCAGATAAAATAGAATCTATACAGACTAGATCTGGTGTTTATAGAGTGTAACAGCAATAATTTAAAAAAGCAGAAATAAGAGAAGCAGCAACACTTTTGGGTTATCATCTGTAGACCTTCCTTGGCTTTGGTAATCTTCCCCAGCAATAATCTGGAAGCAAGTGGGAAATCAATAAAAAATGATGGCATAAACTCTTCTCCCCTCATGTCACAAATTCCAACCAACAGCCTCCAGTGACTTTTGCTTTCACCAGAGGAGAATCGGCAATTATGTGTAGTTTATCTTACTTGCTGAAAGCATCCTTGAAGTGCAAACAAATTAGGGCTTTAGGTAAACTGATTGTCCAGGTAATAAACGATCACATTTCCTAATCGCTGGGAGATTTATGCGACTTTGTTTCAACCCTAGTGCATGGAATAGAGCCACAGTAAATCAAGCAGAAAGGAAACGCAACAGTGACTAGGGTTAATATCATTTTGGAACACACTCAATAGAAACTTGTATGTGGAATGCAAACTATCTATTGAAGTTAGGGGAAGAGCCATAACCCACCTGGATATCCTGTTTATAATTTTAGCTTTCTTTTCCTGCCTGCAAAACTGCAGCCATCTCAACCCTCACTCATACAGTCTATATAGAGATATTTCCAAATGCCTTCAAGAGTGTTGCTGCGGCAAGGAGTTACTGAATACCTCCTTCCGCAATGACTGTAAAACCACGATGACTGATATTATGTGGAGTGGGATTACATATATAACACGTAGGATCGCTCCCAGTCTCATCCTCTCCAGTCTGAACTTATGTAGTCCACTTCCTTTCCACGTCATTTTCTGAGATTTGTAATTAACAAGATGACAACTTATTATTACAATGGATCCATCTGCTATTCAGAAGCATGACATGGATTGGACAGCAAATACTCATGCCAAAAAAATCCCATTAACCATAACAAACCTTGGTTCCAATAATTGGTTTAGGATACTAATTAGAATTAATTAAGGTAATGAGCAGTTGTTGGCTGCCTGTGACATTTCATTTATGATTAGCTATATGTAGCAGAAGCTCTCTGAGAATTATTTGAAGGCTCTGCTTTGACAACCTCTAAATGCCATGCCGCACAGAATGGCACGTTGCTATTGTAATGCCAACAGGGTCCTCTTAGCATTTTGTTTTGGTTTTGAATCTAATAGACATTATTAAAATATGCCAGAAAATTAGGCCATGCTGTAACAGTGCTGCAATAATGATGTGTAATTTATGGCTATGTGTACACAAAGTCATTTGGGTGATTAGTTTTTAAAAAACAGAGTTTGTGGAAAACAAAATTACACAGAGGTATTGGATGAGAGAGCCAATATGGCATAGTGGTTTGAATATTGGATTATAACTTTAGAGATCAGGGTGATCTTATCCAAGTCACACTCTCTCAGCCCTAGAAAAGCCCATAATAGGACCTCCAAGATCATGTGGCCTGCATGACTACATGACACACCATTACCTTCCCGCAGAAGCAGTACCTTTTGTTCTACTCACACTTGCATGTTTTCGAACTGCTAGGTTGGCAAAAGCTGGAGCTAACAGCAAGAGCTCAGCCCACTCCCCAGATTCGAACCGCCAACCTTTCGGTCAGCAAGTTCAGCAGCTCAGCAATTTAATGTGCTGCATCAAGAAATGACTTGAAGACATGAAAAACAACATGTGGATCAGTACAGTTTTAAAAATAAATTTAAAACTATCAGGCAGAGGAAAGGGAAATCAAGTGTTATATCTCATCAAAAATCAGGTATTAGAGTTCATATTGGTTTGGGAAAAATAGAACGAGTCATCTGCTAATTTATTTTGATCATCATTAGTATGGATCCTCTTGAGTTTCCCCTTTATGAGTATTTTCAAAGGGAAACACACAGTTCTACGGCCAAAACTTGGGGAAGTTATTTTGTACCACAGATCTCAGTATCTTCCAGCGAATATGGCCACAGGACTGAGTTTCCCTTTCTAGGGGTAGAATTCCTCTCACTTCCTGTTGCCTCTCCCATGTTTTTTTACTAGGAATCGGATGTTAGTTGGATATTTGTAACTCACAGACTGCCTGCATATTTTTGGTTTTTTCACAAGCCATTTTGTTATAATGTGCCTTCAAGCAATCACTGATGTACGATAACCCTAAGGCAACTCTATTGAAGCTGAAATTCAGCCACCGGCCAAAGAGGCGGGATGAGGAGCTGATGCCCAGCACGCCTGCTACTCTTAAACCAGAACAACACACAAACTGAGTTTGAATGCTGCAAGAAAAGGAGTTTATTACTTTCAGACCTGAAAAAATGTCTGATACAGAATCTCTGCTCAAAAGGAATCAGACATAATCTGACAGCCATTCAAAGTCCCCACGCCCTCCCCTGGTTGGCAAGAAATCAGCCTAGCTTCAAGCTGGATCCTCACTGACTGAGGAATCTTCATGACATCAAGATGGACGGAGTCTCCCCCATGGCAGGAAGAATAAATAGCTGTCATTGGTAGGTTTGAGGTAAGTGTTGGGGGTTGTAAATGTAAATAAACAGAAGCTTTACCACAGTTTCTGAACCAAGATATACCCTGCAGCATAATAAAGTGTCCTTCAGGTTTGTGTAACAAGTAACAGTATCTTTACTTCAGTTCAAAAGATTAAACAGGGCAACAATATATACAGCAGTCTCTTTGAATTCACACAGAGAACAGAGGGAGTAAACAGTCCTTTTCACTATTCTTTAAAATATGCTGCATGGCTTAGAAATGATCAGGCTTCAGAGAGTTGGCAGCCATTTCCTTCCTGACTGTTTTCACTCAGCGTTCTCTCTAGGTGAAAAGTGGCAGTTAAAACCGTTTGTCTCATCAACAAGCCAGAGACAGCAGCCAGTCAGAACTTCAGTTCCTGGCATGCTCAGCCAATCAGCTGCTGATACATGTCATTCCAGTTAACCCACCACATCATGATGTCTCTTTACAAATCCCCACAGTAAGAGTCATTTGGAAGAGGCGGAGAAGGGGGTTGGATTTACAAAATGAATTGGGGCAATATGTAAACTAGTCCAAGATAGGATTATTGGCTTTGTCCAGCTTGCGCAAAAGGGTCTATAGTCACCATATGATGCAGTCCCAAACTGCATTATATTGTAGTGTAGATGAGGCCTGAGATACTGAAGCCCAATAGGTTCTAAAACCTATTTCACAGTTTACAGTTGCACAGAAAGTCTCCACAGGTAAGAGAGGCTGTCCTCTTCAGGCTATAGTTTTTCTTAAGAGAAAAAAAACAGTTATGAAGGTAACACAACTACCACGTCATTAATCCCTTCCTTGAGTGTTAAAATAGATGCCACAATGCCTCAGTGGGGATGCTGAATAGCACTTGGTCCAGGACAGAACTCTGATACAACCACTAATCACTTATCTCCATTGACAAAAGTGACTGGGGGCCATTGCATTTGGTTGGTCAACTTTAATTGTCATGAGTTCATCCTATGGAATATTAGGATTTGTAGTTTTATGTGATGCTTGCGTATTTATTTATTTACTACACTTTTATCCCGCCCTTTTCAGCCCGAAGGCGACTCAGGGCAGCATACAGATTGGCAACATTAGATGCCGAACAGACATAAATACATCATTTAAAACAGGTTAAATCACATAATAAAATTCATAATAAACAATTTAAAACCGTAAGAATCAATGACTTCCATGTTAAAATCCATATCCAGCACCGGGACTCTGGCACAGCTGGCTGGGAGTCAGCTGCATTAAGATCACTACTGTGTTCGAAGCCAGCCCGGGTCAGAGTGAGCTTCCAACCAATTTGTGTAGCTTGCTTTTGACCTTTGCAGCCCGAAAGACAGTTGCATCTGTCAAGTAAGGAAATGTAGGTACCGCGTATGCAGGGAGGCTAATTTAACTATTTTTGATGCCATAAAAATCTCCAGCAAGCATGCAAAGAATGAGGAAGTACTTCATCAGTGTCATAAATGGATGGTAAAGCAACAGCTCCCCTGGTGGCCAGAATACCCTCAACAAAAGCTAGAATGTTAAGTAGCCTCTGTGTGTCTGTCTATATATGTTGTGTGTCTATGGCATTGAATGTTTGCCATGTATGTGTACATTGTAATTCTCCCTGAGTCCCCTGCGGGGTGGGAGGGCAGAATATAAATACTGATAATAAATAAAATAAATAAATATCCAGTTGCATCATTAAATCGTTCTATATTCATTCACAAAACTGAGTTGTCTGGTGACAATAAGGTTCCAAAAGCTTGCTTGAAGAGCCAGGTTTTCACCCTTTTCCTAAAAGTCAGGAGGGAGGGGGCCAATCTAATATCCCCAGGAAGGGAGTTCCAAAGCTGAGGGGCCACCACTGAGAAGGCCCTGTCTCTCGTCCCCGTCAAGTGTGCTTGCGAGGCAGTCAGGTCTGAAAGCAGGGCCTCCCCAGATGATCTTAAATTCCTGGAAGGTTCATAAGGGGAGACACGTTTGGATAGGTTAGTTGGGCCGGAACCGTTTAGGGCTTTATAGGCTAAAGCCAGCACTTTGAATTGTGCCCGGTAGCAAATTGGAAGCCAGGGGAGCTGGCACAACAGAGGAGTTATGTGATCCCTGAATGCTGCTCCCATTAGTAACCTGGCTGACGCCAACTGGACCATTTGAAGCTTCTGAACAGTTTTCAAAGGCAACCCCACGTAGAGCAGGATGTATACGGGATGTAACCAGAGCATGGAGCTTCGAATTCTCTACTCTAGAGATTTATCTAGATCTGTAGAAAATTCTAAATCCCTCCTGAAACTACAATACCATCATTCTGTAGAATGGAAGCATGACTGTTAAAGCAGTGGGAAACCAATATAGTGTAGACCCATTTCTGTTCTCTTCAAATAATTTGGACTGTGAAAGCATGTTCCTGTCAAAAGCTAACAGTTTCATTTGGTTGCTCAGAATCCTACCAGATCCTCATCTCTAGCCAGTTCCATATCAGATAGTGTATCACTTTCGTTTATCCCGGCACGGCAATGTGTGCATACTTTGCTGTGCACCTTTCCGTAATGCTTGTAATATTTACATATTATTCTTAAAATGCAAAATTCCCCATTGACTAAAGTAGATTTGTATGCAGTTTGCAAATCTATACATTTGAATCATCTATCTGCATCTAATTTGGGAAAGAAAAATAGAAAGGACGGATGCACTCCTTCTGATGGCAGGAAAGCAAAGTACGCATGCTTCTTTTAATATTCTTAAAGATCACAAATTGGATAAACCAATTTTATTTAATTTTATTTTTAAATTACAGTTAATTTGCATTTCTTCTCCACATCTAACTATAGCATGCATGATCCCCCACCCACCCACCCCCAGTTAGGTACTATAGCATTCTTCTTTTGCTGTTCTCCTATTTGTTTGACTCACTAATCTGCTGTCAAATATGAATTATTGCAAAGGCCAGGGTCAAAGCTACCCATGGACTACACCGTGGAGTTTGGCAGTTCATGATATTGACCTGGACTGGATATTTATAGCACTTCTGCTTTGCTTTGATTCTCAGCTCTGATTAATGGGAAGCATTCTCTGACACGTTGGAGACAAAATAGGTCCACTGGGGTTTGATTTGTTCCTGGTAATGATTCCTTCCTGGCAGATTTTCAAACTTCCCCAAGACTTTCTGCATTTTCAAGTCTAGGCTAAATGGTTGGCATAGAACAGTGGTTCTCAACTTCCCCAATGCTGTGACCCTTTAATACATTTCCTCATGTTGTGGTGAACCCCAACCATAACATTATTTTCATTGTTACTTCAAAATTTTGTTTCTTAGGGCTGTCCACATTTGTGTGATGATGTTGTTCTTCAGACTTCAGGCTGTACTGAGTTGCAAATGACTCCTAGTTAAGAATGGGGCTGACAAAACAGGGAGGGAGACGAATGTATTCTTTGGAAGGGAAGTTCACTCCTGAAAGGGATATCAAGGGGGAAAGTGTCTCCACTGAAGCTTTATCTCCAATCCTTGTTTCTAATTTTTTCAAAATCCAATTCTCACAAGGACAGAAAGTGAGGTGACATCTTCTGAAGAGGGGTACAGGCAGTAAAACAAACACCACAGAGGTGTTAACCCTTCCCTATGCTATTCCCCATAGTCACCTACAGATGTGAGAGCTGGACCTTAGGGAAGGCTGAGCGAAGGAAGATAGATGCTTTTGAACTGTGGTGTTGGGGGAATGTTCTGAGAGTGCCTTGGACTGCGAGAAGATCCAACCAGTCCATCCTTCAGGAAATAAAGCCTGACTGCTCATTGGTGGGAAAGATAGTAGAGGCAAAGATGGAGTACTTTGGCCACATCATGAGAAGACAGGAAAGCTTAGAGAAGACAATGATGCTGGGGAAAACGGAAGGAAAAAGGAAGAGGGCCAATCAAGGGCAAGATGGATGGATGGCATCCTTGAAGTGACTGGATTTACCTTGAAGGAGCTGGGGGTGGTGGCAGCCGACAGGGAGCTCTGGTGTGAGCTGGTCCATGAGGTCATGAAGAGTCGGAAACGACTGAATGAATGAACAACAACAACAATACTATACAAAGCCTGAGTGTGTGTGTGTGTGTGTGTATCTGGAGTTACACTTAAGAAATGTGCCTATTCTAGTTTACATACAAATTCAAATTAAGAACAAACCTACAGAACCTATCTTGTTTGTAACTTGGGGGCTGCCTTTATATGCTTGAGAGGAAGGATGAATTTGCAAAGATTTGAATAGGGATGTCGACGAGAAAGTCTCTTCTTTAGAGGGAGGCTACTCTAATGTGACTTCAAACCAAACCTGGCTTTTGGAAACCTTATGCCAAAACCATCAAGGGTTTCTTGGCCAGATTGTGTTGTCATCATTGCCTAGCTCTGCGGCTGAGAAAGAAAAATAGGAGGGGGGGGAGAGAGAAAGAGAGGAAAAGAGAAAAGAAAGGGAGAGAGAATGAGAGGTGGCATAAGGGAGAGAGAGAAAAAAGGAAAGAGAGAGGGTTACAAGGGAAAGAAAAAATAGAGGAAGAAAGAACAAATGATAAAAAAGAAAATAAAAGGAGAGAGGAGGATGAAAGAGAGGGACACAAGAGAGAGGGAAGAGGGGAGGAAGAAAGAGAAGGAAAGAACTAAGAAAGGAAAGGTTGAAAGGGGCATAGGAGAGGGAGAGAGATAAAAGGGAAGGAGGGGAAGAGAGATAAAAGCAAGAGAGAAGGAAAGGGAAAGGGAAGGTGACAGGAAGAAAGAGAAAAAAGGGCAGATAGAAAGAAAGGGAGATGAGAAAGGGAGGGGGATAGAGAAGGAATGAGAAGAGTAAGAGTTATCAATAGWAAAGAGAGGGATAGAGAGAAGAAGAAACGTGGAGAGGGGAGAGAAGAGGTAGAAAGAAGRTAAGAGAAAGGAGGGGGAGGAAGATAGAAAGAAAGGAGAGGGATAGAAAAGAGAAGGAAAAAGGAAGGGAAAGAGGGAGGCAAGAGAAAAGGAAAGGGAAAGAAAGAGAAGGAAGGGAGGAGAAAGAGAGAGAGCCCTCCCCCTCGTCCTCTCCCACCACATGTACCTCTGCCTTCAAGTGCCTCCTCGTGACTTCTCTCCTCTCCACCCCATGCCACCAAAGGAAGAAGATGAGCTGGAGCCCCTTTTGGGCCCAAAGGAGCCAAAGCAGCGGCCCCCTGTGAAATGTCCATTCGACCCCCATAGGGGCCGCGACCCACAGGTTGAGAAGCACTGCCACTGAAGGAAGGGCTGGAATGTGAACTTCCAGAAGAAATACTAAATTACTTCAGCAGAAACCCAACTATAAAAACATGGATACATATACATATAAACTATTTAAAATAGACAGGGATATCCATCTTCTGATAGGCTTGCCTTGTCAGTAAATGAGAAAAATAGCAGTAGATTTAACATGATCAAATTAACAAGGTAGGATCTGGACAACAATCACTCCAACCCCCTTTGCCTCTGCTTTACACAGAAAAGAGCAGGCCTTGTCTTTTCTCTTTTTGTAAAACATATGAAATCATTCTACTTACAAAGCTAGTTCATAATTAGATATATGGTCTAATGGGGGAATGAGAAAATTTGCAGCAGGTTAGAGTGACACAGGAAAAGATTAGGTGTGGGAAAACAAACAAACAGGACATTATCATAAATACATGCTGCGGTAAAACTCCTAGAGAATAATATGCAAACTAGTAATTAGTGAGTATAGGGATGCAAATGTTACTGACTCTAATGTGCTCCACTAGTTTCCTATTGCTCTCCAAAAAAGATCATATAACCACAAGTTTTTATTTGCTGCCTTGAGTGCTATTTTGTGGCAGAAAGGCAGGATGAACATTTAAAAATAATAAAAGGTACTAGTAATCATTTTCTACAACATTGGTTTTAGTATAGCGATATTTTAGTGGAATTGGAGACTAGGTTGGGGAAATGTGTTCTCATTTGTGGAGGACAGATTGTTAGTTTGAATGTGTGTTTTTTCTGAGAACAATTCTCTATTTGAAGTCATCCTTTGTTGTCTAATCCAAGTGTGGTTTAAGGACAGAGATTTCTAGGAAGGGAGAAAGAGAAACTTTGAAGTCCCCCATCCATATTTAGCAGCTAGACAGCAGGCTAAGTAAAAGGTCACCTGGTCTGAGCTTTACCCTACTATGGTGAGATCAGCTGTGTTTCTGCCCAATTACTATCATCATTCCTAAATCTGAATTGCTGTGCCTAAATTACCATGTGGATTGATGATTCTGGTTGATGTTTTGACTTATGTCTGTTATAACAGGCTGCATTTTTAATTTAATTTTAGTTGTTAAGTCATAATTTGTGTTTATTTGTTGGGTTGTTAAATTTTGTTAGTATGGATATATTGTCGTTGTATTCAGGCATTGAATGTTTGCCTTTTATGTTTGGAATCTGCCCTGAGTCCCTCCAGGGAGATACAGCAGAATATAAATAAAGTGTTGTTGTTGTTGTTGTATTATATGCACATTATATGCAAAGATATATGTTGCATTTTTTCCTTATTTTTTCTTGGGAGTGGGAAGGGATGCATAAATTACCACCAGAGTGGAAATTTTGGCAGCATTGGGGTGGGATGGACAGCAGGAGCAGTCAAAGACATCATTTCAATGCCTGATATTAAGGGCAATATAGTGCATGCATGTGGCAACAGACAGATTCTACTGACAAAAGCAATGAAGTCTGTTTCACTACTAGTAACAAGACAGCATTGTTTACTACATCAAAAGGCAGGAAGGTGGCTGGAGAGAAAGCAAGGCAGGAATTATGGACAACAGAAGGGAATGGGTTTAGGGTTTGACATTTCCCCCTCCACATTGCCAAACATCTCTGCCTGATGCAATTGCCTTATTCCGTCAAATATTAGAACTGCCATGTATATTCATTTACAAGTTAACCTCATGTATAAATCAAGGACAAATTTAAAAGGTCAAGATTATAGATTTTAATGTGACCTGTAGACAAGTCAGGGGTCATTCCATAGAGGTGTTGCACTGAATGGTTAATGAGCATTTGTTGAAGTTCAAACCATGCATCATTTTGAAGCAGATCTGTAAAGGTCTATGCAGTGGACATATATAGGTTTAATAAAATAGTAGTGGATTCCAGCCAGCTATGCCCCTTTTTCCATGATTCCAACCATGATGCTCTTTGCAATTCCATATCTCATCCCACCCAAGTGAGGTATCCTTTTATGCCCACTGAACAAGGTCAGTCCTTATGTCTTTCCTTCTCTTGGACTAAAAAAACTCTCTAATTTGGTATTTTTGCAATAACTCCCAGCTGATACCTTACTTTGCATCATACATGGTGCTGCTTCAGCTACTCAATAGGAGCCCCCAGTGGCACAATGGGTTAAACCCTTGTTCTGGCGGGACTAAAGACCAACAGGTCGGAGGTTTGAATCTGGGGAGAGCGCGGATGAGCTCCCTCTGTCAGCTCCAGCTCCTCATGCAGGGACATGAGAGAAGCCTCCCACAAGAATGGTAAAACAGCAAAACATCCGGGCATCCCCTGGGCAACATCCTTGCAGATGGCCAATTCTCTCACACCAGGAGCGACTTGCAGTTTCTCAAGTCGCTCCTGACACACACAAAAAAGCTACTTAATATAGTTAGGCATTTGAAAACCTAGGACACCAAGTCAGCTTAATTTACAGCAACCCTATGACTGAAAGACCTGCAGATGTCTCAGTCATCAATTGTCCTGCTCAGGCCTTGCAAGCTCAGGGTTGCAGCTTTCTTGAATCAATCCATCTGTAATGTAGACTTTCTCTTTTCCTACTGTATTCCACTTTCTAGAGCAGTGGTTCCCAACCTGTGGTCTGTGGACCATCAGTGGTCCACAAGAACTAAAATATGGTCCACAGCCTCACCATTACTACACCATTGCAACAAGAGATACTGGTCTCACGAAACCCTCTTATTGTGCCAAGGCTTATTAAATATGGCTTTCTATGGGTGAGGTGACTACTGGATGGCATATTTTCTGGGTCAGAAACTAGAGCTGATGTGGTCTATTCAATGCAATTTTCTGAATCAGCACCCCAAATAACCAAACTGAATCTGAAGTTGATCAAAAACCGATTTGTAACCCTTTTGGTACTAATGTTGGAGAGTGATCCCTGATCAAAGTGGTCCCTGGTCAAAAAAAGGATTAGAACCACTGTTCTAGAGCATTAACATCTATTGATTTATTGATTTAATTAATTTCTATCCTGCTTTTCACCCACAATTTCCAGTAGCCCATGTCATTTCATCAAGTGTACATAGTACAAAACCCTTGGTTTGGTCATCTTGACTTCTAGAAACAGTTCAGATTTGATAACTCAGGTCCATTTATTTATGTTTTTGACAGTGCATAGTATTTGTAAAATTCTCATCCACCTCCACATTTCAAAGAAGTTGTTTATCTTCCTATTAGCTTTCTTCGTTGTCTAGTTTTCACAACCATACCAAAAATCAGGAATACTGTAACATGGATGAGTTTGACTTTGATATTTACTGATATATCTTTATAGTATAGGGCTTAATCGAGTCCCTCCGCAGATGTCCTTTCAAGTGCTAGTGTTTTCTTTGGAGGCTTTTAAACTGAGGCTGGATGGCCATCTGTCAGGGATGCCTTGAATGTGATTTTCCTGCTTCTTGGCAGGGGTTGATGGCCCACGAGGTCTCTTCCAACTCTATGACTCTATGATTTTCTGGTTATAACTGAATATTAAGAAAACAAAAATAATGGTGTCAGATTGTTTTTAAAAGATAAAGGATTCACCTGCTCAGTAAGTCTACTCATTTCCTACTCTGGGGATTGGTGTTCATCTCTATTTCTAAGCCAAAGAGCTGATGTTGTCCATAGACATCTCTAAGGTCATGTGCCAGCATCACTACACGGAGTGCTGTTATCTTCCCGCCAAAGTGGAACTTATTGATCTACTCACATTTGCAAGTTTTTGAACTTCTAGGTTGGCAGAAGCTGGAGCTAGCAACAGGAGCTCACCCCATTCATGGATTCAAACCGCCGACCTTCCAATCAGCATGTACTGCAGTTCAGCTGTTTAACCCACTGCGCCAACATGGCCCCACATGGCAGATTATTTATGTAACCTAAAATGAATAATACAGATGTTGAAATACTTAAAGATTTTTTATATGTTGGCTCAATTATTAACCACAATGAAGACTATAAAGCCAACATTCAACATCTTCATTATTCATTTTAGGTTACATAAATAATCTGCTTCCATTATTTTTGTTTTGTTAATATTCAGTTATGACCCTGTAATATTTAACAGTCAGCCCGCTATTAGTACATATAAGAAATTACAAAGTGATAGAGGCTAATTCTGCAAAAGCTGTAATAAAGAAGTAGATATAAGGATTTTTTAAGGATCCCAAAGAACTAATTTTGAAAATGCTTGCCCTTTTGAACAGAAGAGTTTATGTATATGACACACAGCTTTTTAAAGCACATTAGCAATTCCTAACTGACCTGAATACCCTTATCTTCCTTAAAACGAATGCAACTCAGCACTTTAATACTTTCACTGACTGTTGGGACTGCATGGCTCCCTTATCTTTGGACCTTTAAAACCCTCGATTTAATTAAAGAATTAATTACTTGATTTACTTTTTATCTCCCTTCCATAGAGATCTGCAACTTGACCAAATCTTATCATAAGGCATATTTACTATTCTTTTAAAATGCCAGGCATATTCATATTAAGTAGCTCAATGAATAATTTAATTAGTAGAAGAAACCCAAAGTCAAGTATTATGAATGGAATTAGTTACCCATATCCTTCTGTATGGCCTTGATTACATTGAAATAGCTAAAGGAGGTCTTCCCAGCATTGATCATAATGATACTCCCTAAAGCTACACTTCAATACTTCCCACCACAAAACAGGACACAAAAACCCTACATCATGCTTATGACTAAATCCTTTTTGAGATAATTACAAGCTGGTTGATGAATATTGACATTGTGCAGCTGATAGTTTACCTGTCAATGTGCCTGTTTATAGTGACTGCTGTGCAATGGGAAATGCACTGTTGCTGCTTGTGTAGTCTCAGTTGAAAAAGAATACTTATAGAAGAATGCACAATTGTATGGTTGGAATTCTTTTGTCAGATCCAACAATAGCAACAGACATAAGGAGTCAGTTGTTGAAGGGTGAGCTCACATGCTCTGATTCAAGAGCTCTGTTCTAGTTGAGATTAACAATAAGATAGGCCCATGTTGGATGCTTGTACTCATAGAACTCCTTTTACACAGCCACAAAGTGACTACTTCTATGGCACAACAGCTAAATAAAATACTACTAGCTATGTAGAGGAACCTACACAGGTGTATAACACCTTCATGACTGGTGGGACTGAGAGTCAGGGCCTTCTCGGTGGTGGCCCCTCAACTGTGGAACTCCCAGCGATGTTGGATCAGCCCCCTCCTTTCTAACCATCAGAAAAAGAGTGAAAACGTGGCTCTGGGATCAAGTTTTCAGAGAAAAACCATAGTGCAAATATATTGATTTAAAGATTGAACTGCAAAGACTCTGGCACAAACCAGTAAAGGTGATCCCAGTGGTGATTGGCACACTGGGTGCAGTGCCTAAAGACCTTTGCCTGAACTTAAACACAATCGGTGCTAACAAAACTGTCATCTGTCAGCTGCAAAAGGCCACCCTACTGGGATCTGCACGCATTATTCACCAATACATCACACAGTCCTCGACACTTGGGAAGTGTCCGATGTGTGATCCAATACAACAGCCAGCAGAGTGATCTTGTTTGCTGTGGATTGATCTTGTGTTTCAAATAATAATAATTTTTATTTATATTCCTCCCTATCTCCCCAGGGGGACTCAGGGTGGAAAATAATAAAAGGTAATGTGATGAGTTCCCTATTCTCACCTTTCAAGTAATCCTGAGCACAAAGGTGATATGAATGACAAGAGAGCTGCTCTGGTAAATCATACTGAAGCATGCAATTCCTTCTTTTCTGTATCAAATGCTCTCACAAACTTAAACTGTCAGTTGTTCTCTATAACCCACCCTGTTTTTATTTTTTCTATTGCCAGTTAAACGATAGGACTTTCATCTCTCAAGGGCTTCTGCTTTTGGGAAAAGATATCAGAATGTCACCAAAATACTGCAGTAAATGAGAACGAAGGAAAGAAAAGGATAAGAGAAGAATGGAAATGTCAAGTGAGCACTAGGTCCTTGTCCTTGGATTGTCTATTTTGTGCAGTACACTAAAAGGTCAATGATTTAATGATTTGTATCTTCTTTGTCTTTTCAAATGCACCAGCCTTTTCTCAAATACGTAATAAAGAAAAGCTGCTTTCTCTTCTGCAACTGTTGGGTTTGATTTCATCATATCTGTTCTGCCCCAAAGTAAGAAGTGATGGCTGGCTGAAGATTTTAGGAGTGCAAGCTTCTTACCACATTCTGCCCACTGGATGCCACTAAATTGCAAGTTCCATCATCTTTCATCTTCAAAAAGGTTGGCTAGGGATGATGGCAGTTGCCATTCTAATATCTGGAAGCCCACATATGTCCTTATTAGGTTTAGCCCTAGGTTTGGTTGTAATTTAGCTCCCAGGTATCATCACTGCATGTCACTGGAGGAGGTACAAAACTCTTCAAACCCTTTGGGATAGGGAACCAGTGAGGATCATTCCATATAGATATACCTGTTGTAGATAGCACGGATCCTTCCACAAAAGGGACATGAGAAACATGTCTCCCAGAGAGTCATCTACAATGAGTGTATCTTAGAGGTGGCTCCAGCAACCCTCCTGTCTTTTTCATCCTGTAGGAGTGGATCTTGCCAAAGCTAGCTAAATATGGTGAGAATGAGCATAAGGATAGAGAAGACCGGTCTAGAAGGCACCAAGTTAAGGAAGGCTGATCTAGCTTAGGCCAAGGAGCTAGGGTGGGACTCATGTAGACCTTCAGATATTATAGTCAGGGTGGGATTCATGTAGACCTTCAGATGTTATTAAACTGTAATTCCTAGACTCTATTAACATCTTTTATGCTCGCTGCTGGGAGTTGCAGTCCAAAATCTTGAAGGTTTTTTTGTCCACCTCTGTTTCATAACAAGGAGAGGATACCTTTGACCCTTCAGATATTTTGGACTATGGCCCTCACAACCCCTTACCACAGCAGCAGCACCCTATCTCTTCTAACCACTGCCATGAGGGTTTGAAATATACTTGTGGTTTTTCCACTTTCATGGGGATCCTGCACCTCTAAACCCCTAAAATGGTGGGGCAACCCAAAGAGGAACATTTCCAAGGTCTAGTATGTTGACAGCTATATCTGAAGTATTTTCTCGTTTTAGCTGCAAAATGTTGAAGAGAGTGACATGCTGCTATAATATCTGCTCCATCTTCAACACAGAAACACACAGAGACAGAACAAGATGTTGTGATATATGAAAATTCTTACAGTAGTGACAATTCTGAAATGCCTCAGATAAAGGGAAAATCTTTTGGTGACCCGATGCTTTCATCTAATTCTGTCTCCCTGAACAGAACAGCTTTGTTTAATGTGGAAATACTTGGCAATGAGGGTGCCATCCTGCCAAACATGACTAGTATCTCTGCCTTGAATAGAAGACACAAGTGGGTATTTGCTTGTGAGTTTACAGTGAGTACCTCTGCAGTTAACACTAGCTTTTTAAAAAATAAGTGAGGATGCCGGTAATACTTGACATCAGCATCATCTCCTAAATCTCTCCACTGCTTCCTCCCAAAAGACCTGTTCTGGGTAAAAAGGGAAGCTTGCAGGAAGGGAGAACTAGCAACTGCTGTCCTCCATGACAGTTTGGACAGTGAAACCATTCTGGGCTTTAATCTAAACTTTAAAGCAGTGGTTTCCAATCTGTGGTCTGTGGACCACCAGTGGTCCGCAAGAATGAAAATACAATCCGTGGCTTCACTATTACTACACCGTTGCCTCAAAACCACATGGCAACGAGAGCAACTGGTCTTGTGAAACCCTCTTATAGTACCAAGGCAACGGGGATGTTGGGAAGGGAGAGGCTCACTATCAACGAAATATTACTACTACCACATCAGCTCTAGATTATTAAATATGGTTTTCTGTGGGCGCACAGGTGGCGATTACTGGATGGCATATGTTCTGTATCAGAAACTAGAGCTACTGTGGACTATCCAATGCAATTTTCTGAATAATAATAATAATAATAATAATAATAATAATAATAATAATAACTTTATTTTTATATACCGCCTCCATCTCCCCGAAGGGACTTGGGGCAGTTTACATGGGGCCAAGCCCAAGCACATACAGTTAAAAACATAGCAAATAAAGTATTAAATCAACATAAAAACAACATTATAACAATAGTAGGACAAGCATCAGAAGCAACAACCAGAAATACTTCAAGTCTCATTTTGGTGGAGGGAGAGGGGGCTGGTGTGCAAACAAGTTAGAAAATAGGCTGGTCAATAAGGCACATAGATCATATAAGGATAGAGCAATTGTAACAGGGTCATTTTAGCTTTAAAAGTGCAGTAATCAAATACAGGGACTTGATTTTAGGTCATTGTTAGGGACCACCTATCAAGGGAATTGTCAATCAAATGCTCAGCGGAACATCTACGTCTTTAATTCCTTATGAAACGTGGATAGGGAGGGTGCTAGCCTGATCTTCCTAGGGAGAGAGTTCCAGAGCCAAGGGGCCATCACAAAGAAGGCCCTCTCTCTCATCCCCACCAACAGTGCCTGAAACAGGGGTGGGAGTGAGAGAAGAGCCTCCCCAGAAGATCTTAGAGACTGTGTGGGCTTGTAGGGGAAGATATGGTCATGAAGATAGGCAGATCCTGAATTGTTTAGAGCTTTATAGGTGATAACCTGCACATTGAATTGGGACCGGAAACTTATCGGCAGCCAGTGGAGCTGTTTAAACAGGGGGGTTGACCACTCCCTGTAACTTGCTCCAGTTAACAATCAGCACTCCAAATAACCAAACCAAATCTCTAAATAATTCCTAACTGATTCCCACATCCACTTAATTGTTGTAACCTTTTCAATTTTATCTATATTCTTCCATTTCCAATTTGTTATTTCCACATTTAACATATTAACTATATACTTATGCCAATTCACCAGAGTCCATTTTGTTTTATCTTTCCAACCCCTCACTAAAACAATTTGTGCACACACTATTAATTCGTCAATCATTTTTTTTCTTTTTGTATATTCTTAACTCCTGTTATCCTTGCATGTAGTACATTTCTATTAACTATTACTATTTGTAGATTTAACATTCTATTGATTTCTCCTTCATTCATTCTCCAGTATTCTTGCACTCGATCACATTCCCATATCATGTGATTAAACACCCCTCTTTGTTCACAACCATGCCAACACCTGTCCTTTATCCCTGTACTTTTCTTTTGCTATATTACCAATTTCCCATTAGATGTCTTTTCTCTCAAATTCCATGTCCATTCTCCATGTTTGGAAAATTTCCTCTATTGTTTCTTCTTTTACCGTTATGATTTGTTCATACAGTTCTCCTGCCACCTTCTTTTCCTCTCTCAAACATTTTCTAATCACCTTCTCAAATGGACTATCCTGTTCTCTAATTTTTTTTCTTCCATCATAAAATGTCCTGTTTTATAACCCAGCTTTGAATCCAATTCCCAGGTCTTATCCAATTCTGAATTTATTTTCGTTCTACAGGGTTTCCATCTACTGTATACAAGTCCTCCACTAAGACTGAATCTAAAATTGACCAAAAACTGATTCGTAACCCTTTTGGTACTAATGTTGGAGAGTGGATCCTGGTCAAAGTGGCCCCTAGTCAAAGTGGTCCCTGGTCAAGTGGTCCCTGGTCAAAAAAAGATTGAGAACCACTGCTTTAAAGGAACTGCGAACGTAGTGAACCTATTTTAAGGATAATTTTCAGAACCTTGGATTTATGTTCTAAATTTGCATTTTAATTGTAATACATTTCAGCATGCAAATGTGAGTAGATCAATAGATATCGCTCCGGCGGGGAGGTAACGGCGCTCCCTGCAGTCATGCTGGCCACATGACCTTGGAGGTGTCTACGAACAATGCCGCTCTTTGGCTTAGAAATGGAGATGAGCACCAAGCTCCAAAGTCAGATACGACTGGACTTAATGTCAGGGGAAAACCTTTACCTTAACCTAAATTTCAGCACCTGGAGCAGAGTCACTGACCCTTGACATAGGGCCACCAGTTATCATGGAATGGGTGAGAAGAAAGGAGAGAAGCGAGTAGAAAGAAAAGGAGGAGAAAGGAGAAGAAATGAAAAGAAAGGAGATAGGGGGAGGGAGGGAGATCACAGACTGAAAAGAACAGTAAAGTCAGACGATTATAAAACAGACTTTTTTAAAGGTATGCTAGCCTGTTCCTCTGAAAGGTTTCTTTGTCCTCGCTGTTCCAGTGTTTCAACTGTTACTTTTACTGTGATCTTGTAACAGTCTTTGAGAACAGTGTCTTTCTTCCAATGTTGTATCATAAGCCTAACATTTGTACTCATAGAAGAACATTTTTTTCCCTAGGTTAGCTTTTATTCCACCAGAATCTTTACTTCTCAAAAGAAATTTCTGGAATTTTGAAAATATTTTTTAATGACACCTCTGAGAATCCACCAGCGACTGTAATCCAAAAGAGAACTCAAGCCCTAGTGTGACAATGCTCTGGAATAACAATGTGCTGTTGGTGTTTTCTATTTCTCTATTTTTATCTGGAAAATGTCACATTACTATCATCTCTGCTCCATTCTGTGAAACAAGTAAGGCAGCACAATACTGAAAACCCAGAAATGCCTCAGATGAAGGAAATGCCTTTTTTGTATAGCCCGTGTCTCCTGCTGACCTGATGCTTTCATCTAATTCTGTCTCATCAAATAGAACAGCTTTGTTTAGTGTGGAAATATTTGGTTCCGAGGGTGAAATATCTGAGGGTGCCATCCTGCCTAACAAGACTTGCGACTGATTACTCAAAAATATGTTTCCTTGGAGATGAAAGCTGTCTATCTCTGTGTTGCAAAGGATTGAAAATCTTCCAGATCATCAGCTGGGTTTTATTAAGAACATGCAAATGTGAGTAGATCAATAGGTACTGCTCTGACGGGAAGGTAACAGCGCTTCCATGCAGTCATGCTGGCCACATGACCTTGGAGGTGTCTATGGACAACGCTGGCTCTTCGACTTAGAAATGGAGATGAGCACCAACTCCCAGAGTCAGACATAACTAGACTTAATGTCAGGGGAAAACCTTTACCTTTTATCATATCATTTAGCCAAAGAGATTCTCTGGGACATGTAAGGTAAGTTTTGCTACCTTGGGTTAAAGCAACGGATTAGCCATGCCACCTCCCTCTCAAGAGACCTGGCATTCTTTTCATTGTCATTTTGGCGTTAAGTGAGAAGTGTTGTTTGTTTTGTTTTGTTTTGTTTTTAATTCTAGGCCTTTTGATTTTAAAATTAGCTATTTTAGTTTTTCAACTCGATTCTATTGTTTAGACTGTATGGATTTCCTTATTTATGCTATACAAATAAATGCATTCTTGTTCTCTGCCGTTGAAAAGGTTTTTATGTTGCAATTTGTCATGTTTGCATGTTAAAGATTTTAGTGCTTTAATGTTGCATTTTTCCAGTGTTTGTTTTGGTTTTTTGCTTGTAAACTACCCAGATTGTGCTTTTTGGCAGCCATACAAATGCCATAAATAAACAAACTGAGGGAAACAGTGGCATGGTTGCCAAGCACCTTTTTGGTTAAGGAAATCCCAGGGCAGCGGCTCTAGAAAGACATGAGACATGGTGTTGTAAGTCAGACCCAGTGGCATGCATTGATGTCTTTAGAACGCAACCTCTCGTAGCTTCCGTGTTCATCCTTGTTGACATTTTTTGCCACCTTCACTACACTCCAGTGCTACTTGGACACATGTATCTCTGTGTATCCCATATGTTTGTGGTTATGTCTTCCTTGGAAAAATGTATTTAGCAGCTGGACCAATTTCAGAAATTCTGTGCAGGCAAGTCGTCCATCACTGAGAAGAGGGAAAGAGCAGAGAGGAAAGAAAACATGGAAAGAGAAAATGTATGCGTGATCTGGCCATTCACCAGCATACAGTCCCTGAGAGACTGATCCCCAAATGAAGGAAGCCCTGAATAGAAAAAAAATCTTTACCCTTAACTAGAACCTGTAGAACATTTTTTCAGAGGAGTCTGTGTTAGAATTCGCAAACTTAGGATGTATACACACAGTGGTTGTCAATTTGCATTGGTTTCTAAGGAAGCATTTCTCAGGACCCCTGAGGGGGATTGCGAGGGGGTTTCAGAGAGGTCACCAAAGACTATCAGAAAACCTACATTTGTGATGGTCTTAGGAACCCCTTTGGCAGAGAAAGCTGAAGATCTCTCTGCCTGTCCTCTTCCTTTTTGGAAACAGAAGATGAATCCTCCCACCAAAAGGCCTCCTCCTGGTGTGATTGGTCAGCCACCCAACCCCACAAGTATTCAATGTTGGCCGTGTAGGTAGCGTGTTAAGCTTGGTGCAGATCCATTGTGGGCTGGGTTCAGAACACTCTTTGATTATAGGTGAACTATAAATCCCAGCAACTACAACTCCCAATTGTCAAGATCTATTTTCCCCAAACTCCACCAGTGTTCACATTTGGGCATATTGAGCATTTGTGTCAAGTTTGGTCCAGAGTCATCTTTGTTTGAGTCCACAGTGCTCTCTGAATGTAGGTGAACTACAACTCCAAAACTCAAGGTCAATGCCCACCAAATCCTTCCAGCATTTTCTGTTGGTTATGGTAGTTCTGTGTGCCAAGGTTGGTTCAATTCCATTGTTGATGGAGCTCAGTATGCTCTTTGATTGTAGGTGAACTATAAATCCCAGCAGCTACAACTCCCAAATAACAAAATCAATCCCCCTCCCCTCAACCTCACCAGTATTCAAATTTGGGTGTATTGGGTATTTGTGCCAAATTTGGTCCAGTGAATGAAAATACATCCTGCATATCAGATATTTGCATTATGATTCATAACAGTAGCAAAATTGCAGTTATGAGGTAGCAATGAAAATAATTTTATGGTTGGGGGTCACCACAACATGAGGAACTGTATTAAGGGGCCACAGCATTAGGAAGGTTGCGAAACACTGTTCTAAGGGCATTATCAAACCATGTTGTTATACCCTTTTGCCTGAGCCTTGTCACACAACATTGTTGCTCTCAAGTCATTGGAAATTGTACTTTTTTGGATCACGTATTCTCAGAATCGCTTATTTACCCTGTCCATTGACTAAATATAAACTTGGTGTTTGGGGGAACTATGAGCTTTCTACAAAAAACATTTCCAAGTTTTGGTAAGGTATGCACACACATACACATACACATCCAAAATTCTTACCTTTCAGAAGTGAGATGACCATCATACTGTCCAAGGAGAAAAAGATGAATGTACTATAATAAAGCAGTAGCTGATAATAGCTGTACATTTTCCTAGAGAAAATTGGCATAGAACAAAGTCTGATGGAGGAAGTGGGGGAGAGAAAGAGCACTCACACATATGCAAGTGATAATTAAATCTGTCCCTTTTCATAGGCACATCAGTCATGCCAGCTGATTGTCAGCTTGATCTGAATTAGAGACATTTATCTGCCACCTTTCAAACAGTTTTATTTTTTAGAAAATTCAGAGTGAAAATGAAATGAGATTCCAGCTAGATGGCTAATCAAAACAAAATTGTGCATGTCGGTAGCATAGCAATTAGTGGAAATACCAGATGTGTAAAAGGAGAAGCCATTAATATTCAAAGTAGTTTTGCATCAACAATCAGTTGATTTGTTTTAATGTGCCTCCCATTACTTTATGCTATTTGTGCAAATATGTTTGCATCACTGCCATCTCTAGCAAATGCTTCTTGAACAGTTTCGTAAACACTAGAAATGTTGTGCAGTGCAGTCCTGATTAACCTCTATCTGACATACCTCCACGCAGTCTAATGAAATTACATTGGTTCTTGCAGTACAGGTCTATTAATTTAAGTCCACTGGTTTGATTTTACAATGGGATCATTAACAAAGACATTTCGATTGTAATATTGTGACTCCACTGAATCTGAGGAAGGAATACAGAATAGTGGAAGGCCTGGAACCCACCATCTAGAATCTTGACTTGCCCAATGGACTGCACGATTCAGAGATGTGCCACTCGGAAATGTCTTTTCTAAGCTCTTGACACAAAAAGTATCAAATTTGAGTTGATGTAGTTTAGCCTGTGATTGTGCCTGATATCAATGGGGATGAAGGGTTTTCTGGGCCTGTGTCTGATATCCATGGGAATGGTTTTTTTTTCTGGGCCTGAGTCAAGCCCAGGCCTTCCTGAGAGGCCCGAGGTGTCTCATGAATGGAGTGCAATCTGGCTACATTGATCCTAGGAGTTATTTTTCACCCTGAAAACCAAGATATTTTTTTTAAAAAAAATCTCTTAGTAGAGATATTAACCTTCTTTCCTCCCAGAAATTCCCAACTGGCTTGGCAACTGCTTTAAATATGGAGACACTTATACATCAGCAAGTCTCAAAAATGTTTCTATATACTTTTATTGTTTTTTTTAAGTGTTGGAAGTGACGGAACAAATAAACAACAACAAGCTTTAAAAGAAGATTAGATTAACTCATGGAAGACAGGTCCATCATTGCCTATTAATCAGGATGGCTTGTGAGCCAGCATAGTGCTAAGGCCTGAGTGCTGATCAAGACTCTGGAGCCAGGTTTCGAATCCTTATTGAGCCATGGCAACACATGGGTAATCCTGGGCAAGTAATACTCTCTCTTAACCTCAGAGGATGGCAAAGGTAAACAGATCATACCAAGAAAACCCCATGATAAATTCACGTCAGGAACTTCCTAAATCAGAAAAGATGAGAAGGCAAACAACAGCAATCCACAATATTGATTCAAGAAGACATGAGCTTTAGCACAGCAGGTTAACTGCCAGCTGTAGTAAATCATGCCAATCAAAAGGTTGACAGTTTGAAGCCCAGGTTGGGTTGAGCTCCTGGCTTTTAGCCCAGCTCCTGCCTACCTAGCACTTTCAAAAAATGTGAGAGGCTAAATAGGTACTGCTTTAAAAGCAGGGAGGCATTTAAGGCACCCATAAGGAAATGCCAGGAAATGCTGGCGATTCGACCAAGAAGGACACTTTTAGGAAAGGAAGATGGAGCGACAGCACGCGCACACACCGTGGCTGGAACCAAGCACAGCCTCCAAGATGCTGAAGATGGAAAAGCCTATATATACCTCTATCTATGTACAGTTGTCTGTCTTGTCAGTCTATAATGGCATTGAATGTTTGCCATATATGTGTTCTGTGATTCGCTCTGAGTCCCCTTTGGAGTGAGAAGGGCAGAACAAAAATACTGTAAATAAAATAAGACATTATTTGTTCCTAGAACCACTGGACTACAACTTTGGAGCCATGGGAACCCAATGGGTGAGCTTGGACAAGGCACCATCTCATTTAAATTCTTGCCAAGAAAACCCTTACAAGAGGAGTTTCTAATTTGATAACAGCAGCTAAATGGAAAGAAAAAAAAGAAATCAGCTTCCTAAAATCTACAGAGATACTCACAGAAACACCTCAGCAAGCAAGAGTCCAAAAGTGGCAGGTTGAAATCCAGAACTTCAATCAGTGGCTGATACCAAAAGAGAAGCTCCCTTCTGGGTGACTTGAAAGGTTCTGAACAGACTGCGCTCTGGTACCATGAGATGCAGAGCCAATTTTCAGAAATGGGGCTATAAAGTGGAGTCCACAACTTGCGAGTGTGGAGAAGAGCAAACCACAGACCACTTACTACAATGCAGTCTGAGCCCTACCACATGCACAATGGAGGACCTTCTTACAGCAACACCAGAGGTACTCGAAGTGGCCAGCTTCTGGTCAAAGGGCATTTAGCATAATGCCAAGTTTTAAACTTTGTTTGTGGTTTTTTAAAAATACATTATAACTGCTTTCTCAATTTCCTTCTGACACAATAAATAAAAAACAAACCTTAAGATTCCATCTCTGAATCCAGTCTGATTTTAATAATAAATGCTTTGACTTTCCATAGATGATCCCATCTATGGAGCAATTGCAACAAATAAAAATAACAGAGAAGGCAACAAATAACTGAACTGTTACTGCTGGATTTGCAGTGAATGTTTTCCAGAAGGCAGTGAAAGCTGCATTGAGAGATTTATGCTGAATTGCCTTACAATCCTCCTTGTGTAATAAACTGATGGATGAGACTGCAAGGCTAAACCCACTCACCCCGTCTATTCAAGGGGTATGGGAATAAAGAATAATACATACATTTTCTCCTCTCTAGGCAGAGAAGGCAACACATGGCAACATCTGACATGTGCTTTCATCTGTGGATTACCAGAGATATTGGTTTATGGAATCAGCTGTGTCTGAAGCTGTCATTAAAAGTGACACATTCCAATGAAAAGCACAAAGAGTAAATCACATAGCATTCAGTCTGTGCAACCAAGACCAAAAAGAATCCTCTATCTTAACCCTCAGGAAATGTTCTGAATGAAGCAAAAGATGATATATTGTCAAAGACAGTGTTGTGCAGCTTATAGGGAAAAGATTAAAATAGAGCTTGGAAAAGATATATTTTCGGACTACAGCTCCCAGAAACTTCCAGTCACCACGGTAATGTAGTCTGAAAAAAGAAATTTTTCAAAGCAGGGAACCACACTGAAACTTCATTTTCTGAGAGTTGTCAAACACCATACAATTGATTCATTCATTGCAGACACACCATCAAAGGTTACATCAAGGATAGACTACTGCAATGTGCTCTATGTGGGGTTAACTTTGAAGACTGTTCAGAGCTTAAAATAGTCCAATGGGTGGGTGCCAGATTTCTAACTGGGGCAGCGTACAAGGAGCTACAACTTCCTTGTTACATCAGCTCCACTGGCTACCACTCTGCTACTGAGCACAATTCAAAGTGCTGGCTTTACCATATAAAGCCCTAAACGGTTCCGGCCCAGCTTACTTTTTCAAACGTATCTCCTTCTATGATCCACCTCAGAGATTAAGATCTTCTGAGGAAGCCCTGCTCTCGATTCCACCTTCCTTGTAAGCGTGTCTGGTGTGGGCGAGAAACAGGGCCTTCTCAGTGGTGGCCTCTCAACTATGGAACTCCCTCCCTAGTGAAATTAGAGCAGCCCTCTCCCTCCTGACATACAGAAAGAAAGTAAAAACATGGTTATGTGACCAAGCTCGTAATTTAATAAGATAATAAGTAATAGTGAACAGACCAAAGGAACGACTACAGACTTGATTTTAGATAGCATGATTTTAAGAACAGTTTTTAAATTGCATTGTTTATTGGTGGGTTTTAATATAAATGTTATTATATTATCGGTGTTTAATTTTTTATGCTTTATGTCTAAATGTTCTTTTATGTTTATGCTTTAATTTGGTTAGGTTAATTTATAGTTATATGTTATTGTCTTGCATTATCTTTTGGTTTTCATGTGTATGTACGGCATTGAATTTTGCTTTTATAATGTTGGAAACCACTTTGAGTTCTCTTGGGGGAGAAAAGCAGTTTATATAAATAAATCCCTCTTTTCCTCCAGGGAACAGCTCAGTGAAGTAGGGTTGGCTGTGAAATAAGTTAAGCTGAGAGATAGGGACAGGGTGACTTGTGTTTGTGCCATGTTGTTTATTATACCTTTTATCCAAGGAAGTCAGGACAGTATCCATGCTCCATAGATTAGGCTCCCAGATCAAGGATTTCTGGGCAAATTTTTCACTACTGAACCCTTTCCAACAGTAGATGCATCTGATAAGGGCTCCATGTGCCATGAGGAATCTATGTCTATCCACCACTTAAATTTCCCATAGCCCCCAGAAAAACACTATCTAGAGCAGGCCTGGCAAACTTCAGCCCTCCAGATGTTTTGGACTCCAACTCCCACAATTCCTAACAGCCTCGGGCCCCTTCCTTTTCCACCTCAACCGCTTAAGTATTATAGGATATTGTGCTGTACAGAATGACAGGCGGGGGTAAGGGGGATCCATTGTTTGTGAAACCCTTTCTTTTACCAGATACTTTATCTACAAACAGTTCACATTCCTGCTTTCATCCCATGACTTGAACCTTTCAGCCGAAACTCCTCACAATTACAACTGCATGAGAAATTGGGAGTGGACGGGGGAATAAACATATCCCTTGCCACATTTCAATTTGGGAGTGGAGGGAGGAATAAACATATTCCTTGCAACTCTCTTTGGGTTAAGAAAACATATTTCTTTTCCCTGTAACTCCCACAATCCAAATGGCCAAGCTGTCTGGAGAACTCCTGGGAGTTTTTGAGGAGAGAAGGAACTTTTCCAGGCACAGTTTAATATTGGAGGTAAGAGCTGTTTCCACATCTATGTCACGGAGTCGTGGTGATGCAAGGGTTAAACAATTTTGCCAGTTGAACTGCTGACCTGATGATCAGCAGTTTGAATCCATGAGATGGGGTGAGCTCCCATCTGTCAGCTCCAGCTTCTCATGCAGGGACATGAGAGAAGCATCCCACAGGATGGTAACGCATCTGGGCACCCCCGAGGCAACATCTCTGAAGATGGCCAATTCCCTCACACCAGAAGTGACTTGCAGTTTCTCAAATCGTTTCTGACATGATAAAAAAAAATCTATGTCACAAGCAAAATATGAATGACCTCGAGAGCTGAAAGGAAGATTAGTATTCCCTAATTTTCTTTTATGTTTTCTTTTTTACCAGCAATTAGTTACAGTGATTACATTTTCAGGCAATATGTTTTCTCTTCTGCTGTTAAGGCTCACATTTGCTATTCCTTTTGACCATGATAGATGGTCCTGAAATTATTATCTTACTCCATAACAACACGGTGTTCCTGGGTAATTGAATATCTCTTTCCAATGAGAACAAAAATACAAAATAACAAGTTCATTAGAAAATAAAAGCAATTACCTAGATTATACTTTAAAAAATGGTCGGTGTACTGGGATAAGAAAATATCTCCCTCGAAGACTAAGCAAAAATATTAAACATTCCAACCCAGTGATTACAGAAAGGCTTGTTTAAATTGCACTGCAAAAAATCTGCGTTTACTTAAGAATAAGCTCCACTGTTATAGCTATTATTAATTTTTTGTGTGTGTATGTTTGTCAGGAGCGACTTCAGAAACTGTAAGTCACATCTAGTGTGAGAGAATTGGCCGTCTGCAAGGACGTTGCCCAGGGGATGTCCAGAGGTGTTACCATCCTGTGGGAGGCTTCTCTCATGTCCCCGAATGAGAAGCTGGAGCTGACAGATGGGAGCTCACCCCATTCCCTGGATTCAAACCACTGACCTTTTGGTCAGGGGTCCTGCTAGCACAAGGGTTTAACTCACTGCACCACCAGGGGCTCCTACTGTTGTTAATAAATCCTAGCTATTGCAAGCCTGATTGAGGATTCTTCAGTCAAAAGATGGAAGATGAATTTTCAAACTGAATACATAAATAAGTCAAATTCCTATTTTTTTAAAATATATATATTTATTTTATCAGAAGCGAACTGTGGGTACAGTTGTAATGTATTTTTAAAAAAACACAGAGTTTAAAAACTTGGCATTATATTAAATGTCTTTTGACCACTTGGTGTTGCTGTATGTGGCAGAGCTCAGACTGCATTGTAGTAGGTGTTCTGTGGTTTGCTCTTCTCCACACTTGCATGTCATGGACTTCAATTTGTAGCCCCATTTCTTAAGGTTGGCTCTGCATCTCGTGGTGCCAGAGTGCAGCCTGTTCAGTGCCTTCCAAGTCACCCAGTCTTCTGTGTGCCCAGGAGGGAGTCTCTTATTCAGTATCAGCCACTGATTGAGGTTCCGGGTTTTAGCCTGCCACTTTTGGACTCTCATTTGCTGAGGTGTTCCTGTAAGTATCTCTGTAGATCTCAGAAAACTATTTTTTTATTTAAGGCATTGACATGCTGGCTGATATCCAAACAGAGGATGGGCCAGAGATGTCAATGTCTTGGTCCTTTAATTATTGGCTGCTACTTTCCAACAGTAGTCAGGTGGTGCAATACTGGCTAAATGGTGTAATTTCTCCAGTGGTGTAGGACATAGACATCCTGTGATAATGTGACATGTCTCATTAAGAGCCACAGCCACTGTTTTAGCATGGTGAGATGTGTTTCACACTGGGCGTGCATATTCGGCAGCACAGTAGCAAAGCGCAAGGGCGTAAAGAATCCTACTGGAGCACTGCAGCACATTTTTTAAAAAATGATCACTAAGAAAACAGAAGCAGAATTACTTTTTATGAACATTGCTTCTATTTTTTAAAAGATTCCAAACATTCAAATAGCGTTGGTCATTGCACTGAAACTTCTTCATATCTTATCAAGTGTAGGGGGGACATATTTGACTGTAAGTGAACATTTATTAATCTATATTTTGGTAGGAAAATCCGGTAATGCAAGCAACTCTGGAACAAAATTGATTTCTTCCTCATTATTTGGGTCAACACGAATGTTAAATAGATTAATAGCTGATAATATGTTCTCATCAGCACCAGCATATATTCCCAAGTTCTGAAGGCTTTATGTTCCCTAAATCTTTATAACACAAATGTTGTTGCTTTAAATGCCTTACTGCTTCCCCATTCAGGAAAAGGGTCATGAAACAGGGCAAGCTCCTTACCCATGGAAAAACAAAATATGGCTCACAACATAACATAAAAGCAAGTACACTTGAAGCACCTGATTAAGACACATTGACAGCATCCAGCCCATTAGACCAGGATAGGAATTGTGCATCTCATGGCCTCATGTGGCCACTAAGCCTCTTTCTGTGCCCTCCCAACTATTAAAAACATCACCTTTTGCACCAAAAGTCAGCTAGGCCACTTGTGGCTGGAATTTGATCTCCAGCAGGAAACTGCCAAATAAACTGAGAGCATCTCAAACATTGTGGCAAAGACAGAAAGGAAAGTTAGACTCTCTTCAAATGTACTTTGCGTTAATCAAAAAACCAGTGAGTTTGGGGTCAACCTTGGAGGGACTCCAGCAATCCCACCCCAGGGACACAGCTCAAACCATGCTCTTCCCAATTAGCCAGCACAACCACTGCCTTCTCATAGATGCACAGAAGCATAGTTATTTATTTATTTATTTAGAGCATTTATATCCCATTCTTCTCACCTCCAAAGAGGGACTCAGGGCAGCTTACAACAGGCAACCATTAGATGCCAACATAATACATTAAAAACCACAGTTAAAATTAACAATGATTAAAACAATTATAAACAATTCCATTTAAAAACACTTCTCCAGTTCAAAATCATAGTCCAGGTCCATCCAATGTGGTCACTTAAAACTTTCTCTTCCCCGCTGTTCCATCTATTGTTCAAATGCTTGATCCCACAGCCAGGTTTTGAGTTTTTTTTACAAAAGGCAGACCTAACTTCATTGGGGAGGGAGTTCCACAGCCAAGGAACCACCACGGAGAAGTCCCTGTCTCTCGTCCCCACCAGCCATGCCTGTGAAGGGGGTGGGGCTGAGAGCAGGGCCTCCCCAGATGATCTAGAATCCTAGAACTAGATCACAAGGGCCATCCGGTCCAACCCCATTCTGCTATGCAGGAACACACTATCAAAGCACTCCTGACAGATGACCACACACACTCTATTTAAAAACCTCGAGATTCCACCATACTCTCAAGTAGCATATTCCATTGCCAAACCGCTCTAACCATCAGGGTCTTCCTAATGTTTATGTGGAATCTCTTTTCCTGAAATCTGAATCCATTGCTCCATATCCTGTCTCCAGAGCAGCAGAAAACAAGGTTACAATAGCAATTATTTATTTATTTATTTATTTATTTATTTATTTATTTATTTATTTTCTGTCCTATCTCTCGAGGAGACTCAGAGTGGATTACAGTATATATACAAATACAAACACAGGCAAACATTCAATGCCTTGATACGATGAGACAGAAATTCACAGACAAAGACAAAGGCTTCCCTTTTCATCTCCAGCTTCTGAAGGCGGTGCTCAACTCCGGCTCTGGGAGAGGTGTTCATTTCCATTTTCAAGACAAGGAGCCAGTGTTGTCCACAGACACCTCCTGGTTGTGTGTCCAAGCATGATTGCTTGAAGTGCCTGTTTGCATGTTTCTGAACTGCTAGGTTGGCAGGATCTGGGGCTAACAGCAGGAGCTCATGCTGTCCAGCGGATTCGAACTGTCAACTTTCAGGTCAGCAGTTCAACAGCACAAAGGTTTAACACATCATGGCCCCCTCTTCACTGTGACATTCTTTCAAATATTTAAACATGGCTATCAACCTTCTCTTCTCCAAGCTAGGCATTACCTGCTCTCCAAACCATTCGTCATAGGACGTGGTTTTCAAACCTTTGTCCACTTTGATAACAAGACATTCTTTTTCTCTTAGCACAGCTTCCACCTCCACAGTTGTTCCTCTGTTTATAAGGGCTGGGGTGCATGGACAGAGCATAATTTGCTTTTCTCTTGAATGGATAGTCAGGACGCCCCAAGAAAGCTGTGCTCAAGCTGCCCTTCCAAGCTGGTATTTGTGGAACTGTAAGCCTGTACAGAATTCAGCACCCTGGACAGTACCCAGCTGCACTACTTCCCTGAGATTAAACTTCACCTGCAAAGTAGGATTGGCCTCTATTGGAATTAAATTCCTTTGCCTCTCTCTTAAACTGAACTCAAAGTCCAGCCATATTTCTTGAAACTCAGCCACAGTTCTTCATTCAGAGCACTCATCCACTGTCCTACTTTAGAAAAACAAAGAAAATCTGATGATGTTAGCAGAAAGGTTAACAAAATCGGTTCTCTGCGACTTTGTTATCTTCTTTTATGTAACCGTTTGAGAATATAATGAATTCTCCAGTGTTGTAATAGCTATAACTGACATGATCACACCATGGTTGATCATTAACAAGACCATTTCTATTTGTAACTTTTCAGAGAATAACAGATCCTGGGAAGGTGAGATTTTTACACATGTGTCATAAACCACATTAGATCTTTTTTTTCCATGTCAGGTGCAACTTGGGAAACTGCAAATCACTTCTGGTGTGAAAAAATTGGCCGTCTGTAAGGACATTGCCCTGGGGACACCCAGATATTTCAGTGTTTTACCTTTCTTGTGGGAGGCTTCTCTCATGTCCCCGCATGGGGAGCTAGAGCTGACAAAGGGAGCTCATCCCCACTCTTCCCAAATTCAAACTTCCAACCTGTCAGTCTTCAGTCCTACTGGCATAAGGGTTTAACCCATTGCACCACACAATCTATCTATTGATCAATGAGATCAACAGATAGATAACGGTTTCACTTGATTCCTGACAACAACAAAAAGCTCAGCTGTTTTGTTCTTGAGGTAGAAAGAAACTCCTGGATCAAAGATGGTTTCAAGATAAATCCTGTGCCCGCTGACCATATACTCACCTGGGAGGGCATGACAGACCTGAGGTTTCAGTATCTGCCTTCACAACAAACTGGCTCACTTGGCTCTTTTCAGGAGTTGCTTCAGGGATGGGAGGAAGAAAATGGGATTCCCATTTCTCCAAGATGCCAAGAACCATTCTTGCAAAACTGGGATGCTCCGAGATGCTCAAATGCTCCCCTACCTAGATCAGTTGCTGCTTAGCTCTTTGTAGGGGCTCTGGAACAGGCAAGGGCAAAGTGTAGCCTGTGCGTCACATACAGCTTTTGGGGCCTCCAAGTGCAGCCCTCTATTCTCCTGATCTCCAGAACCTCTAGAAATTAATTTTAGGATGCAACAATTTGGGAGTGAATTTTGGTCCCCAAACCAGTCATGTATTGCTTCCCTTATCTTGTTCAGAGCCCTCCAAAGTACAACTGTTATTGTTGTTGTTGTTTCTATTGCACCTTTATCCCAATAATAGCACTTAAGCAGCTAACAATGTATTTAAAACAATAAAAATAAAAAAGCAATACAAAGGTATGAATATAAGACTGAATATATAAAATATATATCTATTTTAAATAAACAATTTAAGAAGTTAAAATGTATTTAAAGACTTCATGTAAACTTTAAGAACAGCACCACACGGCATTAAAAGCCCAGTCCTAACCAGTTTTTAAAGAGTCTGACAGCACAGAAATGTTTTGATCTCCCAATGGAAAGACAGCAATAATGGAGCTTTCATGGTCAGTCTAGAGAGAGAGTTCCACTGAGAAGCCCCTCTCCCTTGTTCCCGCCAAATGAGCCTGAGAAAGTGCTGGGATAGACAGAAAATAGTAGAAATAATAATAATAATAATAATAATAATAATACTTTATTTATATTCCACTCTTCTCCCCACAGGGACTCAGAGTCAATTACAGCATATAAACAGACACAGGCAAACACTCAATGCATTGTTACAATGACATACAATGCCACACAAATACACAGACAAAGGCAAAGTCTTCTCCTTTCATTTCTGGCTTTGGAGGTGGTGCTCATCTCAGGCTCTGGGGGAGGTGCTCATTTCCATTTCCAAGCCAAGGAGCCCGCGTTGTCTGTAGACTCCTCCTGGTTGTGCAGCTGGCATGACTACATGGGGCATCTTTTTGCCTTTTTTCGCCAAGGCAGTACCTATTGATCTACTCACATTTGCATGTTTTCGAACTGCTAGGTTGGCTGGAGCTAGAGCTTGCACTGGGAGCTCACCCTCTCCCACAGATTTGAACTGCCAACCTTCAGGTCAGCAGTTCAGCAGCATAAGGGTTTAACCCATTGTGCCACCCTTGGCTCTCTTAAAGTTTCTCTGGATGATCCTAGGACTCCTATGGCTCATAGATAAAAATGCAGCCCTCGTAATAGTAAGAGAGAAACTTGCTCAATGACCTACCTGTTGGGTAAATAGGAAATTCTGCGTCTGTGAGAGCAAATGCATAAAACCTAACTCTCAGATTAGCCAAGCCAACCCCCTGGTGTTTCTTGTACAAATGTAGCATATGTTTAAAAATCCTTATCAAAGAATCTAGAGCAGTGGTTCTCAACTTGTGGGTCCCCAGATGTTTTGGCCTTCAACTCCCAGAAATCCTAACAGCTGGTAAACTGTCTGGGATTTCTGGGAGATGTAGGTCAAAACAGCTGGGGACCCACAAGTTGAGAAACACTGATCTAGGGGATACATTTTATGTTGTGCAGCACTTCCATTGCCATGGCTTCATATATAGACTGTGTAGTTTGGTGAGGGACTAGAGCAGTGGTGGTGAACCTATGTCACACATGCTAGAAAGGGCACACAGCACTGTCTCTACTGGCACATGGGCTGTGAAGGTTCCAATGAAAGTTAAAAACAGTGAGCAAACTGCTACCTCTTTGCCTGAGGAAAGAGATTTCCATATATTTTCCCTTATTGTTTGCTTTTTTTCATTATCCTTTCAACATTGGCCTCCAGTATTCATTTGTAATGTTTCAGACACTTGGTTAGCAACAGATGTACTCACGGAGCAAATGACACTGCCATCGCTTTAATCTGCCGCAGTAGCACAGCGCACACGTATGGTTAATTTGTTATCTCTTCTCACATGCCACAAATGCAGCATGTGCTCTGGAAGCAGTCGAACCATCTGGGTGTTTTGTCTTTAGGTACTAACTCAAAAGCATGCTGTTAAATCATTATTTAATCACCAAGCTTTACAATGCAGAAAATCACATACTACTATATATACTAGTGTATGAGCCATAAATTTTAGTCACTAAATCAACCCTCCAAAACTGGGTCTACTTATCCACAGGTCAACATAAATACTGAACCTTAGCTCTTATTTAAAAAGGGATCATTCTCTTCTGTCCATGGTGGTCCATGCCTTAGTTACCTCTAGATTGGACTATTGCAATGCACTCTACGTGGGGCTACCTTGAAGACGTTCGGCAGCCAGACTGCTAACGAGAGCAAACTACAGGGAGTGGTCTATCCCCCTGTTTAAGGAGCTCCATTGGTTGCCGTTCATCTTCTGGTCCCAATTCAAGGTGCAGGTTATCACCTATAAAGCCCTAAATGGTTTGGGACCTGCCTAACTTCGTGACCACATCTCCCTCTATAAAATGGCAGCAGTGGCAGCTCTTTGGTGCTTCATCTCAAAGGAGGGCCAAGAGAATAGAAAGGTCGATGCTTCAAGTTGCTCCCAGGATGAACTAAGCTCTTACCTTTTGCCTCTCTTGTCAGGAGAAGGGGTAGTTTCTTTTGTTATTATTATAAGAGATAACGCTGTACGAACCCTCTGCCAAGAAGCAGGGAAATCGCATTCAAAGCACCCCTGACAATGACCATCCAGGCTCTGCTTAAAAGCTTCCAAAGAAGGAATCTCCACCACACTCTGGGGCAGAGAGTTCCACTGCTGCATAGTTCTCACTGTCAGGAAGTTCTTCCTAATGTTCACTGGAATCTCCTTTCCTGTAGTTTGAAGCCATTGTTCCGCATCCTAGTCTCCAGGGCAGCAGAAAACAAGCTTGCTCCCTCCTCCCCATGACTTCCCCTCACATATTTCTACATGGCCATCATGTCTCCACTCATCCTTCTATTCTGCAGGTTAAACATGCCCAGCTCTAAGTCACTCCTCATAGGGCTTGTTTTCCAGACCCTTGATCATTTTAGTCACCCTCCTCTGGACACATTCCAGCTTTAAAAAAAACTGTTACACAGTGATGGTACTATTTAAAATGACAATGAATGATTACTTTCAATGCTGTCTAAACAAGTATTTTCCACCTGGGCAGCCAGAGGAAATAATTGGATAACAATAAGTACATATTGAGAAATAAGTTTCATTGAAGACAATGAGTCTTTAAAGCAGGCAAACCTAAGCAAGAATAGCACTGTTAGAGAACCGCTATTGCAGCTTTTCTCCAGTTCCAGTGAAAATGCCCTTCCTTGTTCTTGGCTTGATGCAGCTGTGAGCTGACCTCCAAGGAAGGTGCCCTGCTGAGGCTAACACTGCAATTTTCTTCTGCGGAGGATAGGTACGGTACATAAACATTAAAATGAGAGGTTTTAGCAATGCTGAGAGAATTAAGAGGCAGAGGTTTGGGTTTTTCCAGACATCGCCTTGGGAGCTAGAACAATTCAGTGCCAGTTGCCTGACCAAAAGAATGCAATTCACGTTAAGTATGACCTTCTATACTACAGAGACAACAACTATATTCATCATTGATGACTAGGAGCTAAAGAGAAGAGCACTGGGTGGAATGGAACAGTGCCATCTTGTGCTGTGACTCCATAACTGATGTGTGATTCTATCTCAGCTTGGAATACTTAGTTTCTTTCGCACTTTTTTTCATGTCAGAAGTGACTTGAGAAACTGCAAGTCACTTCTGGTGTGAGAGAATTGGCAGTCTGCAGAAATGTTGCCTAAGGGATGCCTGGATGTGTTGCCATCCTGTGGGAGGCTTCTCTCATGTTCCCGCATGGGAAGCTGGAACTGACAGATGGGAGCTCGCCACCAACCTTCAAACTGTCAACCATGTCAGCATTTCAGCTGGCACAGGAGTTTAACCAGTGTGCCACCGTGGTCCTCTTTTGCGCTATGTCCCCCAGAATGGCCCATCTGGCGTGGCCTGCTAAGATTAAGATATAGACTTGCTATGGAAGGCTGCTGAGTTTCTCTCAGAACTGGTTCTTTCTAAAAGCTAAAATATGCATTTAGCAGAGTCAAATATTAAACCTTCTCCTAAATTACCACAATGTGACTGGGCAAGAGAGACTCAAGGGCAAAACCTGGAAATTTTATCTCAAGAGTCAAGGTCAGAACATAGAAATGTTATATGCTTTAGGTAATGTTAACCTATGTGTTCTATAGATGATAAACAAATAATTTAGTGGAAGTCACTGTAAATAAAAGGATGGTATCTCTTCCAAGAAGTACAACCAGTAACTAGTCCTGGACTTAGCTTGGCAATATTAGAAATTTCATAATCTATTGGAAATAAGTGCACCATAACCTTATTTGAAAAGGTAAAAATGATGTCACATCCGTTTGGCAAATGTGAATCTCCATGAACATAGAGACCACCTTTTGAAAACCACTAGTCAAGAAAAAGCATGACCTTGTCAACCCTTTTAACAAGTGATATTCATAAGCAACAAGTGATATTCATGGAAAGGAACCCCTGCGATAAGTGAGGGAACACTGTATATAACAAAAATGGAGTCCTGTGTCTGAAGCCCCTCCCACACCAAAGAGGTACAGTCAAACTAGCAAACCAAAATGTACACACAATATAGGTCAACAATTATACACATTTACAAATAGTTAGTGGAGGCTTGGAAGGTTGCTATTTCCAACAGGCAACATATTTTGCAGCCAGCTCTGGTTCCCATATCCTAAGTTGTGTGTGTGCAAGTGATACACTCAGTAGTGAAGGTTGTGTAAAGCAGTCCTTCGACTTAGGAAGTTTTGTTTTAGTTTCGGCATGATCCCTATATTACAAGAGATGGACTCTTAACGTATCCTTGCCCAACCCATGCTTTTCTCTTCCATTTATATTTTTGTGCATGATCTGAACAATACATCAGAAAGATGAAGCAAAGCCACATCTTGGGCCTGTTTAATTTTTTAACCTTTTAATATATGAATGTGTGAGTAGGATACCTCTAGGAATTTTTTAGGTCCTTCATGATCACTCTGTGCTTTAATTTACATGGCAGGAAGTTGGCCCTTGTAGTCTCTTCCAATGTTATGATTCTATGGCAACTTCCAGCAGAAACCATTTATTTGAATTGGGTTCACTATTGTCCAGTTTCCGAAGTAAGTTCAGGAATGTATCTCACGCATATATGAAGGTCGTACTATACTGGAACTATTGTAATGCTTTGTAGCAATGCCAATAATTCTCAATTGAGTAAAGATATATAGCAACAGAGGGAATAGCATATGATATTATATTATTTACATTTTGAAAACAAAATTATAGCTAAATGGGCTTTGTGTTGTTGAAAGCTTTCATGGCCGGAATCACTGGGTTGCTGTGAGTTTTCCGGGCTGTATGGCCGTGTTCCAGAAGCATTCCCTCCTGACGTTTCACCCACATCTATGGCAGGCATCATCAGAGGTTGTGAAGTCAGACCTCACAACCTCTGAGGATGTCTAAATAGATGTGGGCAAAATGTCAGAAGGGAATGCTTCTGAACATGGTCATATAGTCTGGAAAACTCACAGCAACCTAAATGGGCTTTCTTTGAACAGCCACACCTCTGACACGATAAACCTGAAATGCTGTTATGTACAGGCACCCTTTTATTTCCTATTTTTAGTTTTCCTGTTTTAAGAATGTCACAAATAGCCTGAGGGAATTCTTTAAAAAGACAGGATACAAAGTTCCCAAAGTCCTCTCAAGATATTAATAGTTCTCTGTATGATATTTGTTAGAGAAAAGGGCTTGGTTTTGAAGCTTAAACCAAGGACAGATTATAAGAGTGCATTAATTAAATGTTAAGATGTCTTATGGAGACATATGCCATAAATGAAGGTTATAGCCAAGGGTATTTTAATAAACGGTTCACACATCACAGAGATCTGTTGCCATTTGACCCCCTCTTTACACCAAAATGATGCAGAAGCATCTTGTAAAAAGTAGGTAATTCCCAGGAGAAGTTTCTTTCTTCCTGGCTAAATAGGCCCTTGCCATATGGAATGCATGAATGGAAAAGATAAGAATGGTTTCCTTCTATGTAAGTTCTGAAATTACGATGTGCAAGAAAGGGTGCAGCACCTCAGTGAAATTCCTAAGCAACGACAACACACTCTAGTTTTATATCTTTCAGCAGCCTTCACATTCAGTAGCTTGAGGGAAGGCAAGGGAGTAAGGGCCCGTGCCATTCTCTCCTTAGCTCAAGCACTAGTTGGTTGCTACTAGAAGTCTTGCCACTTCATCACATTAGTTCGATTCCACTGAGTCCTACAATTTAAATCCAGTAACTCACTGTATTCATCACATTAGTTTCGGTTCAAGTGTAGGGTAGAGCATTCTGTTGCATATATTAAGCGTGGGGACCAGCATTCTTTTCTAACATTTCTGAAAGTGGTGTGGAAGTGGATTCTTTGAAATGATCCAGATGTTTTGCCAAATCTGTAATGTGATGACATTTGTTGCTCTCAGGTTTCTTCCTTCAACAGCATGTAGTGCTGGGAGCTAACCTTTCTTCAACCTATGTAATGTTATCTCTGTTCATTTTATATTTGAAGGGGACAGATTAGTATTGTGTGAATGAAGCAGTGGGACATGAGCTGTGGAAATAAGATACAACATATAGAGAATCCAAAAGCCTGAAGATGCACATTTAACTTATAGACTGTTACTCCCTACATTTATCTGCCCAACTATTGGTAATGCAACCACAAGTTGTAACATTCTCTTTTCACTTCAATGAAATAATTAATTGGGGATGTAAATGTTGCTTATTTTGTTCCAATAAGAACCAAAAACTACTGTTTTTTCCCCCACCAAGCAAAATTGCAAGTGATTTTACAAACATTTCCAATATTTTTGGCATTTGGGGGTTTTGTACCCAAAGACACAAAAAAAGTAAACAGTATCACTTGTGCAAAGAAAAAACAGAGGCTGGAATCCTGTTGTTGTCATACACATGTGTAAGTTGTTCTATTGATGTAGTTAAACATTGTTGTTTGATGCAGAACATCCACATTCAGTTCAAGATTGTAGAAGTAGAAATGCACCTTTGGTTGTACATTCAATTACATGTTCACACATGCATTTAGTTGTGCAATGGTACCATTCAACAAAAGGGCCATATAGTACAACCAATTATTATTATTATTATTAATAATAATAATAATAATAATAATAATAATAATAATTGACATTTTAATTAATAACTGACAAGATTACCATCTGCCAGCTGCAGAAGGCCACCTTAATGAGATCTGCATGCATTATTCGCCGATACATCACACAGGCCTACACTTGCGAAGTGTCCGACGTGTGGTCCAATACAACTGCCAGCAGAGTGATCTTGTCTGCTGTGGATTCATCTTGCTGTGTTTCAAATAATAATAACTTTTTTTTTGGTCGTGTCAGGAGTGACTCCTGTTGTGAGAGAATTGGCCGTCTGCAAGGTCGTTGCCCAGGGGACGCCTAGATGATTTTTGATGTTTTTATCATCCTTGTGGGAGGCTTCTCTCATGTCCCCGCATGAGGAGCTGGAGCTGATAGAGGGAGCTCATCCGCCTCTCCCCAGATTTGAACCTGCGACCTGTCAGTCTTCAGTCCTGCCAGCACAGGGCTTTAACCCACTGCGCCACCGGGGGCTCCATAATAATAATAATAATAATAATAATAATAATAATAATAATACTTTATTTATACCCCGCCACCATCTCCCTTAGGGACTCAGGGCAGCTTTCAAAATAGGTATCATACATAAAATACATAATACTTAAAATAAATCAACATGAAAACAATAATAACATTACATAAACCAGGGATATAAATTGGATAAAACAACCTCTATTTAAAAAAAGAATAAGTTAAAAATCCATGTAATCAATATATGTAGCGGCCCAGCTGAATGCACAGAATGTAAAGTGCTAAGTGATTGGCTATCAGTTCTAGTTACTGTCTAAGCTCTATCAAATGCCTGCTGGAAAAACCAAGTTTTTAACTCTTTCCTAAATTGTTGTAGTGTAGGAGCTTGTCTAAGTTCACTGTCTAAGTTCACCTATGTGCATGTCCCCATGAATAGATTCATGCTCCTTCATGTAAGATCCCAACCATTGCTTTCAATACAAAAGCAATGTTTTTGCATAACTAAATCTGCATAAAACTTAGCAAGAAAGAAAAATCTCATGGCAATTGACCATTTTCTCAGTGCTGACCGAAAGGTTGGCAGTTCGAATCCAAGGAGTGGAGTGAGCTCCCACTGTTACACCCAGCTCCTATCAACCTAGCAGTTCTGGAAAAAAAGCTAATGTGAGTAGATCAATAGGTACCGCTTCTGCAAGTAGGCAATGGCGCTCCATGAAGTCATGCTGGCCACATGACCTTGGAGATGACTACGGACAATGCTGGCTCTTCAGCTTAGAAATGGAGATGAGACACCCCCTCCCCCAGAGTTGGACACGACTAGACTTAATGTCAGGGAAACCTTTACCTTTCTTATTGTCCCATAAATCGATCCCAGCCAGGCTTTGGTTGAATTGGTCTCCTCGCTTCAATCTGCTTTGGTATGCTTAATTTGTCTCCCATGTTACTGTCACCAAAGTCTGTCTAGCCTGTCCATCATAATGAAGACATCAGGGTACCCATTAGGATATTATTTCTTTGAGCATATTAATATTCCTTCCCTACCCTTGCTTTTAATGAATTCTTGATGTGCAAGCTTTCCCTGTTCCCGACCTAATTTGGCTCCTATTCCATCTATTGTTTACTTTCTGTAATCCATTTCAGGGTGCCTTCTGCTGCCCCTCCACACATCTTCTCAAAACACCATTCATCCCAAAAAACATTTATCAAGAATTAATTTGCTATAAATTTGCAGCAGTGCCCTCATTTTACCACACTCCCTGGCAGGATGTAGATTGTCCTTCTGTCAATGAGTTAAGGGTAAGCCCATTAATCTTACTGTATCCCATTCTCTCTCTCTCTCTCTCTGAGTGCCTCTCTCATGCAACACACACACACACACTCATCTATTCTTTATTTAGCTTCCACAGAGGATAAGACTTGTGTTCTTCAAACATAAACTTCTAAGTATTCAGCTGTTGGGAGCTAGCATGATGTAGTGATTGGAGTATTTATTATTCTGGAGACACGAGTTTGATTCCCCAGTCAGCCATGGAAACCCACTGGGTGACCTTGGACAAGTCACACATTCTCAACCTAGGCAACCTGTGATAAGTTATAGTCACCATTTAACTGATGTTGTTGTTCTATACCTTCAAGTCAGAAATGGCTGGTGGCATAAAACAACATCAGTTAAATGTTAGTATTTAGCCTTACGTATCACTATTTATTTACTTAAAATATTTATATTCTGCTCTTCTCACCCCGAAGGGGACTCAGGGTGGAGCACAACATATACACAGCAAACATTCAATGCCGGAACATAAAATAAACTATAAATATACATAAACACTAAAATCAGTTGTCTCCAATTTTAAAATCAATTGTTTAAAACCTTCTCAGATCAAGTTTCCTATTATGTATTTTATTTATTTATTTATTTCAATTACTTCTACCCTGCCCTTCTCACCCCCGAGGGGGGACTCAGGGCGGCTTACAAGCGAAGGCACAATTCGATGCCTATATCACATTATACAAAACATACAAAACAATTTAAGCAAATTAACAGGTTAAAACATCAATACAATATCAAAACATAAACAATCTCATGCTCAGTGTCTAGAGTTCCGAGTGTCCATTCCGTTTCATCAATTCCTGCTCATCGTCGGGTTTTTTCCTTTAGCTGCCAGAATGCCCGAAGGCTTGGTCCCACATCCAGGTCTTCAGTTTTTTCCTGAATGATAAGAGGGAGGGTGCCGATCTAATCTCCCCGGGGAGTGAGTTCCACAGGTGAGGGGCCACCACTGAGAAGGCCCTGCTCCTCGTCCCCGCCAACCTCACTTGTGAGAGTGGCGGGGTCGAGAGCAGGGCCTCCCCAGAAGATCTTAAACTTCGAGGTGGGACATAGAGGGAGATCCGTTCGGACAGATACACTGGGCCGGAACCGTATAGGGTTTTGTAGGTCAAAACCAGCACTTTGAATTGTGCTCGGAATTGGATCGGCAGCCAGTGGAGCTGACGCAACAGGGGGGTGGTATGCTCCCTGTATGCCGCTCCGGTGAGCAATCTGGCTGCTTCTCGCTGGACTAGTTGAAGTTTCCGAGCAGTCTTCAAAGGCAACCCCACGTAGAGTGCGTTGCAGTAATCCAACCGGGATGTGACAAGAGCGTGGACCACCGTGGCCAGATCCGACTTCCCAAGGTACGGGCGCAGCTGGCGCACAAGTTTTAATTGTGCAAAAGCTCTCCCGGCCACCGCCAGACCTGGGATTCCAGGCTCAGCGATGAGTCCAGGATCACTCCCAAGCTGTGAACATGCGTCTTCAGGGGGAGTGTAACCCCATCTAACACAGGCTGTAACCCTATGCCCTGTTCGGCCTTACGAACTGACCAGTAGGACCTCTGTCTTGTCTGGATTCAATTTCAATTTGTTAGCTCTCATCCAGTCCGACACAGCAGCCAAGCACCGGTTCAAGGTCTGGACAGCCTCCTTGGTGACAGGTGGAAAGGAGTGACAGATTTGGACATCATCTGCATAGAGATAACATCTTAGTCCGAAACTCCGAATGATCTCTCCCAGCGGCTTCATGTAGATGTTAAATAACATCGGGGACAGAATTGAACCCTGTGGGACTCCACACAACAACGGTTGCGGAGCCGAACAGGTGTCACCCAAGGACACCTTCTGGGTCCGTCCCTCAAGGAAGGATCGAAGCCACCGCAGAGCAGTGCCTCCGAGCCCCATGTCCATGAGGCGCCCCAGAAGGATACCGTGATCGACGGTATCGAAGGCCGCTGAGAGGTCCAGCAGAACTAACAGGGACACACTCCCCCTGTCCAGCTCCCTGCGAAGATCATCTACCAAGGCGACCAAGGCTGTCTCAGTTCCATGTCCCGGCCTAAAGCCAGACTGTGCCGGATCTAGATAATCAGTGTCTACCAAAAACCCCTGGAGTTGTGTTGCCACCACCATGACTTTGCCCAAGTAGGGGAGATTGGAAACAGGCCGAAACTAAGGCGACCAAGGCTGTCTCAGTACCATGTCCCGGCCTAAAGCCAGACTGTGCCGGATCTAGATAATCAGTGTCTACCAGAAACCCCTGGAGTTGAGTCGCCACCACACGTTCCATGACTTTGCCCAAATAGGGGAGATTGGAAACTGGCCATAGTTGTCGAATTGGGTGGGATCCAGTGATGGTTTCTTCAACAGCGGTTTTATAATCGCTTGTTTTAAGCTCGCTGGAAATTTTCCTTCCTGTAAGGAGGTATTAACCATCACCTTCACCCACCCTGCCAAACCCCCTCTGGCTTCCTTGATCAGCCAGGAAGGGCAGGGGTCTAGGATGCATGTGGTGGGTCGCACCTCTCCAAGGATCCTGTCCACATCCTCAAGCTGAACCAATTGAAAAGAATCCAACAAAACTGGACAAGCAGATGCTCTCGTTACATCCCCAGAGACTGCCGTTAATATGACGTCAAAACCTGACCGAATCCGCTCAATTTTATCCGCGAAGGATCGAGCAAATGCTTCACAGCGAGCCACCGAGTTATCCGAGGCCTCGCTTTTTGGCGGATTTAACAGGCCTCTGACAACTCGGAAAAGCTCCGCTGGACGATTCTTCGCGGATGCAATATTGGCTGTGATGAATGTTTTCTGAGCCGCCGCTATTGCCACACCGTAGGACCTTAGGAAGGCATTCAGGTGTGTTTGGGCTGGATTGGTGGGGTTCTGGCGCCACACGCGCTCTAACCTCCTCTTCTTTCGCTTCATTGCTGCCAGCTCCTCAGTGAACCAAGAGGCTGGTTTAGCTCGGTTACTCGAGAGGGGGCGTTCCGGAGCGATAGTGTCGATTGCCCTGGTCAACTCACTATTCCAGCCAGAGACCAGAGCGTCGACAGTGTCGCTAGCCAAGGAGGTGGAAAAATCCCCAAGGGCCGTCAGGAGTCCATTTGGATCCATAAGTCTCCTGGGGCGGACCATTCTAATGGGTCCCCCACCCCTGCGAAGGTTGGAAGGCACAGTTAGTCTAAAACTGATCAGGTGGTGATCGGTCCATGGCAAAGGAGCGATGGTCGGCTCCTCCATCCCGTCACCCTCATCCCATCCCTGGGTGAAGACCAAATCTAAGGTGTGTCCGGCACTATGGGTGGGACCAGATATTAGCTGGGACAGGCCTATGGTTGCCATGGCGGCCATGAAGTCCTGAACCGCACCAGAAAGAGGGACCTCGGCATGATATTGAAATCTCCCAAGACCAAAAGCCGTTGGGAGTTCAACGCCATGTCCGAGACCACTCCTGCTAGCTCAGGTAAGGAGACTGTAGTGCAGCGGGGTGGTCGGTACACTAACAGAATCCCTATCCTGTCCCGGTCACCTATCCTAAAGCCGGCACACTCGAAAGAAGATGATTGTGGGATGGGACACCTGATCAGTGGAATAAAGTCCTTATAGACCACTGCGACTCCGCCTCCCCGCCCTCCAAGCCTTGGTTGGTGCTGAACAGAATAGCCTGGTGGACAGAGTTGGGAGAGATTAACCCCTCCCCCCTCGTCCAGCCAGGTTTCTGTTATACAAGCCAGGTCGGCTCGTTCTTCTTGGATTAGATCTTGGAAGATGGAAGTTTTTCCGTTTACCGACCTGGCATTGAACAGCACCACCTTTAGCCTGGAGGGGCCACTGTCCTGGCACCTCAGTTGTATCTTGTCAGGAGAGAGTTTTGGAATCGCCAATCTATTTTTATTGATTTCGGGCCGGATAGTAGCATTGATTTTTGGAATTGCCAATGTTCTGCTGCAAATTTTGGGCCGAATTTGATTTTGTCTATGATGCTTACCATTTTTGGCGGTTGTCAATCTGTTGTTGTAAATTTTGAGCCAAGATGAATGTTTTATTCTCCCTTTCCCGTATCTCCCTCTACCTGTCACCACCTCTATGGCGGCCCCCCCCCCCGCAGACCCCCCCCCCCCCCGGGGAAGTTGCCTCCATTTCCAGCACTTGTTATCTCAATAACAGACGTTTGGTTATAGTTGTGGTTACCTGTCTCTGGATCCCAATGTTCCCGCCCCTTGAAACTACCTATTCCTTCCAGTGTGGTAAAGGCTGTAAAGTGCACTTGTACTGGAGTTGTTATAAAGTGCACTTGTGCTGGAAATTGACAAAATATCAATAGCAGCAGGGGTAGTGTAAACATCGACATATGAATAAAGTGCTGATGCGGGAACTAGAGCTCAGGATATAAAGTGCAGAGTCGTAACCACTTGACCTGATATTTTGGACCAGTTAATGATAATATGGGATCTGGCAGAGAACTAAAGTGCAGAGATAAAGTGCTGAGATAATTCTATAGTGCAAAATCAGTACAAGAATTAGTACAAAGTTATTGTCATAGGTGCAAAAATTTGTGCAGTGATTATTGTCCCTCAACAAAACAGATCAATTCAGCCATAGAACCCGGCCTTTTGGGCCCGTGAAAAACAAGCCGGCACCCAGAGGCCAGGCCCCTGGTTCTTCTTGTCCGTCTTGAGGACAGATGACACAAAGCAGGAGCAGCTGGTAGCTTGCACCGTGAGGACAGCAGTTATAATTATTGTTGGTTAGCAGCACAATTTTGCAGATTGCACATTATATAGAAGGATGTTATTTGCACGTTCTGTCTTATCTGCAGAGGGCAGTATAAGGTCGATGAACGTCCAGTTCTTAGGGTGTAGAGCTCTAGGATTGTATTAACAACTGAGTCAATGAGCGGACAAGCTTATTGCCTTATTGCATTGTCCCAAAGGCTTGGTCCCACAGCCAAGTTTTTACCATCTTTCTGAAGGACAGGAGGGAGGGGGCTTTTCTAATCTTGCCAGGGAGGGATTCCATAGTCGAGGGGCAATCACTGAGAAGGCTGTGTCTCTTGTCCCCGCCAAATGCACCTGTGACGGTAGCAGGACTGAGAGCAGGGCCTCCCCAGAATCATAGAATCATAGAGTTGGAAGTGAACTTGTGGTCCATCCAGTCCAACCCCATTCTGCCAAGAAGCAGGAAAATTGCATTCAAAGCACCCCTGACAGATGGCCATCCAGTCCATGCTTAAAAGCCTCCAAAGAAGCTCCGGGCAGAGAGTTCCATTGCTGAACAGCTATCACAGTCAGGAAGTTCTTCCTAATGTTTAGGTGGAATCTCCTTTCCTGTAGTTTGAAGCCATTACTCTGCATCCTAGTCTACAGGACAGCAGAAAACAAACTTGCTCCCTCCTCCCTATGACTTCCCCTCACATATTTATACATGGCCCTCATCATGTCTCCTCTCAGCCTTCTCTTTTGAAGGCTAAACATGCCCAGCTCTTTAAGCCGCTCTTCATACGGCTTGTTCTCCAGACCCTTGATCTTAATCTTAAGCTCCATGATGGTTCAAAGAGGGAGGGCAAAGCCAGTACTTTGAATTGCGCTCAGTAGCAAACTGGCAACCAGTGGAGCTGATGCAACATGGGAGTTGTGTGCTCCCTGTATGCCGCCCCAGTTATTAACCTGGCTGCCTCTCGTTGGACTATTTGAAGCTTCTGAACAGTCTTCAAAGGCAACCTCATGTACAATGCATTGCAGTAGTCCATCCTAGATGTAACGAGAGTGTGGACCATCATGGCGAAGTCTGACTTCCCAAGATACAGGCGCAACTGGTGCACAAGTTTCAATAGTGTGAAAGCCCCCCTAACCATTGCCGAAACCTGAGGTTCCAGGTTTAGCAATGAGTCCAGAAGGACTCCCAAGCTATGAACCTGCATCTGCAGGGGAGTGTAACCCCATCCAGGGTAATCCTATACCCTGTTCAACCAAAGATTAACCAAGAACTTGGATTTTTTTTTAAAAAAAGTACAGTCAACCCTCCATATTCACAAATTTTGCATCCATGGATACAATTAATGATGATTTGATAATATTCAAGAAAAAAAACAAAACAAAAAACAAACCTTAATTTTGCCATGCACTGTCATAGCCTTACATCATTAAAAAAATTCTCAGGTTCTCTCCAGCAGTCATTTGAGCTGTTTGCCATTTTATTATCTCATTCTATATAATGGGAGTGGAGCATCCTCAGATATTGGTGTCCATGGTCCTGGAATCAAACCCCAGTAGATACCAAGGGCCTACTGGGATTCAATCCTGTTACTTGTCGTAGTGTTTTAGAAATGGTTTTGTGCTTGGGTTGCTGTGAGTTTTCCGAGCTGTATGGCCATGTTCCAGAAGCATTCTTCTTGTAAGTAGTTTTGAAATGAGAAGTTGATGTATTACCCCACACATTGCTCCTTATTCATCACTTTCAAATTGATTGGATGATGAAAGAAGGGCATAAAACTTGAAAATTACTGTCAAAGTGACCTTTAAAGGATTCCTCTAAACGCAATAAAATGTTTCTTGTTGCATCAATAGTATGTCTTCATTCCCACTCATTGAGGGAATTCTGAAATGTAAATGTGGCTTAATGGCAATTAAAGTGGAGTAGACCTCTTGAATCAGTTTGATTTCCCTATATCTGTGGTTCTCAATGTGTGGGTCCCCAGATGTTTTGGCCTACAACTCCCAGAAATCCCTGCCAGTTTACCAGCTGTTAGGATTTCTGTGAGTTGAAGGCCAAAACATCTCGGGACCCACAGATTGAGAACCATTGACTTATACACTGATATCCCATTCAACAATTAGCGTGGTGTAGTACTTTTAAGGGTTGGGCTGGGACTCTGGGTGACCAGGGTTCAAATCTTCTCTTGGCCATGGAGGCCCATAGGATGCCTTCAGGCAAGTCACGCTTTCTCAGCTCAGAGGAAGGCAAACCACAACCCTTGAACAAATTATGCAAGAAAACCTCATAATTGTTTGCCTTTGGTCACCATAAATCAGACACATCTTGGAGGCACACAACATCACAACTGACTCCAGTTGAGGCTAGGCAATATAATTGTGGCCCTTTTTCCTTTAACTGCCCCCCTCCATACACACACATACACATAATATGTTTAAATTGTGCACAACTTATGTGAAAGTAGATATATGAGTGAAGCCAGCCAGCTATTCCCTTCCACAGATGTTCTCTGGGTATTTTACCATGTTGAATTGTTATGAATTTTCAATCTTCTTCATTGTGGTTCAATTATTGTCCTTAATCTCTTTTTATCTTCTTTATAAAATGCTTCTCCTTTTTGTTCCTCTTCCTTATGAGGCAATTCCTCTTTGTCTCTTTGGATTGGACTATGTTATCATTTTCCTTTTCTCTTGAGTCATGTAATCTTTGAAGAGTTTCCAAACCATTTTTGTTTTGTTAATAGTTGAGCTAGTTTGTCCATGTTCATAATTTCCATTATTTTTATAAGCCATTGATCTATTGAGGGTGTTTCTTTTAATCTCTAGCTCCTTACATATACAATTCGAGTCTCCAGGGCAGCAGAAAACAAGCTTGTTCCCTCCTCCCCATGACTTCCCCTCACATATTTATCCATGGCCCTCATCATGTCTCCTCTCAGACTTCTCTTCTACAAGATAAACATGCCCAGTTCTTTAAGCTGCTCCTCATAGGGCTTGTTCTCCAGGCCCTTGATCATTTTAGTCGCCCTCCTCTGGGCATATTCCAGTTTGGCAGCATCTCCCTTCAATTGGTGAAGGTACCCACCCAAGTTTCACATTTCCAGTACTTATTTTGGCATGTTTTTATTTTTAAAATTCCTAGTTTCTCTGGTGTAATATACCGTTGGTACATCATTTTGTAAGAAATAACATCATCATCATTGTTATTATTACTATGTGATACACAACAAGATTAGTCCACAGCAAACAAGATCACTATGCTGGCTTTTGTATTCGATCACACATCAGACACTTCTCAAGTGTCTAGGACTATGTGATGTATCGGCAAATAATGTGTGCAGATAAAAATAGGGTGGCCTTTTGCAGCTGACAGATGGCAATTTTATCAGCGCTGATTGTTTTTAAATGCAGGCCAAGGCCTTTAATAACTGCAGTCAGTGTGCCAATCACCAATGGGACCACCTTTACTGATTTGTGCCAGAGTCTTTGCAGTTCGATCTTTAAATCCTTGTATCGTGTCAGCTTTTCCAGTTGTTTCTGTTCAAACCTGCTGTTGCCTGGGATTGCAACATAGACGATCCATACTTTTGTTTTTTTCCACAATTGGGAACTCAGGAGTATTGTACTCCAAATCTCTGTCAGTCTGAATTCCGAAGTCCCAGAGTACTTTGATGTGTTCATTTTCTGTAACTTTTTCAGGCTTGTGATCCCACCAGTTTTTTGTTGCAGGCAGACGGTATTTGTGGCACAAGTTCCAGTGGGTCCCCAAACTTTTTAAACAGAGGGTAGGGTCACAGTCCCTCAAACTGTTGGAGGACCGGATTATAATTTGAAAAAACATGAATGAATTCTATACACAGTGCACATATCTTATTTGTAGTGCAAAAAAACCCCCACTTAAAAACAATACAATAATTTAAATGAAGAACAATTTTAACAAATATTAGTATTTCAGTTGGAAGTGTGGGCCTGCTTTTGGCTGATGTTGTTGTTGTTGATGTTGTTGTGTGCTTTCAAGTCATTTCAGACTTAGGTTGACCCTGAGCGAGGGCCAGGTAAATGACCTTGGAGGGCCGTATCCAGCCCCCAGGCCTTAGTTTGGGGACCCCTGATCTAAGCAATGGTGTTATGCCTCTGCTTGTAGTCTGTCTGCATGATCTTCTTGCAGCAGCTAACTTTGTTCCATCTGCTTCCGTGCAGTGTCTACATTTGGGATCTGTCATCGACTTTTCAATTCTGGCTTTGATGGCATTTGTTCTAATTGCTTGTTCTTGTGCTGCAAGAATCAGGCCCTCAGTCTCTCTCTCTCTCTCTCTCTCTCTCTCTCTCTCTCTCTCTCTCTCTCTATATATATATATATATATATATATATATATATATATATATATAGTATTAGTGTCTGTCTAGCCAATCAAATGTCAAGAAGTTATTGGGGTTCTTTTGGCTTGGATCACATTAACATTTGCTACTTGGAATTCATCTGCATATATATGCTCTCCTCCTCATCACTTTTTAAAAATGTAAATGGCGGCTATGCCTTGAAACCTAAAAGCCCCTTCTGCATAGGAAGGGGGAATTGATCACTTCAGAGCAGCCACTACATGCAGCTTTTAAGGACATTACCCAATAAATATGTTGGTACGGCTTATGCTCTCAGCATACTAAGCACCGATCCTACACTGCTCCCCACAGCATATCTTAATGAAATGCTGACAGTTTGGCACCTTATTGGATAACAGCATTCGGGAGCATCCGTCACAGCTGACAGCTGTTCAGAAAAAGTGTACAAAATAATCTCAAAGACAGGAGCTCCTCTATGGCCTCTCTGCATATGATTTATACCCTACTTATGGGTGGCTATGGAAAGGTAACTCTGAAGGTACACAGTGACAGGTGAGTTTTGTCAATCCTCTTATTTGAATTTTCAGCTGCTTTCCCAACTAACAAACCAATGTAAACCAATGTAAAGGTTTTATTATCCAAACATACAAGTGGCATGACACATCACAAACCCACGCCATGTAGGTGTTGGTCTGGCGTGAGCCATGTTCAACTTCCAGAGATCACATGAAGGCATTTCCAAAACTGCATCTGGAGATAAATTTCTTTTTCACCAAATAGAATGTCCATTTTGGTGATCAGATCTAGATGTATGCTTTTTTTTTAGCAAGCTGGAGATTTATTTATTTTTTCGTGTCAGGAGCAACTTGAGAAACTGCAAATCGCTTCTGGTGTGAGAGAATTGGCTGTCTGCAAGGATGCTGCCCAGGGAATATTCGGATGCTTTGATGTTTTACCATCCTTGTGGAAGTCTTCTCTCATTTCTCCATATGGGGAGCTGGAGCTGCCAGAGGGAGCTCATCCACGCTCTCCCCAGATTCGAACCTCTAACCTGTCGGTCTTCAATCCTGCCCTCATTGTCTGTAGCCTCCAACAATTCTTCAAAGCTACTGAATACTGTGAGAATCTGCAAGGTGCAAAATGTTATTTGACTTTTTAAGCTTGGGTATCTGTTGGGGTATTTGTGCTGGGGAAAAGCTGATCAAAATCAAATGGCAGCGATCAAGGTTATTGTTAAAGGATCCTATGTCTAAATTCTAAGCTCTGCCCTGCTCCTATTGATAGGTGTACAAGACTTCTGCTTGTTTGTCATTCCCTTCCTTGCATTCCTTCCCTTGAAGGTTATACTGTTCCCTTCTCATACACAAGCAGGCTATTTAGCCCTTATTTTTAGAAAGGATTTATTTGGGGAGCAGGTGACCTTTCATGAACACCTTATTGATTGTGCTGGAATGCCTCCATCTGACAAGGTGAAAATAGCTACGGTATTTCACAAGTTGCAGGACTTCTTTATTTGCCTGATTATGTAATACATTTATATGCTGCCTGGGCTTGACTGATTTATTGCCGCCTTGTGCTGGTGCCACCTGGAATCTGACTCAGATCTGGCTAAAAGTATTCCTATAGTTCCTGGCTTCCATGCGGCCTTCTCTCTGTAAATTAACAAGTTGTGTGCATTAGTTATCTTATGGCTTGCCTAAGGATTTCATGGGATTTTCTTAAGCAAGGACTACTCTAGGTGGTATTGCAAATTCCTTCCTCTAAAATATAGCCTAAACCACCTCGTATTCATTGGCAGTCTTCCTTCCAAGTCTTAACCCTTCTTAATTTCCAAAATCAGGGCAGGATATGTGTTTTTAACCAAATTAATGAACTACAGTTAAGGAACAAATGGCATGTCTGCCACTGTATAAAAAACAGCAGAGTAGGCAATAAGACTGGGGGCCCATCTACATTGCCATAAAGTAAATAACAACAACAACAACAACAACAACAACAACAACAACAACAACAACAACAAATCACACAGTCCTAGACGCTTGGGAAGTGTTCGACTTGTGATTTTGTGATACGAAATCGAGCATATAGATCTCGTTTGCTGTGACATACTGTGCTTGTGTGTCAATAATAATAATAATAACAACAACAACAACTTTATTTATATTCCACCCTGACTACCTCAGGGGATTCAGGGCGGATTACAGTACACATATAACGTGTGTAGATCATAATAAATTGTGGCAAGTTCTTGGTGATTATGGGGATACCAAGCCCCCCTGCCTGTCTCTTGAGGAATCTGTATCACGACCAAGTAGCAACAGTAAGAACAGACCACGGAACAACAGACTGGTTCAAGATTGGGAAAGGAGTATGACAAGGCTGTCTACTCTCACCTGACCTATTTAATTTGTATGCAGAACACATCATGTGATGTGCGGGGATTGATGAATCCAAGGCTGGAGTTAATATTGCTGGAAGAAACATTAGCAACCTTAGATATGCAGATGATACCACTTTGATGGCTGGAAGTGAGGAGGAGCTGAGGAGCCTTATAACCAAGGTTAAAGAAGAAAGTGCAAAAGCTGGGTTGCAGTTAAACATTAAAAAAGCCAAGATTATAGCAACCAGACTGATTAATAGCTGGCAAACAGAGGGAGAAAACATGGAGGCAGTGACAGACTTTGTATTTCTAGGAGCAAAGATTACTGCAGACTGCAACCAGGAAATAAGGAAACCATAGATGCAGGCGAAACGTCAGAAGAAAATGCCTCTAGAATCATAGAATCATAGAATCAAAGAGTTGGAAGAGACCTCATGGGCCATCCAGTCCAACCCCCCTGCCAAGAAGCAGGAATATTGCATTCAAATCACCCCTGACAGATGGCCATCCAGCCCCTGTTTAAAAGCTTCCAAAGAAGGAGCCTCCACCACACTCCGGGGCAGAGAGTTCCACTGGTGAATGGCTCTCACAGTCAGGAAGTTCTTCCTCATGTCCAGATGGAATCTCCTTTCTTGTAGTTTGAAGCCATTGTTCCGCGTCCTAGTCTCCAAGGAAGCAGAAAACAAGCTTGCTCCCTCCTCCCATATGGCCCGAAAAAACCTACAACAACCCAAATAAGGAAACGTTTACTTCTTGGAAAGAGAGTAATGACCAATCTCAATAAAATAGTCAAGAGTAGAGACATCACATTGGCACCGAAGATCTGCATAGTTAAAGCAGTGGTATTCCGCATAGCAACGTATGGATGTGAGAGGTAGACCATAGGGAAGGCTGAGCAAAGGAAGATAGATGCTTTTGAACTGTGTTGCTGGAGGAAAATTCGGAGAGTGTCTTGGACCGCAAGAAGATCCAACCAGTCCATACTCCAGGAAATAAAGCCTGACTGCTCACTGGAGGGAAAGATATTAAATGCAAAGACGAAGTACTTTAGCCACATAATGAGAAGACAGGAAAGCTTGGAGAAGACAATGATGCTGGGGAAAATGGAAGGAAAAAGGAAGGGGGGCCGATGGATGGATGGATGGTATTCTTGAAGTGACTGGCTTGACCTTGAAGGAGCTGGGGATGACAACGGCCAACAGGGAGCTCTTACGTGGGCTGGTCCATGAGGTAATGAAGAGTCAGAAGTGACTGAACAACAACACAGCAAAAAAATCACTGCTATTATACAATTAACAAAGACAGTACATAAACAGAGGTAAAGGCTTCCCATCTTTTTCCATCTCTGGCATCTGGAGGCTGTGCTTTACTCCGGCCATGGGAGAATGCTGTTGCTTCACCTTCCATGCTGAGGGGCTTTGTTGTCCTTATACACTCTCCCAATCGAATCACCGGCATGTCCGCAAAGGTGCCTTTTATTACCTCCCCACCAAAGTGGTACCTATTTATCTACTCACATTGCTGTTTTTGAACTGCTAGGTGAGCAGAAGCTGGGCTGACAAATGGGAGCTCACCCCAAACCAGGCTTGAACTGTCAATCTTTCAATTGGCAAGATTTTCTGCAGCTGGTGGTTTAACCCACTGCGCTAAAGCCCAGCAGTTTGAAACTAGATTATTATGGTCAGTGTAGACTCATATAATGAATCTACACTGACTAGGTAATGCAGTTACATGGTCAGTTTCAAACTGCATTATATGGCAATGTAGATGGAGCCTCAGATTGCAAGCATAAATCTAACTGCTGGTCCCAGTTAGTTCAATTACTCATCCTGATTTGATTTGGCTGGGACGTACATAAGTGCTAATTTACCATTCAGCAGTTGATTCACTGAGCCAGATCTAATTATGATTCACAATTAGAATTAGTCTACAGCATAGGATGGTGGAAGCTATAATTCCTCTGGTGTTTGTACCATGGTAGAAGGTCAGTTTTGTGTCATCATTTCCATTCCTTTGCAGCAAAAGCATCCCAGAACTACCGGCTGGTTGCCAATATATCCTCCTTGGATGAGGAAGCATTCAAGAAAGTAGTCACCGATCAATTCCAGGGACTATTTAAATTGGCTTTTTAAAACCATTTAATTCTGATTTCAGGCCTGGTTCTTATTGAGAAATGGAAATCTGGTAACCTTTTGGAAAATGGCATTCATAACCTTTTGGAAAAACCAGGAATCTCCCTGAAAAGAGTTAGAAACTTGCTTGAGTCAATGTTCTCCTTAGTGGTAAATATCCACTAGGATTCATGCAAGGCAATTACCAGTAGGTTTCTCAGCTGTTAGACTGATATACCTAGATATTTCTTTGAACTGTTATATGCAAATACACAAAAAAAGTTTACATAGCAGAGTTTCAGAAGTATTCTTTTCAGTTGTCCAAAAAACATCGACTCTCCCTTAAAACGTTTTGCTTTTAAATCATGCTCTCAAGAGACAAAAATAAAGTTGTCTTTGTTAACATAGTTGGTTTACTCACAAACCTTATGTATGCAGCATACAGTTATATTTCTTATCAGTCCAATTATAGATAGGATATGAAGTATTTTCTCTAAAACAGCATTTTTCAACCTTTGGGGCAGTACCCCTGGGGGGGTTGTGAGGAGGTGTCAGAGGGGTCACCAAAGACCACCAGAAAACACAGTATTTTCTGATGATCATGGAGGCTCCATGTGGGAAGTTTGGTCCATTTCTATCATTGGTGGGGTTCAGCATGCTCTTTGATTGTAGGTGAACTATAAATCAAACCAATTACAACTCCCAAATGTCAAGGTCTATTTTCCCCAACTCCACAAGTGTTCGCATTTGGGCAAATTGAGTATTCATGCCAAGTTTGGTCCTTATCCATCATTGTTTGAGTCCACAGTGCTCTCTGGATCTAGGTGAACTACAACTCGAAAACTCAAGGTCAATGCCCACAAAACTCTTCCGGTATTTTCTGTTGGTCTTGGGAATTCTGTGTGCCAAGTTTGGTTCAATTCCATTATTGGAGGAATTCAGAATGCTCCTTGATTGTAGGTAAAGTATAAATCCCAGCAACTACAACTTTGAAATGACATAATCAATCCTATGCCAACCCCACCAGTATTCAAATTTGAGCATATCGGGTATTTGTGCCAAATTTGGTCCAGTGAATGAAAATACATCATGTATATCAGATATTTACATGACAATTCATAACAGTAGCAAAATTACAGTTATGAAGTAGCAACGAAAATAATGTTATGGTCGGGGATCACCACAACATAAGGAACTGTATTAAGGTATCGCAACATTAGGAAGGTTGAGAACCACTGCTCTAAAGCATTCTGTTTCTACTGACTTCTAAAAGCATATTGTTTCTCAAATGGAGTCTGAGTCCTGAAGAGCCCCAGATCTGATCACATGGTCTGCACTCCCTCCCATAACACAGAATTAAGGAAAACTGCATATCAATACACACCTCTACAATACAGTAAGCAATCTGAATAATATACATAACAAATAACTAGTGGAGGCTTTTAGAAGGTTTCTATTTCCAACAGTTCTGGAACAAAAACTGTTTTGGTTACCTTGTAGGATGACCAATTGCCAAGAGAGAGACATGACCCTTCTCTCAGCTCTCTCATGAGTTTTCATGCCACTGAAAACCCTCCTCTGTCTCTTTCTTGGAGTTTTTATGTAGGTATGTTTTTATGTAGGTACTTACATAAAAACTCCAACCATTACCAAAGTCAAAAAAAGAAGCACAATTAAAGCCCTAACAGACTGTGCAAAAAGAATCTGCGAACTCCACCTCCTCCAAGACGAACTGAACCACCGAAACTGGGCTTTACAAGTCAATAGATACTCCACCTCAGACATCAGAAGAGCTGCAAGACTGAGAACAAGCCACGAGAGTAAAGACAAAGATCCACCCAGAGAAAAGGTGTTTTTGCCACACATCAGGGGAACCACTGACTGCATAGGGAAGCTGATGAGGAAACACAACATACAAACTATCTACAGACCCACCAAGAAAATCCAACAAATGCTATGTTCAGCAAAGGACAAGAGGGATCCTCTCACTTCTGCAGGAGTCTACCGTGTACCATGCAGCTGTGGACAAGTGTACATAGGGACTACCAAATGCAGCATTGCCCAAACATGAATGAACATGAAAGGCACTGCAGACGACTTCAACCAGAGAAGTCAGCCATAGCAGAGCACCTGATGAACCAACTTGGACACAGCATATGATTTAAGAACACAGAAATGCTGGACCACTCGAACAACTACCATGTCAGGCTACACAGAGAAGCCATTGAAACCCCAAGCATGTGGACAACTTCAACAGAAAGGAAGAAATCATAAAAATGAACAAAATCTGGCTATCAGTATTAAAAATAAACTCTAAAATTATAACAGTAAATAAAGAACAATACTCAAACACAGGGGAACTCCAGAGAAGAAACAATCAGGAACAGCTAATCACCTCTCAACAAAGGATTCCCCTGGGCAGTAGCAAGTCACACCTCAAAACTGCCAGGCCCTCAAATGCTAATCAAGGTGGCCAGTTGAAATATTCACACCTAGCTCCAACAGACAAGAGTTCTTTCTCCCACCTTGGACTTTCCACAGATATATAAACCCATTTTTTCTAGTTTCCAACAGACATCACACCTCTGAGGATGCCTGCCATAGATGCAGGCAAAGTATCAGGAGAGAATGCTTCTAGAACATGGCTATACAGCCCGAAAAACCTACAACAACCCAGTGATTCCAGCTATGAAAGCCTTTGACAATACATTAAATCTGCAAAAGTTATACCCGCAAATGTGGATGGTCAACTGTTGTCTAAACTGTTGTCTCAGTTAGGCCTTGCTGGCATGAGTGCATTAAGCTGCTGCTCTGCCTTCTAGTTCATTTATAGAGGCCCATTCATAGTATATCCCTTTAGCCTATAAAGCACTATGTGGCTTTAGGCCATGTTACCTAAAAGAGCATCTCCTCCCACAATCTACCTACTCAGATCTAAAGATTCAAAGACCTCTTCTAGAAGAAAGTGGTTAATGTGAGGAGGAAAGTTACAAGAGTGATGTCACACCACCTTTGAGATATGTTACAGTCTTTTTGGTGCCAGGTGAAGAACTTTTCATTTGATTCATGGTGTATGATACTCATTTATCACATCTACCAGACCTTTTTCAGACGAATGTCCCTGAATCCTCATTAGAATAGCTGCTGGTCACAGCAGGGTTCTGGCTGTGGCGGTTCTGCTTCAATTTCTTCCTCTCCTGGCCCCTAGATTAGTACTGTCCATGTTGCACCATGAATAATGTCTTCCAAGGGATGTCAAGATAGGATAGATATGTTATCACGTCATGTCACCTCTGAGGAGAATAATATGACACAGATAAATGAGTTACTTAAAACGTTAAATGAGCAGTGAACAACCGTGTAGCAAGCCCAAATTCCCCATCACTTCCTGTCATCATTTTAAAAGAGGTTGTAGAGTAAGAAAGCATTGGAATATTGGAAATAGCATAGGGATCTGGAATACTGGGGATATGAAGTACTTGTGGGGATGGTCTGCAGGTATATTTTCAAATATTTGTATGCATTCTCGCTATGTACTTTAGCTACAAATTGCCTTAAAATCACACTGATTTTGGAGAATCATGGAATAATAGATTTGGGAGAGACAAGAATCATCTAGTCTCCAGGCTCAGGTCCTTTTGAACCCCATTTGACGCCCTAGTCTCCAGAGTCTTAGGTCCCTTCCACACAACTGTATAAAATTCACACTGAACTGGAGTACAGTTTATTGCAGTGTGGACTCGGATAACCCAGTTCAAAGCAGATATTGTGGATTATCTTCCTTGATACGTTGGGTTTTATGGCTGTGTGAAAGGGCCCTCAGGTCCCTTCTACAATGCCATATAATCCAGATAATGAACATTATTTGATTTGAACTGGATTATCGGAGCCTACACTACCATATAATCCACTTCAAAGCAGATAATTTGGATTTCATATGGCAGCCTAGAAGGGGCCATAGTCCAACACTCAAACCACTAGACCAGTGGTTCTCAACCTGTGGGTCCCCAGATGTTTTGGCCTTCAACTCCCAGAAATCCTAATAGTTGGTAAACTGGCTGGGATTTCTGGGAGTTGTAGCCAAAACACCTGGGCACCCACAGGTTGAAAACCACTGCACTAGACCATATTGCGTCATCTGAAAGTTCTATCTCTTCTTTAAAGGTCTGTCCCTTGTTTCCTCTTGAAATATATGTTGCATCTCTCCACTATCTAAGGGCCCTTCCACACAGCCCTATATCTAGAATATCAAGGCAGTAAATCCCACAATATCTGCTTTGAACTGGGTTATCTGAGTCCATATTTCCATATCGACTCAGTCAAAGGGAGGAGGGAGCAAGCTCATTTTCTGCTGCCCTGGAGACTAGGATGCGGAACAATGGCTTCAAACTACAAGAAAGGAGATTCCATCAGAACATTAGGAAGAACTTCCTGACTGCGAGAGCCATTCAGCAGTGGAACTCTCTGCCCCGGAGTGTGGTGAAGGCTCCTTCTTTGGAGGCTTTTAAACAGAGGCTGGATGGCCATCTGTCAGGGGTACTTTGAATGCAATTTTCCTGCTTCTTTGAAGGGTGTTGGACTGATAGGCCATCAGGTATAATCCAACTCTATGATTCTATGATTCTATATGGTCCAACCAGCGGCAGCCAGGCTGCTCACTGGAGCGCGGTACAGAGAGCATTCCACCCCCCCCCCCACCCCACCCCCACCCACCCCGCGTTGCATCAGCTCCACTGACTATCAATCTGCTACCGAGCACAATTCTAAGTGCTGGCTTTAGCCTATAAAGCCCTAAATGGCTCTGTGGCATCACGCCTGGGGGCTATAGCTCTTAGTGAAAGAGGCATGGATGTGACATATTTCCCCAGGGGATTGCTTCTTGCCCTCCTTTAGGGAAACTGGAACTCTCAAACACTATAGATAACTCAAAATAGGTTTTATTGTTCACAAAGACTTATCTCTTTAAAGCAATAAGCTGGAAGTTTCAAAGGGGTGAAGGAAAACATACATTAAAGTCTCTGGTTGTCTTGGGTCCAAGGAGTTTTGCAGCTGAGAAGCTTTTCCAGGTCCCTCTTTCTCAATGGCTGTGAATGCCGGAGCAATCCACAACCCCAGTCCAAATGGCCTATGTTTGAAGACACAAAGTCTTCCTCTGGTGCCAAAAGAACTGGTTTGAAGGCGCTTGAGACTTCCCAATGTCGTTCAGGTTGATCTGAACATGAAGCATAAGTCTCAAGGGTAAGAACCTCAGAATTGGTGCTGAGAGGTAACTTAATCAGGGGCTTTTAGAGCCAAGTCTCTTACTCACGTCCATCTGGTAGAAAATCTGATGGTGGAATGAAAAAGGGAAGCACTCCACTCCTCCAAGAAGAGGTGGAGCCAAACAATTGAGCTGAGAAAGCAATTCAACTAGTGCAAACAACATTGATTGACAGCTATAAATAACCAATCAATCCAACTATACATAGGCAGGGTAAAAAGGCAGCATTAAGCATGATACAACAGTTTTAATCTTGCAACTAACAGTTCTACTTATAGGTGGTGCCACTCGCGCCATCACAGGCTCCGGCCCAACCTACCTGTCTGAATGTATTGCCCCCTACGAACCATCACGGAGATTAAGATCATTTGGGGAGGCCCTGCTCTCGGTCCCACCTTCTTTGCAAGCGCGGTTGGTGGGGAGAAGAGACAGGGCGTTCTCAGTGGTGGCCCCTCAGTTGTGGAACTTCCTCCCTAGCGATATCAGGGCTGCCTCCACCCTCTTAGTGTTTAGAAAGAGAGTCAAAACCTGGCTCTGGAAGAAGGCATTTCAAAAATAGAGCAGGAAAGGAATGTTAGTATGGAATATGTGCAATTTGACTATGGATTGGCCTTTAGACTATGACTCTGGATGACGTGATCCATTGAAATGTATTTTTATTATGCTTATTATGTTTTAATGTTTAACTTATGTTTTAACTGATGTGGTATGTTTTAAGGCACCCTCGGGGTAGAGAAAGCTGGGATATAAATACGGTAATAAATAAATAAATATTCCCTATAATCCAGATAATTAACATTATTAGATAATGTGGGATTTTATACAACTGTGTGGAAGGGGCCTCGAAGTAGCACTACTGAAGAGCAATCCAAATCTGCCATACGTGAAAGGTTACTCATGATTTGTGATCCAGGCTCTAACTGTCACTTGACAAGCTCTCAGAAACCTAAATCAAACCACTCTCATTAGTCTAACATACTTCTTTTTATGTTCTACAATGCAAGTGCAGTGCCTAATAACAATAAATTGCCATTTGTTCAATATCATTAAGGATAATCTCCAGAAAAAATAATTAATAAGTTAGTACTAAACCAAGAGGTTTCCGAACAATGCTGGCAAGGTTTGCCGAAGCGCCCTGCCGCACTTTAATCACAGAGCAGCAATTACAGGAATTTCCTTTTATTGAAAACAAATGTTGTGTTTTAAAAGAGAGAGAGGCCAATGAATTCCATTAATTATTCGTAATGATTTTTTATCTCGGTTCTAATGGTTGAGTAAAATGAATGTGAAAGCAGGCCCATAATTAAAAGAGTCTCCACAGTGCAAGCACTGGATATCTCCAATGCAAATTGTTCAACTCACAAAACACTGCTGCAGAAATGATCTGGCCTCTCCAGACTGCTATTCTTTCTCTCTCTGAAATCCTACAAGATTAAAACCTACACAATACACCAAAAAGGATGTGCGGATTACTGTATTCAGCAAAACCCTGGGTGTAAATGATGGGTGTCTGGATTTTATTTATTTATTTATTTATTTATTTATTTTCTTCCTGCATACCTATTAATGATGGTAGGTTTTTATTTTATTTGATGCCTATTTATAATAACTACAGGCTAATTGTGGTCAGTAATGTGGGCTATAAAATGACCGTTTGTATAAAAACATTCCTTGTTTTTAGTCAGTTGCAATTTGAATTCAAAAAGCTGATAATTTTGTGCAAATCTTATCCAGCCCACTCAAATAAAGCACAGACCAATAGCTTGAAATTATGCTCTTTTGGGGGGAAGATATGACTCATATCGTACTTGTTCAGCTCTGCTTACTGATAGCTTGGACACAACTTTGTCATTGACAGGCATCCTCAACCACATTCGGTTAACTGACAATAGGCTTGTGCAGTCCAGGTAAATTGTGATCCGATTCATTTTTTGGGAGCCTCCCAAATATGAGAGGACAAAAATCCATTTTTGATCCGGGAAGCCAAAATATTATTATTATTTTCTATCTGGCCTATTGGCAGCAATGGGGGGGGGGGACTTCCCAGACTTCCCTTCCCATCACTTTAGGCATTATTTGTCCTTATATCCTTCATTAAGATCTGGATTTAAAGCATCAGAGTTAAGATACCACTCTTTCTGCAATCCTTTCCCTTTGGTCTGTAGAATAGACCTGGGTTTAAAGGAAGGGCTTAAGAAACCTCGCTTCCTGCTATTCTTTTCCTTCTAGCAGCTGCCTCCCTCCCCACACTCCACGTGTAACTGAAAGAAACCAAAAGCAGCCAGTTTTCAACAGTCACTGTTCATTTGTGGCTGGTAAAAAATTGGTGGCAGAGCCCATGCCATTACGAGCTTCTGACCCAGCCGAACTAACCAAACAAGCCGAAGGCAAACGTCCATAATAAATTCGGTCACAAGCCTAATCGACAATGCAACAGGACTCGCAGCCTCGATCCAAACTGCCCTATATGTCAGGATTGGATCCCAGATTATTTATTTATTTACTAGCCATCCCCTGCCATGCATTGCTGTGGCCCAGTCTGTGTATATGTGTTTTGTGTGTGTGTATTTTTGTATATGTGTATATATGTGGTTTTGTGCATGCATTGTAATGTATTTTTCTATTTTTGGCTTTTTAAGTCTCTTCTGCTGTGTTTTTCAGTGTTTTTATGAGTGATGGTCACTAGTTGGCCTGATAGATGTATTGTTTCCAAATTTGGTGTCAATTCGTCCAGTGGTTTTTGAGTTATGTTAATCCCACAAACTAACATTACATTTTTATTTATATAGATAATAATAACAATCACAGTGGGAAGGATTTTCAGTGTTCATTGGCTACATTATTTAATTAGTATGTATGTATTTTGTGTACTAGTTTGTGTACTAGTTTGCAAAAGTTGCCTGTTCCAGTAGTGTTTGCCACTGAAAAAAAATAATGCTAGAGTATTTTACAAAGCATACATTTGGCATATGAGAAGGGACATGGAACACAACTCTCCTCTCGCCTGTTCTATCCAAAGCATTATTCGAGGAAGCAGCGAGAAACTCTGCAATGTAATCATGCAGATATCAATGGGGTCATCCTGCAGGAATGCAGACTCAGAACACTGTTAAAATGTCCCACTGGGCATTTTACTGTTCGGGTTTTCTGTTCCTGTGGCTTTTCATTATCATTCCTTTTTGCCTGCCTGAAATATGATATTCTGAGTGCCAGACTTGTAATGATGAGCCCAGCAAGACTTTCATTCAAAGCCACAGAAATATTCAATGGCAAACAAAATACTGAAAAGGTGCTGTTATGTTTCTTCAGAATGACAAAAGAACCTTGAAACCAGTGCATCAAACTAGAAATAATTGACTAAAATCTTATTTTATAAAATTGTACCCTTTTTAAAAACTCTCTTCAGGAGCCTGGCTATGGAGATTGTCATTATGAACACTGCAATTGGGCACAGGTCAATGTTTCTGCCCACTTCCTGAAATATTTTTCAGAAAATATGGAAATGAATCTATGACAGGAGGTTGACTGAACAAACTGGGTGCAATGGCATGGGAAGAAAAATGTAAATCTTCTCAGAGTTGCCTTTAATTTGCAGCCTCTGCTACAGAGCTTTCTAAACTGTGTGTTGCCCCGGTGGTGCAATGGATTAAATCCTTGTGCTGGTAGGAGTGAAAACAGACAGGAATTCAGGAGAGCGCGGATAAGCTCCCTCTGTCAGCTCCAGCTCCCCATGCGGGGACATGAGAGAAGCCTCCCACAAGAATGGTGAAACTTCAAAACATCTGGGCATCCGTCCCCTGGTCAACGTCCTTGTAGACGGCCAATTCTCTCACACCAGAAGCAACTTGCAGTTTCTCAAGTCGCTCCTGACACGAAAAAAAATTCATGTGTCAGTAGCTGGGTAGGTGTGTTGCATGAATATAATGAGAAATGACAAAAATCTTGGAAATGTATGTAATTAGCTTACAAATCATATATTTTTAAAAATATAAATAAAAGGATTTCATGAGATATGTTGTGCTCGCATATATTCCATTATTAAAATTTATATAAGTGTCCATATCTCATATAAGAGGTCAGCTTAACTTCCAGTTGGCTAGAAGAACTGAATTACTGTGTTGTGAAATGATGCATGTCTAAAAAGTGTGTCATCAACACGAAATCTTTGGAAAGCTCTGCTCTAGTCAATCCATGGACTCGCTCTGATTTGTCAATGTTGTGCGCCTTCAAATTGTTTCAGACTTATGGCAACCCTAGGGCCAGGCTGTCATAGGTGTTTCATGTCGATATTTATTCATAGGGGGTTTGCCATTGACTTCTCTAAGGCTAAGAGTGTCATTTACTCCAAGTCAGCTAGGGAGCTTCCATGGCTCGTCGTCCAAAACTCAAAATTCCAGTTATCTCCATCATAACTCAGTCCTGCTATTTACAATGCCCATACACACTGCAGATAGTGGGAAAGTTGCTTGTTGAACTACAGCTCCCATAATTACTCTTACTCATAATTGCTCTTACTCTTACTCTTTTCCACCTGCTACTAAGAAGGCTGTTCAGGTCCTGAACTGGTGCTTCACAGCTGTGATGGTCTGGATGTGGGCAAACAAATTAAAATTGAATCCAGACAAGTCAAAAGTCCTCCTGGTCAGTCGTAAGGCCAAACAGGGCATAGGTTTGCAGCTTATGTTGGATGGGGGTTACACTCCCTCTGAAGACACAGGTTCGCAGCTTGGGAGTTCTCCTAGACTCACCGCTGAGCCTGGAACCCCAGGTTTCAGTGGTGGCCAGGGAAGCTTTTGCACAATTAAAATTTGCGTGCCAGCTGCGCCCATACCTTGGGATGTCAGACTTGGCCACAGTAAACCATGTTCTGGTTACATCCTGAATATATTACTGCAACACGCTCTACGTGGGGCTGCCTTTGAAGACTGTTTGGAAGCTCTAAATGGTCTAATGGGCAGCAGCCAGATTCCTCACTGGAGCAGCATACAGGGACCATACAACCCCCCTGTTATGTCAGCTCCACTGGCTGCCAGTCTACTACTGAGCACAATTCAAAGTGCTGGCTTTAGCCTATAAAAGCCCTAAATGGTTCTGGCCCAGCTTGCCTGTCCAATTGTCTTTCCTTCTATGAACCATCTTGGAGATTAAGATTGTCCTGGGAGGCCCTGGTCTCAGTCTCGCCTCCTTCACAGGAATGACTGGTGGGAACGAGAGACAGGCCCTTCTCAGTGGTGGCTCCTCAGCTATAGAACTCCCTCCCCAGTGATGTTAGATCAGCCCCCTCCCTCCTGACCTTCAGAAAGAAAACGTAGCTCTGGGATCAAGCCTTCGGAGAAGCCCCATAGTGCAATAGATGGATTGGAATTATGTGCAATTGACTACCAGAATGACCTGGATTATGATTGCGGATAGTGTGGTTTTATAGTGATTGTAATGTGTTTTTTTAAAAAATATATGTATTTCAATTTTGTTCTTAATTTAAAAGTTCATTTTAATTATATATTGTTGTTAAGGCATTGAATGGTTCCCTTTCTGTAAGCTGCATTGAGTCTCCCTCAGGGTCGAGAAGGGCAGGATATAAATACAGTAAATAAAATAAATAAATAATCTCCCAGCTGGGTTTGGTGAATTATAGTCCCAAAATATACATTTGTATGCTCTGTCAATTAATGTTCAGATTCAACTGAAAATTAATACTAACTCACATTCAACCATTTGGTTTCCACATTTTTCTTCCCTCTTGTCCCATATTAGGCAATTACAAAATTTGGGGGGCAAGGATCTTTGCTTGGTTTGCTTATGAAATTCCAAAAAGCACCATATACATTGGTGGCAATTGCCTTTTTCATAAATTGTTCATTTGATTAAGGAAAACATGGTGGAAATTTGTTGTCAAAGGCTTTCATGGCTGGAATCACTGGGTTGTAGTGAATTTTCCTGGCTGTATGGCCATGTTCCAGAAGCATTCTCTCCTGATGTGGGAAAACGTCAGGAGAGAATGCTTCTGGAACATGGCCATACAGCTCAGAAAACTCACAGCAACCTAGTGGTGGAAATGGCAGGTAAGTGGAATACAAAAATATGAAAAATATGAAATCCCAAACATCTCTGGTCCCAAGCAATTTGGATAAAAGCTACCCTACCCATACTACCAAATAGATTGTCACATCTGAAGTGTGGAGTCTTCTTTATTCCTTCAACAAGTTAAAAACCTAAATTTATACTATGTGGAACTTTCCTCATGGGTAATTTTTCAGTAAACTTTAGAAAACACTGGATGTGATCCCATAGTCAGGAATATGAAAAGAGATTTATATGCTAGTCTTCTTCTGCAGACACCCTCCGCATTACTCTGCAGCTTTACTGGGCACATCCATTTTGTTTTGCTCTCACTGTATTCTTGGCTATTGATAAGAACCTGCAATGCTTTCATGTCACCGGTTCTTATCAGCATTTCTGGGCAGCTCAGTTCCTTGCTGAACTGAATTAAAGTTTAGGAGGCTTAAGACTTCTAGTAATTTAAACTTGTGGCTTCTTCTCTGTTCGGTGAATAGTGTGAACATGTGTTCCCTCAATTATTTCTGACATCCTTATAAATATTTCAGAACTGTCAACATATTTCCCCCACACTCATCTGTTCCCTAGACTAAACAGAAGAGTGGTTCTTTGTTTGTTTGTTGTTGTTTTTTTGTCTTCTAACCCTTTCATAAGCCTCAGAGATCTCTCCTATACTCTTTGTTGCTTATCCACTTTCTTCTTAAATGCTGAAGTCCAACAAGCAAGGTGTATAGGAGTGGATTTATTTATATTTTTTAATGGAAGTATTTCAAAGGTTTCAACCTTTTATGCCAGGCATGCAGCAGAGCAGAGAACAAGTCATTGATATCTTGATCACTGATATTCTTATCCAACAAAAGCTTTGCTTTAACACTTCAACAGACAAACATAATACTTGCAGTTATGCTGATGGAAAGCTTTTCCTCTTTTCAAAAAAGGGGAAAGAACAGACTGTGGAAACTATCAAGGTATCTCCCTTCTAACCTCCGCTGGGAAAATCCTCTCAAGAATCCTTGCAATCCTTCTATCCTTCTCAGAAGACACCCTCACAGAATCCCAGAACAGCTTCCACCCCTCCAGAGGAACCGTGGATATGATCTTCACTACATGACAGCTCCAAGAAAAATGCAGGGAACAAAATCAACCTCTGTACATGGCACTCATTGACCTTGCAAAGGCATTCTCTGGACCCTCCACCAAAAAATCGGGTGCCCTAAAAATGTGTGAACATCCTGTGTCTCCTCCATGATGACATGGTGGCAACAGTCCTGGACAACAATAGTTCCCAAAGTGACCCATTCAAGGTGGAATCAGGTGTCAAATAGGGATGTGTTATTGCCCCAACCTTATTTTCCATCTTCACCACTAAGATACTTCATCTTGTTGTCAGAAAGCTTCCCACTGGAGTGGAAATCAGCTATCAAACAGATGACAAGTTGTTTAACCTCATCAGACTGAAAGCCAAAACCAAGGTCACAACAACATCTGTTACAGAACTCCAATATGCTG
>NW_026846588.1:254408605-254447773 GCF_025583915.1 Anolis sagrei ordinatus | reverse complement strand
CCCCCCCCCCCCCCCCCGAAACGAAATCCTGGCTACGGGCCTGCCTCCCACAAAGACAAAGTTTTTGCAATTTAATAAACTTTCCCCACGTTTCTATGATAGAACCAATTAGGAACTGACATTTCTAACCCAGGAACAAAAATAAAAATATATCATAAACCATCAAAGGCCATCTAGTCCAACCCCCTTTTTCCAGGCAGAAAGGCATGATCCAAACTCTCCTGACATCCCAAGGGCCATCAATTTAGTGATTTTTTTTTCCAGCACATAAATTTACTTACTTACTAGAGAATTCTCAGTCAGTCCTCCTCTTTGTAGAGTCAACATTTATTGGAACAGGCTGTGGCTGGCTGTTGTTAGGGAGGGACAAATCTCTCTCTCCACTATCCTGATTGGTGCTTTCTGAGCTGCTGCATTCTGGGAAATGTAGTTTAGGGCAGGGCCTTTTTGAATTATCTGGCATAGAGCTCCTTTTCCAAACTACATTTCCCAGAGTTCTGTGCTGTTCCCAGAAAATAGTGCTCCCTCTTTTCCCCACTCCTAATGTCGAGACTCCATTAATTTACAGAGAAAAGGCTGCGTTTTTGGCTTTGCTTTGCTTCCTTGCACTAAATATGAAACTGACTTTGGGAGCTTTCTGAGATTTACAAAACTAAACAAAAAGCATGGGGTAAGTTTCAATTCTTAAATTTACAAGGCAATATCTGCCCATGTATTGGATATTGCCTTGTAAGTACGAATTTAACTAATTTGATCTGAATTATGAGGACAAATGAAAAAAATGCACATCTCTACAGAATTCCTGTCTGGAATAAAATCTAGGGTGGCTTCATTACATTACTAAATAATAATAATAATAATAATAATAATAATAATAATAATAACAATGCTTTATTTACCGACCACCCTATCTCCCTGGAGGGCCTCAGGGCGGTTTCCGACACATATGACAAACATTCAATGGCAACAAAGCAAAGTATAACAGATTACATCAAAACATGACACAACACAGAAAATAGAACAGCCATTACTATAAACTTAATACCCAATAGACATTTAACTAAAAAAAATAAATAAAACTAGACAATGCTAACAGACATATAACTTCTGAACATTGTCCAGACAGACACTCAATGTAACAATTAGAAAAAAATGATCAACATTAAATCAGGTGCCACTTTGAGTCACTCTTTGAGTTTTGCTGAAAGTAAACTAAAAGTTATCAGCAAGATGTTGCTAATTGCTTTCAAGCGGACTTTGACTTATGGTGATCATGTGATTGAAAGACCTCAAATCATTTTGTTATTAAAAACTGTGCTCAGGTAAATCAAACTCCAAGCTGTGGCTTCCTTGATTGAGTTTTCCCACCTGTAATGTAGTCTTTCTCTTTCCTGCTGCCAACTGTCGGGAGTGCTTTTAATGGTAGGTTACATACCTGTGACCATCTTTCTTCGAGTGGTGCTCTGCGAATTCACACTTGTGGAGAGACTGCGCCTGCGCGGGCTCCAACGGAAACTTCTACATTTTACAGTTTGTTAACAAGTGCACAACACATTAGCAAGGCAAAGCCATCGATAATGACACAGAATACCCGTGATGAGCCCATTAGGCCATAGTGCAATGGTTGCCTGCGCCTCAGGCAGTAAGGCATCAAGTGTGAAGGTGCGGTTATATTCACCGGCAAAGCAAGTAACAACATGGTAATAACATTCACAGCAACACACGGTATCGAGGAAACACTCGTTACCGATAAAACACACATCAAAATTGCAAAGCTCAAGGCGGGCATGAGCCCAGAATTGCCCTCCCAAAGGCCATGTCAGGTGTATGCCTGGTATTCAGTCTGTAATGTGACACAAATGTCTGAGGATTCTTCCAAATGGCCGCTTTGCAAATAGCGTCCAGGGGAATCCCTTTAAGAAAGGCTGTCGATGCCGCCATAGCCCTGGTCGACCGAGCCCGGACGACCGAGGGGGGTTGTTGTCGAGCTAGTTGGTAACAAAGCTCGATGGTCGAGGTGATCCAGTGTGACAAACGTTGCGCCGTGATCGGCAGGCCCACCTTATCGAGGGCATACGCAACAAAAAGTCTCTGCGACCTTCGAGACTGAGCAGTTCTGTCCTTATAACACAGCAATGCTCTCCGCACATCGAGCATATGAAGTCTCCTTTCCCCCGGGGTAGAGGGGGACTGACACAACGAGGGAAGGACAATGTCTTCATTAACATGGAAGGGGGACACGACCTTAGGGAGGAATGTCACATCTGTGCGGAGAACTGCTCTATCCTCGTGGATAACAAAATAGGGTTCGTCCACCCGCAATGCCGCCAGCTCCGACGGCCGACGGGCTGAGGTGATCGCGACCAGGAAGGCCACCTTCCATGACAACAACCGAAGTTCAATAGAAGACAATGGCTCGAAAGGCGGTTGCGCTAGCCGAGCCAGCACGAGGTCATGGTCCCAACCCGGAGTCGGAGAACGGACCGGGGGGTGTAGGTTGTTGAAACCTCGCAGAAAAGATCTCACAGAGCTATCCTTAAACAAGGAAGCTTCTCCTGTCCGTTGAAGCTGCCACGATATGGCTGCCAAGTGAGACTTGAGCGAAGATAGCGACAAGCCTCGTTCGGTAAGGTGCAGCAAGAACGAGAGAATTGCCGGTACCGAAGGTCGATGGTCGTCTAGGCCCTTCTCGGAGAGGAAGGCCTGGAAGCGGCTAAGGCACGCCGAGTAACACTTTTTGGTTGCTGGCTTGTGAGCTGCCTCCAGGATCGGAAGAACTCCTGGACACAGGGATCTCAACACCGGATCCTCCACACCGAAAGATGCAGAGAAGCGAGGTCGGGGTGGAGAAGCTGACCGTCTTCCCGAGAGAGCAGGTCCTGCCGAAGTGGAAGGCGCTTCATCCGCCCCTCGGACAACTGAAGAAGGACTGAGAACCACAGTTGTCGTGGCCATTCCGGCGCTACCAAGATGCAGTTTGTTTGCGCCGACTGGATCCTCTCGATCACCCTCGGGATGAGCGGGAAGGAAGGGAAGAGGTAGAGCAGATGCTTCGACCAGTCCAACAGGAACGCGTCTCCGAGACACCCCGGTACCGTGTTCGGAGCAAGTCGAGCACCGAACTGAGGAAGCTGAGCGTTTTGCGGCGACGCGAAGAGATCTGCGGCTGGGAGGCCCCATTCCCTGAAAATCTCCGCCAGTACGTCGGGGTTCAGCCTCCACTCGTGGGATGTTGCCCTGGTTCTGCTGAGTACGTCCGCCTCGACGTTGGCTTCGCCCGGGAGGTGTAAGGCTGTTATCGACACCGACCTGGCTACACACCAGTCCCAGAGTTCCAGCGACAGCTTGAGAAGTTTTCTCGAGCCCGTTCCTCCCTGCTTGTTCACGTAGAACATTGCCACCATGTTGTCCGTGAGGATCTGGACAGACTTCCCGGTGACCAGGAGGGCAAACGCTCTCAGGGCTTTGAAGATCGCTAGCAGCTCCAAGTAGTTGATATGGGACTGTCTTTCTTGAGGAGACCAGAGGTCGTGTACCGAGAGTTCTCCTGTATGGCATCCCCATGCGAACATCGAGGCGTCCGTCGTGATCGTGACGGCTGGGGGCTCTGGATGAAAGGGAATGCCCTTGCAGACATGCTGACGGTTCATCCACCAGTTTAGCGAGTCCTTTACCGACCTCGGTACCAGCAGGCGTTTTGCGGCGCTGTCTCGCATGGGGTTGAAGTGGTCCAAGAACCATCTCTGGAGGGGGCGGAAGCGGAGCCTTGCCAACGGCGTCACCATCACCGTGGAGGCCATGTGCCCGAGGAGGACCTGTATCTGCTTCGCCGGGACCACTCGGGAGTGACGCACCTTGAGTGCTTCGGCTCGAAGAGCCCTGAATCTCTCCTCCGGAAGGAAGACTGTCTGGGAGAGAGAATCGAACATGGCGCCGATGAACTTTATGCAAGTGGTGGGCTCGAGCTGGGATTTCTCCTCGTTCAACTGGAGGCCCAGGTCTTCGAGGAGGGAGAGTGTCCTTGCCACCTGCGCTCGCAGGAGGTCCGGGGAGCGTGCCGCCAACAACCAGTCGTCTAAGTAAGGAAAAATGCGGATTTTTTCCCTTCTGAGGGCCGCTGCGACCACCGACATGCATTTGGTGAAAGTTCTCGGTGCCGTCACAAGACCGAACGGGAGGACGTTGAACACGTACGTCTGTCCCGCTACCCTGAAGGCCAGGAAGCGTCTGTGATGTTTTCTGACTGAGAGATGGAAGTAAGCGTCCCGGAGATCGACGGACGCGAAGAAGTCCCCATATCTGAGGAGAGGGAGAATGGACGATACCGTCACCATCCGAAACCTCTGCGGTTCGATGAAAGAGTTTAAGTCTCTGAGATCGAGGATGGGGCGAAGGGAGCCATCCGGCTTTGGGACAGTAAAGTATCTGGAGAAGAAGGCTCGATGGTTTTGAGAGTCCGGGAGAGGGGAAATTGCCCCTTTCAGAAGCAAGGTATTGACCTCTGTCAGGATCGCCGAGGAAGGCTCGGTATCGACAATCAGCCCTGTTGGTGGGAGCTCTTCGAACTCCAATGCATAGCCTTCGTCGACAATCTTTAAAACCCATGCATCTGAGGTGATATTTTCCCATGCAGGGAGAAAGTTTGTCAGGCGATCTCCGAACGGTGTCGAGCCGGATGGAAGGATGAGGGCGGGTACCATTGGGAGGGACATGGGAACAACATCGGTAACGAAACTGCAAACGGTATCGTCCACAAGGGCGTCAAATGCGGCGCCTGGCCTGGTTGCCTCCTGAAGCCTGGCGAGAGCGAGAGCGCTGCTGCTGGTGCTGCCTTCGTTGCTGTTGGGGTTGTTGAGGATGGGTTTGTTGGGAGGTCTGCAGGGGACGGGCTGGATGACGGTACTGAATGGTACGGTACGGGACCGTGTGCCGGCGTTTGTATTGGAACCATCTGGTTCTTTGTGCCTGGTTTTGATTCTCAAAACCACACTTAGAGGCCAAAGTCTTGAAGTCGTGATTTGACTTCAGTTTGTCGTCCGTCCCGGCGTTGAAGAGCCCCAGGGCATCGAACGGAAGGTCTTCGATCACCTGCCTCGATGAGGTAGAGAGGCCAGATGATCTCAGCCAGGCATGCCTCCTGATTGCCACAGCGTGAGCAATCATCTTGCCCGCAGTGTCTCCCGTGTGTTTGGCCATCTGCATCTGATGATGCGCCAGAGAGTTTGCCTCTTGAGCCAGGGTGGTCATAGCAGCACGATCCTCGGCAGACATCCTCTGGAAAAATGGTTCTGCCTTCTCCCAGAGAATTTGTTGGTACGCCCCCATACAGGCCCCATAGTTCGCCATGCGGGCCAGCAAGAGGGCACCGGAGTAGAGCTTCCTGCCCACTGCGTCGAACCTCTTCCCTTCACGGTCGGACGGCGCCGACGACTGCCTTCCGAAACCCTGAGCTGCTTTCACGACCACCGAGTTAGGGTCGGGATGGTGCTTCAGCCACTCCAAGCCCTCATCGTCCGTTCTGTACCAAGACTCAATTTTCTTGGAGGTTGGAGGGATGGAGGAGGGGGTCTTCCAAGAGCCCTGGATCACTTCAAGAAGGTAGGGAAGGAAGGGTAGGAGAGGAGCGGGTGGGGACTCCGCTTGCACCCTTTTAAACACCGGGTCTAGCACTGCCTTGGTAGTCTGCTTGACCTCCAGGCCTAAAGCATCAGCCATGCGAGCCATTTGATCCGCAAAGGCTCGGACATTGTCAGTGGGAGACGGAGGATCCGCCTCATAGGCATCGTGGGTAGGCGATCTCTCGATCCCGAGAGACAACACCGATCCCGAGTGTACCGATCCCGGTAACTCGCCATCCTCTTCTTCATCATCAGCAGCCAGGGATTGGGGAGGAGGAGATGAGGAGACATCTCGACACGAAAGCTGCAGAGGAGCCACTGGGGGAGCCTTCGAGGCCGAGGCCTGAATGGCACGGGCCAATCTCATAGTCTGTCTGCCCCTTTCCGGAGTCTCCAGCACTGGAGAAGTCTCCTGTCTGGCTGTCACAGTAGTCAAAGTCGTGACCGACGGGAAAAGCTCCTGTCTGGCTGTCACATGGCGAGTTGGTGCCTCGATCACCGTGTCCACCGAGATCACCGGGGACACGGGCTGCTCCAAAGGCTGCTCCGGCAAGGGTTGCGGCTCCTGAACCGGCTGCGGGGCCCGCTGGGGCTCTGCAGGCTGCGACGGCGATGACCTCGCCGACGAGGTGGCCGAGGAGGCGGTGGTTTGCTTCCGGGAAGAAGAAGAAGAGGAGGACGGAGGCGGCATCACCTTCTTCTTCTTTGCCGGCGGTTGAGCAGACTTCGACACTGACTTGCCTGGGGTGGGCGGGACGGAGGATGAGGTGGAAGCACGCCGAGACTCTTCCTGAGACCGGCGAAAGGCAATGCGAACCGCCGTGGAAGATGGCGGAGTCGCCGACGTCGACCTCGTGGACCTGATCGATCTCACCGACGCCACGGAGCTGGTCGACGAGTGTCGGATGCGTACGGTCTCGGTAGTAACCGTACATGGAGCCTTCTGTTTTGTAGGCTTTGTAGCCTTAGAGGCTGCCGACACTGAGGCCTTCGAAGTTGTCGACATAGCTGCTCTCGGCCTTTTCTGCGCAGCCTTCTTCGCCCTTGTTTGGCGAGGCCCGGCCTCCGCCGAGGGATCGACAGGTGTTGTTGTCGATGCCTTCGAGGTCGAAGCCGATGTCGAAGGCCTGGATACCGCGGCTGACGTCGACGCCGATGTCGATGTTGAAGGTACCGGAGCCAACGTCTGCTGGTACAGCAGGTATCGAAGTCGATGGACCCGGTTCTTACGGGACTGTGCCGTCAAAGATTGACAATGACGACACGAAGAGGTGATGTGTGCCTCTCCGAGACACAAAAGGCAAAGAGCGTGCTTGTCCGAATCAGGAATCTTCCTCGGACAGTTCGCGCATCTTTTGAAGCGAGTTGTTGACATAATCCAGTCAACAACTCGAGGAAAAAACTCTAAGAAGAATCACTAGAATCACTAGAATCACTATCCAACTAGAAGTACCGAAGCGAGCCGTGCGGCGGAAAAAAAGGAATTGGATCGGTGTGCGCGGGGCGCCCTTTTATCCCCTGCCGGGGCTGGGCGGGGTTACCGCCAAAACTTGAAAAGTTTTAAAATGTAGAAGTTTCCGTTGGAGCCCGCGCAGGCGCAGTCTCTCCACAAGTGTGCATTCGCAGAGACCACGAAGAAAAAATACAGATTTCAGGGAAGCATGTACAATAGAGACTCTTTTCAAACAAGGTAAGAAAGCATTGAGGGAGAACATGCAGATCAAGAGTAGGGCTCTACAGCTACCTACGAACCCACCGCTAAGACACCAGACTTAGAGGATCATCATCCTCGGGCTACGAGGGATCACCTAAATAAGTAAGTAAGCAAGTAAACTGATGGAAACACCACCAATGGGAATGTGAACTGGGTGGTTGATCGGTAGGTTTTTATATGACAAAGAATGGAAAAGGAGCATAATGAAGATGCTTTATTGTTGCTTGTTGAAAAACAGGGACACCTCCCCATGAAAGTGGGTTGTATATATATATTTAAAGCTCCAAGAGTTTTAATGCAGCTACATTATGGTCTCAGTACTGGTTTATGATTCTGGAGAACATGGGTCGAATCTTTGACCTTGGGCTGGCGATACTCTCCATCTCAGAGGAAGTTAGAGGCAAACAGCTCTTAACAAACCTTGCAAAGAAAATCCCATTATAGGGTTGCCTAGGGTCACCATAAATTGAGAATGACTTATAAGCAGACAACACACACAGTGGAAATGGTCCAATTGTTGGGGGTATAATAGAGTAACTCCCAAGTATTTTGGTGTGCTGCAATGCTCTAGTGGGATTCCTTTTCAGCTAATCCTCAGAGCTCTATAAAAGCACATATTAAAACATAAAAATACAACCACAAAAGCATATATTAAAACATACACATATTAAAATACATTAAACAAAAGTTAAACACAGTAAACACAGAAGTGATTTTAAAATTCATAGTTAAAACGGACGTGGTAGGCCTGCCAGAAGAGTTGTGACTTCAGTTGTGTTTCTTCCCTTTCCTGGTGGGCACTAAGATGGCAGAATGGAAAATGGAGGATTCTGACAAAGTTGTAGGAACTGGCACACATCTCCAAGATCTTCATTTCTGCTCTAGACTTACTGTGCAATAACTATCTGTGTGGATGAGTCCTACATTCAACTACTATGGATGCTATAGAAATACAATTCAAATAAGGTCAACTATGGGTTGTTGTAGGCTTTTCGGGCTGTATGGCCATGTTCTAGAAGTATTATCTCCTGACGTTTCGCCTGTATCTATGGTAGGCATCATAAAGAAAATCTAACAAATGCTACATTCAGCAAAGGACAAGAGGGATCCTCTTGACCTTTGGTATCTGGTAGACTGCAGGAGTCTACCAGATACCATGCAGCTGTGGACAAGTCTACATAGGGACCACTAAACGCAGCATTGCCCAAACACGAATCAAGGAACATGAAAGGCACTGCAGACTACTTCAACCAGAGAAGCCAGCCATAGCAGAGCACCTGATGAACCAACCTGGACACAGCATATGATTTGAGAACACAGAAATGTTGGATTACTCTAACAACCACCATGTCAGGCTACACAGGGAAGCCACTGAAATCCGCAAGCATGTGGACAATTTCAACAGAAAGGAAGAAACCATGAAAATGAACAAAATCTGGCTACCAGTATTTTAAAAGAAACAAGGTGGCCAATTGAAACATTCACACCTAGCTCCAACAAACAAGAGCTCTTTCTCCCACCCTGGACTTTCCACAGATATATAAACCCAATTTTCCTAGTTTCCACCACAGCTCCCAAACTCTGAGGATGCTTGCCACAGATGCAGGTGAAACATCAGGAGAGAATACTTCTAGAACATGGCCTTACAGACCGAAAAACCTACAACAACCCAGTGACTCCAGCCATGAAAGTCTTTGACAATACAAGGTCAACTATCTCTGGACTCTTTTGGGTCACAATATTCAGTAATCAGAGTATTATTGTAGGATGACCAATAGGTGCAATATAGAACATCTGGAAAGCTCCTGTTTGCCCATCCAATCCATGGGTAAATTGGCAAAGCTGACAGCTAAACATGTCATTGCTATGCATGCCTACGATGCAAATTTTGTCAATGCAGACTCACACTGTGAGACCACTGCAATTGCTCTTTTTTCCTTCTTACATCTGTCCTCGCCCTTCCTTTGCCTCTCTACCCCTCGCCCCTTTCCCTAATTCTATTCTAATGGCCTGCGGCAACGGAAGCTTCTGAATGATCACCTAATTGTTTCTCGCAGAGCAGCAGGCAGAGTAAAAGATATAAATATGCAAAGGGTGCTTCTTTTCAGAGTTGTGTGGATAAGAAGCAGATGGGCAGCTGAACATGAGGCTCTTTCTTTTCCAGCAAAAGTGCCCTCCTCTGTGAAGGCAGCACCCATCTGCCTTGAAATGACACCAAGCGAGTTGGGAGGGAGGACTGGAGGATGATGCCAGATCTTATCAGATTAAGAAAACAGTAGCAACACCACGTGGGACTCCATTTCTTCTATACTGCATTCACTCTTTGCCATCGTAAGAGCTTCTACACAAGGGCTAACTTCAAGTGCACTGATGGAAATCATTCACTTTGTCTATTGCTTGGATTTATTTGTAGGCTGTTTGTTTTAATTGTTTTTGTATTTTTGGTTTTTGCAACAGTTTTTTCCTTATATGTGTGTTTTGTTGAGTATCATTTTATGCTTTGTATAATCACTGCTTCTTAAACCGTGGGTCCCAACCCAAAATGGGGTCCCTTTACCTCAATGTTGGGTCACAAAAAATTGGCAACCGTGAAAGAGCTTTGAACGCCATTCATTTACACAAATCTGTTAGCAACACTGTGCAGTGCTTACAGAGGACTCTGCAGAAAATGTATTCTCAAAGGATTTAATGGCCGGAATCACTGGGTTGTTGTAGGTTTTTCGGGCTATATGGCCATGTTCTAGAAGCATTATCTCCTGACATTTTGCCTGCATCTTTGGCAGGCATCCTCAATTAGTTGTAGGCCTTCAAGTTATTTCTTATGGCAACTTTAACATGAACCTATCTTGGTTCAGAAACCAAGATAGATTTGTTCAGAAACAGTTTGTCATTGCCTTCCTTTCAAACCGAGACTGGACAAAGGTCACCTATAAGTTTATCTAACTGAGTGAAGATTCAAACCTGGGACTCTCTAGTCCAACACTCAAACCATTGCTCCACTCTGGCTCTGTGTAATATTAACCTTCAATAACTCTGCACAAAATGTCATCAACTGTACCAGTTATCTTTTTAGAAACTCAGTCTACCGAATATAAAAAGAACTGCTCTTGGATGTTCTGTGTCACTAGGTTTAAACTTTGGAAAACCAGATAGTTTTGTATGAGATGCCTATGTGGCTCAGAGCATATGCCTCTCCCAAATTAACAAGTGAACAATCCTATTTGATTTGACAGGACTGATCATCCATTATAGAATTCGCTGCCTGCTACAGCAAGCAGTTAGATCTGAGTTGTGATTTCTCTACATAGATTGCCCTTTATAAGCGCTGATATTGTTCGGTCACCTTTAGGGTATGTTTTTTTGTCAGCTCTGGGAACAATAACGTACCAGTCATTATTTTTCAGAAGGTAGTAAGAGGATGGAATATGGCACACTTCTCCATTTTATGGTTCAATAGATACAAGATAGATGAGGCTGTGAACAGAAACTGTTCTTCTGCCAAATACAGTTCTTTTTTAGAAAGTTTTTTTTTTCCTGCCTTGGTCTCTGAGCTTTTCTTCAATCGAAAAGAGAGAAAGATTTTTGGCTCTTGTACCCTTCACCCAAGGAGATAGGTGCATTGGTGACATACAAAGCGACTAGACTGCCCCCTAGTGCCTTTCTAATAATAAGATCATTTCTTTTCCATTGATTTGCTTGCCTTATATATCAAATTCTGGAATCCTTCAAGCAGGACAAATGGGAGGCTGTAGAACAGGGGTCCTCAAACTTTTTAAACAGAGGGTCAGGTCACAGCCCCTCAAACTGTTGGAGGGCCGGATTATAATTTGAAAAAAACATGAATGAATTCCAATGCACACTACACATATCTTATTTGTAGTGCAAAAACACTTTAAAACAATACAATAATTAAAATGAAGAACAATTTCAACAAATATAAAATTATTAGTATTTCAATGGGAAGTGTGGGCCTACTTTTGGCTGATGAGATAGGATTGTTGTTATTGTTGTGTACTTTCAAGTCGTTTCAGACTTAGGTTGAGCGAGGGCCGGGTAAATGACCTTTGAGGGCCGCATCCGGCCCCTGGACCTTAGTTTGAGGACCCCTGCTGTAGAACATTGGAGTCTTCAGGACTAAACAAGCAAACAAATAGGAAATAGTGTTTATGTTTTCTTGGACTACAGTCAGTCCTCCATAGCCCTTTGCTGGACTCCCATGAAAGTGAAAAACCATGAATTAAGAAAATCACTAGCCACTTCATCACATTTACTAATTTCCACTGAGTGCTACACTTAAAATTTGGCAAGCCACTGTGTTCATCACATTAGGTTGGGTTCAAGTGTAGGATGGAGCATTCTTTGTGTATTTTAAGTGTGTGGGCCGGCATTCTTTTCAAATGTTTCAGGAGGTGGTGGTGAAGTGGATTTTTGGTAATTATCCGGATGTTTGGCCAATTCTGTGTGAAGACATGTATTGCTCTCAGAGAAAAGGATGATGATGATGATGATGATGATGATGATGATGATGATGATTATTATTATTATTTGAAACATAACAAGATGAGTCCACAGCAAACAAGGTCACTGCTGGCTGTTATATTGGATCACACGTCGGACACTTCCCAAGTGTCTAGGGCTGTGTGATGTATCGGCGATATTATTATTATTATTATTATTATTATTATTATTATTATTATGCCATGTCTCCATGCTGTGCAGTCTTAGTTTCCCAAGTTTCCCAAGTTTCCCTAGTTTCCCAAGGTCCATACCCTTCTTTGGATGCATTTACACTATGGAATGAATGCTCTTGGACCCCACTTTAAATACCATAGCTCCATACTATGCAGTCCTGGGAGTTAGTTTCCCAAGGTCCATACCCTTCTCTGGGTGCATCTGCACTGGAGAATAAATGTAGTCAGGACCCATTTTAAATGATATTATTATTATTATTATTATCATTATCATTATTATGCCATGTCTCCATGCTGTGCAGTCCTGGGAGTCATAGTTTTCCAAGGTCCATATCCTTATCTTGGTGCATGTACAGTATGGAATGAATGCCCTTGCACCCCACTTTAAATACCATAGCTTCATACTATGCGGTCCTGGGAATTATAGTTTCCCAAGATTCATACCCTTCTCTGGGTGCATCTGCACTCAAGAATAAATGCAGTCAGGACCCATTTTTAATGCCATGTCTCCATGCTATAGTCTTGGGAATTGCAGTTTCCCAAGGTTCAGGAATCTTCTCTGGGTGCATCTATGGTGTGAAATGAATGCAACTAGACCTTATTTTAAATACCATAGCTCCATACTATGCAGTCCTGGGAGTTATAGTTTTCCAAGGTCCATACCCTCTTCTGAGGGCAGTCAAGAGGGGTGGGGAGAGGTGGGGAGAGGGAGAGAGCATCACTGAGGGGTGGTGGGGAGGAAGAGAGCATTGTATGAATCTACACTGCCATATAATGCAGTTAAATGCAGGCCTCTTCTACGCTGTCTTTACATCCTAGGATCTTATCCCAGATTATCTGCTTATCACAGATTATATGGCAATGGAGACTCAAATAATCCAGTTCAAAGCAGATAACCTGGGATCAAATCCTGGAATGTCAGGACAGTGTACAAGGGACCGCATTATGAAAATGAATTATATGAAAGTGTAGATGGGGCCAGAATCATGTGTTTGTCTGTTCCCTTTTGGGAGCCATAATGTTTGCAGCTCTCACCATATCACCATTGCCAAACACTATTACACTTCAACAAGCATTTATCATTATTTCAGCAAAGCATCAGAGCAGTCCATCAACTATTTGAAATTTTCTGAACATTAATTAATCTCTGAGTAAACATGCATTGGATTGTGCTGTCTTATCTTGTTTAATTAATGTTTCGGTCCTAGATGTGCCACAGAATTTTAAATTTCAGCTTTTATTATTGTATAGAAGTACTCATGACCACCCACTAGAGGTCACCATTCTATAAGTTTATATTAAGCAAGTTTACATTAAGCAAGTGAAGCAATACTGTGGGTTTTATTGGATTGATTCACCCTTTGTTTGCATTTGATAACTGGGTACAAACCCTGTGAGATGTCTGAGGTCTGGCATCCCCACAAGTCCAACATTTCTCACATGAAAATAAAGAGACAGTTAGCCAAGCAACATCAACATGGGGTCAAGATGGCAAAAGTTATTAAGGGAAAAGAATGCCCAAAGTAGGCTGCAGCAGTTTGCTTTTGCTGGAGCCTATGAGAATGGTTACAGCCTTGCTTGCTGGTGGAAGGAGGCTGGGAGCAAACCTTTCTGCTAAGTGAGGAAACTGGTTGTAAAGGTGGGCTGGAGGGGGAGGCCAGCAGTTGCCGTTAGGGTGCATCTACACTGCAGAATTAATGCAGTTTGACACCACTTTAACTGACACCACTTTAACTGACACCACTTTAACTGACACCACTTTAACTGGCTCATTGCTATGGAATCATGGGAGTGCTGGTGCCTCGCCAAAATACAACTCCCAGAATCCTATAGCATTCAGCCATGGCAGTTAAAGTGGTGTAAAACTACATTAATTCCACAGTGTAGATGCACCCTTAGGCCCCTTCCACACAGCTGCAAAATCCCACATTATCTGCTTTGAACTGGGTTATATGGCAGTGTGGACTCAGATAACCCAGCTCAAAGCAGATATTGTGGATGATTGCCTTGATATTCTGTGTGGCGGAATGAAAATCACACGTCGTTCATGCTTTAATCAGTCCACACACTGTTTTGCCAGAGAAAGAAAATATGCCACGCAAATGATCAGTAAAGACCAAGAAGTTTACTCTTTGTAATGCATAACAACATATATACAGCCATGTGAACAGTTGCATATATTTTTTTGTCGTGTCAGGAGCGACTTGAGAAACTGCAAGTCGCTTCTGGTGTGAGAGAATTGGCCGTCTGCAAGGACATTGCCCAGGGGACGCCCAGATGATTTGATGTTTTTATCATCCTTGTGGGAGGCTTCTCTCATGTCCCCGCATGAGGAGGTGGAGCAGATAGAGGGAGCTCATCCACCTCTCCCTGGATTTGAACCTGCGACCTGTCGGTCTTCAGTCCTACTGGCACAGGGGTTTAACCCACTGCACCACAGGGGGCTCCAACAGTTGCATTGAAAATATGCCACACAGATGATCAGTAAAGAACAAGAAGTTTATTCTTTGTAATGCATAGCAACATATATACAGACTCGTGTACACAATGTCCTTTGAGAGAGATTCAAATGGTATTTAGGTGTCCATGTAGGAGATCTTCTTCCAGCAGCTTATGAAGCACCAACTCACAACTGTCTCTCTCTGCTAAGATCCTGCACAGCTCAAGCTTAAATATGTAACTGTTCCCAAAACTCCCAGGCTCAGCTATGTCTCTGGAGCATAGTCCAACCAATCAGCTTCGTGCTTTGCATTTTCAGTTAACACACCAACTGATTTTTTTTTTACATCCCCTAACATTCTGGGTTATATATCTGTGTGGAAAGGTCCTAAATTACACATATGTAGCTGATGTAGAATATTGGCTGAAATAATAAATAAATACATACAGAAACACAAACAAACAGTTGCTGAATGTACACATCGGGCTGCCACTGTTGGCAAGATGCTGCTGTGGATCCCAATGGGTGTTACTAAACAGCGGAATGAGGCAACAACTGTGTAGTTTAGAGGTGGGAATAGTCATGCTCCAAATTGTTTTTGATTGAAGATCACAGCATTCCTTGGCTGTACTGACTCTGGCTGCCGGGATATGCAGTCCAACAACCCTTGTAGGATAGCAAGATTCTCACCCTTTAGTTTAGACATGAAGAGAATCCCATGTGCTTGGTGCCTAGGCAACTGTTTGCCAACACAAAAGCTAAGAATTTATCCAACAATGTCACTTCTTTCTCTGTGTACCCCATTTGCCCTTTTCAGTTGTGGAAACAATAAGCAAGCATTGGCACGCATTAAGATATGTTTCCAGCTATAAATATTCTTCCTTCTGTAGGTTTGAAGGAAGGCTGCTGCATACCTTTTGGTGCTGATTCCTTTATAAGTAATTTAATTTAAACTGCAGTCATTATTCTGTTCATCCATTGAAATGGCTGCTTTTGAGCACTTACAAGATTGCGTATTCAAATTGTGTACATTTTCATATTGTGCCATAAAGACAGTGATTTATATTAGATGTTCAAAGGGATGCTTGGCTATTGGAAAGACCTTAGAGGTTGTTAGAATATTTATTATGGAACATCAATTGAAGCTCCAAAACAATTATGGATTCATACTTAGTGAACCATTTTGTTGAATCTTCCCATAGATATACGGATCTTAAATGTCTGATTATTGACAAAATAGGTGCAATTGGCTTGATTATGATACATTGTTGTTGCAAAAGGAACAATGGATTTTTAAGTTAGGCGCTGTGAGCTCTGAAGCATCAACGTTTCTTGAATATATTCATAACTTTTTGAATACCAGATATCTGTTGTTCAGCATACCACCCTGAACTCAAACAATCTTGTCTGATCTTGAAAGCTTAACAGAGTTGAGCCTGGTTAGCATTTGTATCAGAGATAACAGGGGAATATTTGAGTCAGAACAAGAAAGAATCCTGTATTTTCCAACATTTCAGAAATGAAAACTGCAATGCATGTGACCAAGCAACATTGCAGTATAGGATTTTACTTTTGTATTGTTGAAGGCTTTCATGGCTGGAATCACTGGGTTGTTGTAGGTCTTTGGGGTGCTATATGGCCATGTTCTAGAGGCATTTTCTCCTGACGTTTCACCTGCATCTATGGCAAGCATCCTCTGAGGATGCTTACCATAGATGCAGGCAAAACATCAGGAGAGAATGCCTCTAGAATATGGCCATATAGCCCGAAAAAACCTACAACAACCCAGATTTTACTTTTATTTCTCATGTCAGAAGTGTATTGAGGATGCAGTTATCATTTATTTAAAAACACAAACAAAATTAAAACCTTGGCATGGTGCTAAATGTCCTTTGACCAGAAGCTGGCTACTTGGGAATGCCTCTGGTGTCGCTGTGAGAAGGTCCTCTATTGTGCATGTGGCAGGGCTCAGGTTGCATTTTAGTAAGTGGTCTGTGGTTTGCTCTTCTCTGCACTCACATGTGTTGAACTCCACTTTGTAGCCACATTTCTTAAGGTTGGCTCTGCATCTCGTGGTGCCAGAGCTCAGTCTGTTTAGCACCGTCCAAATCTCCCAGTCTTCTGTGTACCCAGGAGGGAGTCTCTCATCTGGTATCAGCCACTGATTAAGGTTCCGGGTTTTCGCCTGCCACTTTTGGACTTTTGCCCACTGAGGTGTTTGGCAAGTATCTCTGTCAATCTCAGGAAGCTATTTCTTGATTTAAGGCATTGGCTTGCTGGCTAATATCCAAACAGAGGATGGGCTGGACATGTCAGTCGCTTGGTCCTTTCATTACTGGCTGCTACTTCCCGGCAGATGTCATGTGGTGCGATACCGGCTAAACAGTATAATTTCTCCAATGGTGTAGGGTGTAGACATCCTGTGATAATACGGCATGTCTCATTAAGAGACACATCCACTGTTTTAACATGGTGAGATGTGTTCCAGACTGAGCATGTGTATTCAGCAGCAGAGTAACAAAGTGCAAGGGCAGGTGTCTTCACTGTGTCTGGTTGTGATCCCCAGGTTGTGCCAGTCAGCTTTTGTATGGTATTATTTCTAGCACCCACTTTTTGCTTGATATTCAGGCAGTGCTTCTTATAAGTCAGAGCATGGTCCAGAGGACATATGACGACAATAATCTAATATCTGCCATGCTGGTTATTCTGTTTTATAGATTGTATTAACCTTAGAATGGAGTGGGTTGGTAGGTATCTGTTCAGTATTGATGAAAATACTTTGGGATAGTGTGGTTGTTTTTGTCCTCTATATATTTTTTTGTAAAAAAAAATACCTGTAAGGACTTTTTTGGTGCTAACCTTCGTTAGAGGAGAGAGTCGCATAATCATTCACTGAATCCCTTATCATAAGCTGTGTTAACACCCAACAGGTCCATAATAAAACCTGGAAATGCACAGGTAAATAACCACTATTTTAGGAGTTATAACAGAGTTTAACATTATTTTAAAAACTTATCAGATGGCTGTTTGTAAAACAGGAGACAGTGGGGGGCAGCGAGGGAAATCGTGGGGCAGAGGTTGTGAGGTCTGAGGATGGCTGCTATAGAGGCAGGCGAAAGATCAAGAGGGAATGCTTCTGGAACATGGCCATACAGCCTGAAAAACTTACAGCAGCCCAATGAAAATACATCCTGCATATCAGATACTTACATTACGATTCATAACAGTAGCAAGATTACAGATATGAAGTAGCAATGAAAATAATTTTATGCTTGGGGGTCACCAGAATATGAGGAACTGTATTAAGGGATCGTGGCATTAGGAAGGTTGAGAACCAATGCCATGAAGCATACACAAGTTCAAGAAGCCAAACAGACATAATTTTTTACAGAAAAGTTTTTTTACAAACAGGATTTTATGTATTTTTCTACTCGGAGCCAAGCCTCAAGGATTCATCTTACTGCTTTTGTGAATAGAGGTGTGTGGCAGATAAATGCAATCTATTATCTTGAGGCTGAATAAGGCTCCTGGATCTTAAAGCCATCTAGTGCAATGATGAACCTATAAATAATTGAACACATGGCTTAAAAGCTCTCATAAAAGAATGCTGAAAATTGGTGGCAATTACCTGTAAATGGCAGGTACTCTCTCCCACTCAGTGTGGGGGCAGAAAAATGTGGCAAGTGGCTCATTTTATCCCCTCATTTCACCTGATCATGTGGCATTCTTGTACTATGTGGATCTGGAACATCATACCTTCTCTACTGAAAATTCACAAATATGGGGGTGCGGTCTTTCAGGAAGCGCGGGACTGCTTTTAAATGGAGGGACGCAACATTTACCAATAGAGTTATCCATTTTGCCTACTTACAGGGGAAGAGCAATTTACTTGTTCCATCCATTATCATTGAGACAGCCTGAAATACGACTCTTACAAGTAAAATGTATTCTTGAAAATGCCTTCCGTGTCTTCAGAGTAGCTTATTTCCAAGTTAGGTTGCATAGGGTAGACGGCATGAAACCTTTGATAGACATGGAAGGACTACAGCACAAAAACTACCTTAATATTTTCTTAGAGTATATCTACGCCATATAATTAATGCAGTTTGAAAACACTTTGAATGCATGGCACACTACTCTGGAATCATGGACGTTGCCATTTGGTCAGGAATCAGCTCAGAGAAAGCTCATGACCTTGAAAAATTACAAATCCCATGATTCCATACCATTGAGCCTTGGCAGTTGAAGTGGTATCAAACTGCCTTAATTCTACAGTGTAGATCAGGCATGGGCAAACTCCGACCCTCCAGATGTTTTGGACTTCAAGGCCTTAAAGGGGGGAAAGGAAAGGGACTGGGGCTGTTAGGAATTGTGGGAGTTGAAGTCCAAACATCTGGAGGGCCGAAGTTTGCCCATGTTTGGTGTAGACTCAACTTTCTGACTGATACTTTCAAAAGGAACTCAACTACATAGACATCTTCCATGGTCCAAGTTTGCCTGCTCATTGCGGGAAAGAGCTAAGTTCCTTTAACCTCGTTTTTGGAGCTTTGCGTAATTTTATAACAAGATTATTTTTTTTTAAAACGAAATTGGGTTGCTGTGAGTATTTCAGGCTGTATAGCTATGTTCCAGAAGCATTCTCTCCTAACTTTTAAATGTGTTTAAATATTTCCAACAGACCCCACAATGTCTGAGGATGCTTGCCATGGATGCAGGCAAAACACCAGGAGAGAATGCTTCTGGAAAATAGCCATACAGCCATACAGCCTGGAAAACTCATAGCAATCCAGTGATTCTGGCCATGCGGGAAATCTGAACTTTGACAGCTCTGTTTTTCTATAAAAATGTACTGCAATGTATTGAATGTATGTCTCTCCTGATGAACTATCACAGTTTGACATCCGTACCAGCTGGACGAAATAAATACAACTCGATGGCTTTTCTTCAACTTTGGTGAGATTTATTGGGAAAATTTGGGAAAATTCTATTGGCTCTTTCCTTTGCTCGCCAGAGTACCGGACTCTAGTTGGTGGGTCTGAGGGCCCCACTCCCCTGGGCGGGAGCCTCTATATTCTAGATCAATATCAGCTTTGTTGATGTTTTTTTGTTCAGTCGCTTTTGACTCTTCATGACCTCATGGACCTGCCCACGCCAGAGCTCCCTGTCAGTTGTCACCACCCCCAGCTCCTTCAGAGCCAAGCCAGTCACTTCAAAGATACCATCCATCCACCTTGCCCTTGGTCAGCCCCTCTTTTTCCTTCCGTTTTCCCCAGCTTCATTGTCTTCTCCAAGCTTTCCTGTCTTCTCATGAGGCCAGAGTACTTCATCTTTGCCTCTAATATCCTTCCCTCCAAGTATTTGCTACAGAAGTCTAAGATGTGAAAGAGGACAGATGTGGAATTTTAAAATGAGGAATGCTGCTAAAAGTTTAAAGTACAGAGTACTCACATTTTAAAGATACAAATGTGACATCTTACAGATCTGGATGCTTCTTTACCAGCCTTGAGAGTTCGCTGAAGCATTACTCATTTGGGTATTAGAACACTTCAAACACCCCCACCATCTTGCCTTCTTTCTGAACAAAAGTGTCTGTGTAGTATAGAAACATAATTGAACGGAGAGGAAAATCATCCATTCCCAAGTAAGTATTGCTGAAATGGGCTAAAGGCACTAGATCCTGTCTGATCTAGAAAGCTAAGCAGCATCAGCCCCGATTAGCACTTGGATAAGATTACAGCCTCCAGAACCCCACAGCTAGCAAGTCATGCTGCCTGGCATATTCCAGGAGTTGTCGTCCAAAATCTAACTTTTCTACCTTTTCACAAACAACCATAGATTCACATTCTAATTGAATGTTTCAGAATGCAGTTCTATGCATTTTGAAGTTATTTTGTACAGAAAAATCTTACTCACCTTTACTTTTATCACATCTCATTAAAGTTTTTAATAAAGTGAGCAATCATGATGGAGTCTGCAATGACTATGAGCTCAACCTGCCCTCTTTACATTGCCCTTCTACCTTTCCATCTGTTTTCTTAATATGCCATACTTTAATATGGGTTAAAAAACACTCGGCAAATGCTCATTGGAGGAAAGGATATTAGAGGCAAAGATGAAGTACTTTGGCCACATAATGAGAAGACAGGAAAGCTTAGAGAAGACAATGATGCTGGGGAAAATGGAAGGAAAAAGGAAGAGGGGCTGACCAAGGGGTGGTGGCAGCTGACAGGGAGTTCTGGCATGGGCTGGTCCATGAGGTCATGAAGAGTAAGAAGCAACTGAAAGAATAAACAACAAATAGAACCTTATGATAATAGAAATTGAGCATTATGGCACTCTGGTATAATACAGAATATATGTTTTCTGTGTAAGCACACACTAAATTCAAAGTGCTGGCGTTGGCCTATAAAGCCATAAACGGTTCTGGCCCAAGCTACCTATCCGAACGTATCTCTGGCTATGAGCCCACCAGGACTCTGAGATCTTCTGGGGAGGCCCTGCTCTCTATCCCGCCTGCTTCTCAGGTGCGGCTGGCGGGGACGAGGGACAGGGCCTTCTCTGTGGTAGCCCCTTGGCTGTGGAATGCCCTTCCCACGGAGGTTAGATCAGCCCCTTCGCTAATGGTGTTTCGAAGAAAATTAAAAACTTGGCTGTTTGAACGGGCATTCGGATAAACAGTGCAAAGAATATGATGAACACAGGAACGGAATTATGGATGACGAATTGGATCACGATTCTAGTTATGAGATGTTATTGGGCTGTTATTGATGTGTCATTATTTTGTATACTATGCTTTTAATGGTTTTTAAATTGTTTATCGTTTGATTGACTTTTTACCCTTGCTGTAAACCGCGTTGAGTCGCCTGTCGGGCTGAGAAACTGCGGTATACAAGTAAAGTAAATAAATAAATAAATAAATAAATAAATAAATAAATAAAATATGCCAGCACCATAACTGTATATCTCTTCTAACAGCAGCAAGCCATCAACTGCCTGTACAACAATTTCATTCATTGTGTTGTCGAAGGCTTTCATGCCATGCAATCAGTCTTTGTTGGAAACCTTAAATCAATAGGGATTTGCCTCAGGAAATGAACTTCCCAAGAGTGGTTTCTTGCTGGGGTCACGAAAGGTGGCTTCCCATATTTCATATATGAACATACACATAGGGGATTTATAAGGCATATACAAGAGAAAAATGGGGGGGAAAGGAAATTCATATGGACCCATTCCACCCACCCAAGTCCAAAAAGAGTCCAATATCATGAAATCATATATTCCTCCAGTCATGATGGGGAGTTCTAAAGCTGCCTTTTTATTGCCTCATATATCCAATATAGAAACAACCAATTGATTAGCCAAAAGTTCCAAGCTTTTCTACAAGATCCTGCTTCTGAAAAAGAGACGCGTCCTTTCCCCACACCACAGTTCTGCTGGTATGTAGTAAAATAATTGAAATCTATTCATTTCTAATAGATGTACAGTGTTCCCTCGCTACTTCGTGGTTCACTTTTTGCAGACTCGCTGTTTCGCAGTTTTTTGCAGTACTTGTTCTGCACATGGGTAGTACGCCTGCCATTGGCCCACAGCCCTGCCAGCGGTTGTCAATCCCAACTTGTTTATCCTACCGGGCCACCTCCCAGTAAATGAATGGTTACCGTTGCCCAGAGCAGCATTCTAATCCCGCCTCCTGGCAATGATGGAATGTGGAAGGGGAGAGAGGCAGCCAATCAAGGCAGCTGTGATTTACATACAGTTTCGAGGAGCATTTTCATTCATAAAAGAGAGAGAGAGGAGATACAAAGCAGTATGTAAATCAGTGGTTCTCAACCTGTGGTCCCCAGATGTTTTTGGCCTACAACTCCCAGAAATCCCAGCCAGATTACCAGCTGTTAGGATTTCTGGGAGTTGAAGGCCAAAAACATCTGGGGACCCCAGGTTGAGAATCACTGATGTAAATCATGGCCTTATAGCCCCTTCCTTATAGCTAGCAAAAAAAAGGGGGGGTGGTGTCTTTAAATCTCTCCTCGCTTCTGCCTCACCCTCGGAACTATATCTATGTATCTATCCATCTATCTATATTATATACTGTATAGGAGCCCCCGGTGGCACAGTGGGTTAAACCCCTGTGCCGGCAGGACTGAAGATCGACAGGTCACAGGTTTGAATCCGGGGAGAAGGCGGATGAGCTCCCTCTATCAGCTCCAGCTCTTCATGCAGGGACATGAGAGAAGCCTCCCACAAGGATGATAAAAACATCAAATCATCCAGGCGTCCCCTGGGCAATGTCCTTGCAGATGGCCAATTCTCTCACACCAGAAGCGACTTGCTCCTGACACAACAAAATATATATATATACTGTATATAGTCCCTATTTCACTGATTTTCACTTTTCCCAAGTGGTCCTGGAATGTAACACCCGCAATAAGTGAGAGAACACTGTATATTACTACTACTACTACTACTACTACTAATAATAATAATAATAATAATAATAATAACAATAACAACAACAACTCGGGGCAGTTTACATGGGGACTAAGGCTAGCATAAACAAGGGTTACAAAGAACACACTTAAAACTAAGGTTATATCATCATGCAAAATCCTATATGTTTGTAACATGAAGGAAGACAGTTCTAAGAGCCTAAAATGCAAAGGCAATTAATATTTTATATCCCAAAAATACAGTTCTAAACAAGCAGTCATTTGTGTCAACATTTAGCACAGTCAAGTATGTAGAATGGGTTTTCACATTCTATGCATTAATTCAAATTGCTATCACCTTTTCATTCATGACAATAAAAATCACAGTAACAAATGCTTTGGTTGTCCTAATTCCCATTCACATTATGAAGTGAGCTCTCTTCCAATGCTGTCATTCTAGGGTTTTGTTAATTTATGCTGGTTTCATTGACACAAAAGGGACAGTAATAGCAGGGTATTTTGTTAGATGAGCTATCTACCTAGACAAGTATTACATAAATTCAAGAGCAAATGCTCTAATAGTATACTGTAATTATTCTGACACTCTGAAAGGAGTGATTTATACCAAAGCAAAACATCTCATTCAGCGTGTTCCTGGTGGTATTTCCTGTAGAAAATGCTATTGTTCTGTGGTGATAAGATGGACCCAAAAGTTTTTGAACAAAGAACAAAATGGTACAACTTTTCTGGTTCATATATAAAGCCAACCAGACTACAAATTCGCCAATATAGAGCATCCACCAAGCATAACCAAAGACAAAATGTTACCTTAGAGGGCACACACCAAGCTTCATGGTGCAATAGCTATCTCTTCTGAATCCTTAATGCTGCCTTACAACATCTTCAACCTGAGGCAGCCACCTTTCTCTGCTTGATAGTAGGTTTGACCCAGATAACTGATGTGAGTAATAAATTAATAATGTTTAGTCACTCTGCTACAAACATCACAGCTAGTGCTAAATTGCAAATTTCAGCAATTTTAATTGTATTATGTCAACGAATTTACAAAATTAAAATTATAGAAATGTTTGCTTTTGTCAGGAAGTTAATTACTAATTCTACATAGTCATTGGTGGGGCTACAGTAGCACAGCGGTTAAAGCTGCTAGCTACAGAAACAGCTGCTGACCAGAGGGTTAGTAATTTAAAGCCGCAAGTCAGGGTGAACTGTCAACTGTCAGTCCTAGTTTCTGCCAACCTAGCAGTTCGAAAGCATGTAATGCGAGTAGATCAATAGGTACCACCTCGGCGGGAAGGTAAAAGGGAGCCCCATGCAGTCTTGCCAACAAAAAAGGTCCAAAATGTCTATGGACAGCGTGATCCTTCGACATAGAAAATGGAACAAGAGCACCTCCCCATGGCCGGAGTTGAGAATCGCCCCAGACGCTGGAGGTGGAAAAAAGGGGGAAGACCTTTACCTTATATGTGTACTGTATTGATCGTTGGTTGTATAAATGCATTGAATGTTTTCCTTATATCTGAGTTCCTCTGGGGAAATAAAGAAGAATATAAATAAAGATGATAATGATGATTTTGATGATGATTATTATTAGTTGAACCACAACAAGATTAGTACACAGCAAACCAGATCAATAAGCTGGCTGTTGTATTGGATCACATGTCTGACACTTCCCAAATGTCTAGGACTGAGTGCTGTATTGGCGAATAATGCATGCAGATCCCAGTAAGGTGGCCTTTCGCAGATGACAGATGGTAGTTTTGTCAGCGCCAATTGTGCTTAAGTGCAGGCCAAGGTCTTTAGGCACTGCACCCAGTGTGCCGATCACTACTGGGACCACCTTTACTTATGCCAGAGTTTTTGCAGTTCGATCTTTAAATCCTCATCTTTAAATCCTCATATCGTGTCAGTTTTTCCAGTTGTTTCTCTTCAATCCTGCTGTGCCTGGGATTGCAACATCCATGATCCATACTTGATTTTCTGAACACGATCATGAGGTCAGGAGTATTGTGCTCCAAAAATCTGTCAGTCTGAATTTGGAAGTCCCAGAGTAGTTTGACATGTTCATTTTCTGTAACTTTTTCAGGCTTGTGATCCCACCAGTTCTTTGTCACAGGCAGATGATATTTGTGGCACAAGTTCCAATGAATCATCTGAGCAATGGTATTATGCCTCTGCTTGTAGTCTCTCTGTGTGATCCTCTTGCAGCAGCTGAGGATGTGATCTATCATTTCGTTTGCTTCCTTGCAGAGTCTACACTTGGGATCTGTTGTCGATTTTTCAATTCTGGCTTTGATGGCATTGGTTCTAATGGCTTGTTCTTGGGCTGCCAGAATCAGGCCCTCCATCTCCTTTTTCAAAGTTCCATTTGTGAGCCACGGCCATGTTTTTTCTTTGTCAACTTGGCTCTTAATTTTTCCCAGGAACTGTCCATGGAGAACCTTCTTTTGCCAGTTTTCTCTTATGCTCTGGATTGTATTTTTATGGTACTCCCTCTTTGTCTTTTGCATTTGAAGCAGTTTTCTACTATTGAGTTCCATCAATGTTGGTTCTTGACTGTCTTTCACATAATCTGCCAGTGCATTATTATTATTATTATTATTATTATTATTATTATTATTATTATTATTACATAAGTCTTTTCAACATGATTCTTGAAACAGTTAAGAAGAACCTAAGAGAATCGACCATAAGCTTCTTTCTCGTTGGTGTTTCAACATCATATCAATCAGTGTTTTAAATTAACTCATTTCTATTTCCCTAATTTTTCCATTTGATCTTCACATTCTTTTCTAGATTTCTACACTTGCTAATTAACATTAGAGTGCTAAATAAGCTTTAGTAAAGGAAGTCATTATAATTAATTAGCTGGGTGCCCCCCCCCTCCCCTCTCACATATTCAGTAAAACAGGAAACCCTGCTGCCTCAATCGAAGATTATTAGAATTGGAGGAAATATGTACCCTGTCTCTGGTATTAGGCATGTGTAATTCTTTTGAAAGGGCAGCAGGAAAGGAGGAGGTGGGAGAGAATCTCCTGGAGTCTAGGTCAAATAGTTGGGATTGTGAAGCAGAAGAACAAGTTTGAGAAAGAAAGAAAATGAATGGACAATGCAACAAGATAAAAAGGAAGCTTTGGAATAGAATGTGGGTTGGAGGGTGTGACTGTTTGCTTAGCAAGTCCTCAAGTAGCTGGGCCCTTTCACAATGCCCCCCCCCATGAATGTGTGAAATATTTGGAGTTTTTCTAGAGGGTGGGGATGCATTGTGATTTGTTTCAATAACTATTCATTTTTCTTTATTGGTTGTATCCTGAATAATTGTATATTGTGTTATAATACGCAATCTATATAAATAAAAATGTAATGTTCATTTGTGGGATCAACATAACTCAAAAACCACTGGACCAATTGACACCAAATTTGGACAGAATACGCCTAACAGCCCAATGAGTGACCATCACTCAAAATTATAGATTTTGTCATTTGGGAGTTTTAGTTGTTGGGATTTATAGTTTACTTACAATCAAAGAGCATTCTGAACTCCACAAACGATGGAATTGGACCAAACTTGGTACACAGGACTTCCAATACCAACAAAAAAACACTAGAAGGGTGGTGGGTTTGGGCACTTTGGACTCAAACAATGATGGATCTGGACCAAACTTGGCACGAATATTCCATATGCCCAAATATGAACACAGATGGAGTGTACTTACTGTGATTTGGCAGTTGTACTTACTGGGATTTATAGTTCACCTACAATCAAAGAGCATTCTGAACCCCACCAACGACAGAATTAGGGCAAACTTCCCACACAGAACCCCCATGACCAACAGAAAATACGTAAGGCCACCCAGTCCAATTCCCTTCACCAGGGCAACAAAACATAATCCTGACAAAAGCCATTTAGCCATAGATATAGATAGATATGATTCACACAGAGATTGATATAGTATCATAGATTGGAAAGGGACCCCTAAAGAAGGACAATTATATGTTCCAGAGTAGGCAAACCAGACAATCTCCACATCAACACTGACAAAGAAACAACAAGAATACTGTTTACCCAGAAGCATAAAGAAATTACATTATTTTCTCATTATTTTCCAGATCACCAGACTGGGCCACAGCAATTTCAGAAACGCTTGCTAGACTAAGAGGCTAACACTCCCCCAAGGGCCTGAAAGAAAAGGGAATGTTTTAAGTCTTTTAGGGTCAGGAAAAGGAATGTACCCTCTTTAATAACCTCTCACTGGTCTCAAATATATTCTATACCAGTTTCTTTTTTATATTATTATTTGGGTTACTGTGTCTGTGTGTTCACTGTGTCTATGAAGACATCTGCCCTTGCACTTTGCTTTTCTGCTGCTGAGCACGCATGCTCAGTATGGAACACATCTCACCACGTTAAAACAGTGAATATGGCTCTTAATGAGACATTCTGCATTATCAAAGGATGTCTGTGCCTCACACCACTGGAGAAATGATACTGTTTAGCTGGTATTGCACTACCCGACATCCGTCGGAAATAGCAACCAATAATGAAATTACCAAGGCAGTGACATATCTGGCCCTGTTTGGATATCAGCCAGCACACCAATGCCTCAAATCAAGAAAGAGTTTTATAAGATCTAGAGAAATACTTGCAGGAAGACCCCAGCAAGCAAAAGCCCAAAAGTGGAAGGCTAAAACCCAGAACCTCAAGCCATGGCTGATACTGAACAAGAGACTCCCTCCTGGGCACACAGAAGAATGGGCAATTTGGAAGGCACTGAACAGACCGCATTCTGGCACAACGAGATGCAGAGCCAAACTTAAGAAATGGGGCCGCAAAGCGGAGTCCACGACATGCAAGTGTGGAGAAGAGCAACCACAGACCACTTATTAAAATGCAGTCTGAGCCCTGCCACATACACTATGGAGGACTTTCTTATTGCAACGCCAGAGGCACTCCAAGTGGCCAGCTACTGGTCAAAAGACATTTAGTATAATGCCAAGTTTTTTTAAACTTTGTTTGTGTTTTTAACTCCATTACAGCTGGTTCACTTCTGACACAATAAATAAATAAATAATTTAGGTAACACTGCAATTAACTTTTTTTGCAGTGTACCGGACTAATGGGTAATTAAGTGTGAGAAGTGGCACTAAAGTCTGAGCATTCATCTTCCTCCATTCCTAGTTCCCATCAGAGCTCACAAGCTCAGCATGAACATATTTATTTATTCATTCATTTATTTATTTATTTATTTATTTATTTACTGTATTGGTGACTCAAGGCGGTTAACAGGGTAAAATCCAATGCTTACAATATCATACATACAATTAAAAACATAATATATAATAAAAATTAAATATATCAATAAAATATAAATTCATAGTGTCTCCTTGTTAAAAACATTGTCCAGTCTCATTGTCGTCTTTCCATTTTCCTATGTCAGTTACTCTACATTTGGAAACGTTTGTTCAAAAAGCCACGTCTTGACTTTTTTCCGGAATGTTAAAAGGGAGGTGGCCAATCTAATATCTATAGGGAGGGCGTTCCACAGCCGAGGAGCCACCACCGAGAAGGCTCTGTCTCTCATCTCTGCCAAACGTATTTGTGATGAAGGCGGTAACGAGAGTAAGAATCCCTAGATGATCTTAAAGTCCTAGATGGTTCATAAGGGGAGATGTGTTTGGACATGTAAGTTGGGCCAGAACTGTTTAGGGCTTTATAGGCTAAAGCCAGCACTTTGAATTGTGCCCGGTAGTAAAATGGCAGCCAATGGAGCTGGCACAACAGAGGAGTTGTATGCTCACTGAGCGCCACTCCTGTTAGCAATCTGGCTGCCGTTCGTCGGACCATTTAAAGCTTCCAGACAGTCTTCAAAGGCAGCTCCATGTAGAATGTGTTGCAGTAGTCTATACGGGATGTAACCAGAGCGTGGATTATCGTGGCCAAGTCAGACTTCCCAAGGTACGGGTGCAGCTGGCGCACAAGTTTTAACTGTGCAAATGCTCCCCTGGTCACCGCCGAAACCTGGGGTTCCAGGCTCAGCGATGAATCCAGGATCACACCCAAGCTGCGAACCTGAGTCTTGAGGGGGAGTGTAACCCCATCCAACACAGGCTGTAATCCTATGCCCTGTTCAGCCTTACGGCTGACCAGGAGTACCTCTGTCTGGATTCAGTTTCAATTTGTTTGCCCTCATCCAGATCGTCACAGCGGAGCCACTGTAGAACATATGGGCTCTGCTTATGCAATGCTGGCACAACAAAAGCCAAGAAGATGGGTCTGAGGAGAAAGCCAGTGCCCTTGAACCATCAAGTAATTTGCTGTAAGCTTGGGAACTGTGATTCATGAATCTTCTTGTTGCACAAGTCATGGCGAACAGCAATGCAGGTCCTGGGGGAGGACTGGCTGTAGGCTGGAGGTGAGCTGCTGCAAGCACCAGCAGCAGTGTAAGACCTGGCAAAACTCCCCACCTGTCAAATCTGCTGTAAGTAAGGCCATGCATGATATAATAAGCCCAAGAGGAGCTGGTGCCAACTGGTATAACTGCCAGGCATATGTTGCTGCCCGCCAAGCTGACCCAAATCCCCTTCCTTCCAGTTGTTCTACTACCTGGTCACCCTGATTTTATCTTGATTCCTGGCTCATTTTCCTAAATTACCATTATGCACATTTCTATTATAAGCTCACCGAGAAGTCATGCTCTCATGCTCCCACATCCGTTGCCTACCTCATGTCAAAGACTTACTCTAGTCTTATATCACAAGGGTCTACCTCCTGATCTTGGGTTTGTGACCTCAATATTTCAGGTAATGGGATGCTGCTGATCTGGCAACCCTATTATAGTTGGTCATCTACATTTGTGGGTTTGACTTGGAGATCTGATTAATCATTGATTTGATTAAAATGTTCTCTTTAGGAATATCTAAGTTCTCCAGTGTGGCCACGATTAACTGCTGCCATACACTGGAGGACCCAAAGTATCCTAGAGGGAATATTTCATGCTAATCCATTAATTATATTTGTAGAGGCACAATTTTCTCGTAGTACTTCATAGGTGGTGTGATAACCAATTTTTTATACTTGCAAGAAATCCATCATGTACATACAAAATCTACTTCTTCCTAGGCTGCCTCCTTTGGTCTTCTTGAGGGTTAACAATGTATCTAAAGATTCATGACAGAACACAGATTTCCAGAAACATGCTAGATGGAAACACTGACAAAACGTTCTGCATTTCAGGCATTAAATGCTGTGAAAACTGTGCTGAAGGGATAGCACTCTGAAAATAATGGTCACACAGATAATAATGGTCTAACATTTCAGCAATGGTAGAAGCCTAAATATCTTGAAGGCACGTGACCCCGTCTGATCTTCAAAGTTAGGCACAGTCAGGTCTACTTAATACTTGGATATAGGGCCACCAAGGAATATGAGATTTTGGAAGTTATATTTCAGAAGAAAGCAATAGAAAAACTACTCCTGAGTATTACTTGCTTAAGAAAACCCAATGAAATGGTATTGTAATAATTTCACAGATGACTTGAAAGCACACCCATATGCACAAAGCACTCTTTGGGGTTGAGAAAGCAACAGAGGAGGAAGAGAACACAAAGAAGAGGAAATAATAAATTATTACAAGATGTCTGTATATCACTCTCTTGGGTTCTATGAAGCTGACCTTTAAAATGAACACTGCAAACACAATTATAAACTTGGCAAAGGTATGCACTTAATGCAGGCAATTTTTAAATAAACATAAACATATACAGAGTAATACATATCTTCCCAGGGTTCAATGCTCCAGTCTATGAGTTGCTCAGATAAGTGTTCCAGAAAGCCTTTACGTTCAAAAACAAGGCATCAGTCACAAAACATTCTTGTTTCCTGGATTCTTCTCTTGCACAGTCCAGTAATACTGGCATTAGGAAAAAATCTTAAAACAATGCTAGGTAGATAGGTAGATCGATCAATAGATAGATACAAACGAATCATTCAAGCACAGCCTCTTCCATGCCACAGGGATCACACTAATAACGTTTTACCCAACTTTAAATCAACCAGGTATTAGACTCAACCTGTCATTGACCTAAGTCAGTATGGCAAGTGATGGCTGCCAGTTATTACAGTTATTTTCCAGTACATCTAAATGCTCCTCCATTCCTTACTTTGCTATTTCCTCACATCCTCTCTTCCTCAAATTGTACCATTTTAAGTCTCTTCTAGATTGTCTTATTTTTCACTATCTTATCTGAAAGATAAGGTGCCTGTGAAAGATTAATAAGTGCTAAATAATAAGGAGAAAATGAATAGATTGTTATCCAATAAATATGACATTTGGAAGTCTCTCTTTTTTAAAGCTCCAGCTTTGTGAGACTGATTTCATAGAGAGAGTTGTTCAGAAAACAAAGAGTTTGTTGCACTCCAAGGCTGGGAATCACCTCTGTACTTAACACATAACCCAGTTCAAGATAAAATAGCAAAGCAGTTTATTGAAGAATATATATATAAAGCAATCCAGCAAAATAATGTAAAATCAATGTCCAAAACACAGGAACAATCCTCAGCATTCAAACTACATGAAATGCATCAAAAACCAGGAATACAAAAGCAGGTATAGTCCAAACATTCAACACAAGAGCAGTCCGCAGGAATATGAAACATGGAATCGGGAAGCATGAATGCGAAAACGTCTGGAACTAAAAATCCCTTTGAAGACTTGGTTCCAAAATCAACATCTGGACTGAGGGAATACTCTGCTAGCCTTTCTAATATCGACAGAAAGCTGTACCGTTGCCTTTCCAAAACTGATAAGGGCTTCTTCGTTAATAGATGAGCTGACCTTCGCTGTGCTTCACGAGATACCTTATGTTGACGGAACATTAATATTCTATCTAACTGTTGCTCTTTAACTTGCCCACCTAGAGTTGTCTTGTCCTCCCCTGAGCTCATTTCTGCCTCTGACGTTGCATCTCTAGGGAACTGCCTTTATGAAATGTGGGACCGAGAGCTCTCATTCTTGGGGCTTAAGATCTCCTGATTCTCTTGCTCATTGCAGGCAAAAGAATCCCCACTGTCAGCATCAGGCTGCCTAACAGGCCCAGAATCCCCAGTGAAATCAGGTACAGGCACAATCAAAGGCTGGACTACAGCAGAGTTCCTCTCCCTTCTTTTTTTCCACATGCTCCATAACTTTATTGAGAAAGCTCTGGGAGTTCTAGAAGCTCCCAGTCAAGCAGGGCTATTAAGTACCTTGACCTGGTGAGTGAAAGAAGCATCCCATCTTAACTATGAAATGTCATGGTCCAGGGCTGTTCATTTCAGCAGCATAATTTAGATCAGGAGGTAGGGATGGAATGTGGTTCAATTAGTGGTAGTCAGATATTCCCACTGGTCTACTGCAAAACACCCCAAAATTTACCTCTGCCTTAGTTCTGCTTCATATCTATCTTCTGGCAACTGTCTTGCCTGTCTTGTTGATAAACATTTGTGTGCTACCAGTAGAGTACAAATTTATTATCATATGAATGAGATTCTTCTCCAGCCTCCTCCTAGCAGGAGGAGATTTAGTCCTGAGATAAGAGAGCAGCTCTGAACAGACTTTTCCTTACAAAAGGAAATCTCACTCATTAGTAGCATGAAGGGAAGGATTAACACTGCAATACTTTAGAGAAGGTGCAAACCTTCTGATAGAAATTGGGGGGGGGGACGACAAAAAGCATTTGAAAATTCCTCGATTCTATCTCCTGGAGCAGTGTATGACAGCAGGCAGCTTCAAATCTCTCAGTCAGTCAGATTGTTCAAGAAGGATTTTTTCTATCCARACAACACAGAATGTTATTGAATTACCAGTAGCAATAGATTCTTAATTAAATCTACAAAYTTCCTTATTCCTTTTAATTATGTCTGAGCTTACCATTAGCCTCAGACGAAAATCAACCAACATTTGAAAAGCTRCAGACTTTTGGACCGATTTAAATTTGAACGGCAGCAGGATAGATAGCAAAGCTGGAGAATTCATGTGACAACCAAAAGGAACAAGATGACTGAGCCAAGACCCCCAGGTAGGTGAAGGAATGTTTGGAAAGCACGGAATGTGTGTGTGTGTGTGGGGGGGGGGGGTTATAATGGGATAAGAAAGCACCAGATAATTCCTGGGAGTGAAAAAAGGATAAAGAAAGGTATGTGGAGGAGAAGATCGGGAATAGGGGGACTATGTCCAGTGAGTTTAGACTGTGGAACCCTGGTGTATATTGTCAGCTGGAGGCAGCTTACTGTTCTAACTTATGGTTGTAAAGCTATATAGTAAAGAAACCTGACAGGGAAAATAACTCATTTGGAATGTAAGAGTTTCTATAGATACCATAGATTGCAAAAGTACAAATAAATGGCTACAAGAGGAAATCAAACTCAAACAATCCCTAGGAGCAAAAATGATTAAATTGAAGCTATCATATATTGGGAGATAACATTAGGCACATTAGAAAAGATGACATTGCTTGGTAAAGTGGAAGGCAGTAGGAAAAAAGGAAGACTACATAGTTCAGTTCAGTTAGGTGATCTCTCGTTGTCCGAGTATGATGGCCCTCCAAGTGTTGTGTCTTGGTGGTGAGTCCATAGGTGACTGTGGAGCCCTATTCTTGACCCGCATGTTCTCTCTTTTTTCTTTTTTTCTTTTTTTTTCTTTTAAACTTTTTAAACAGAGGGCCAGGTCACAGTCCCTCAAACTGCTGGAGGGCTGGATCGTAATTTGAAAAAAAAACATGAATGAATTCCCATGCACACTGCCCACACCCCACCTGTAGCGCAAAAAACACTTAAAAACCATACAATAATCAAAATGAAGAACAACTTTAACAAACACAAACATTAGTATTTCAATGGGAGTGTGGGCCCGCCCTTGGCTAATGAGATGGGATTGTTGTTGTTGTTGTTGTTTTGTTGTTGTTGTTTTTGTTGTTGTTGTGTGCTTTCAAGTAGTTTCAGACTTAGGCTGACCCTGAGCGAGGGCCGGGTAAATGACCTTGGAGGGCCGTATCCGGCCCTCGGGCCTTAGTTTGAGGACCCCTGCACTATACCAAAAACACAACAACAAGGTCATTTCCGCATGTTCTCTTGAAGTGAGGACATTAGTTTCCAGGTGGAAGGCAGTCCCGGTCAGGGTTGGCTTGACAAGCCTTCCTCTTGGCACATTTCTCCCTTTCGGTCTCCATTCATAACTTGTGGTTTGATTCAGCCAATTCGCAAGCCTTTATCAAGGCAGCTAATAACAGGATGTCTTGGAGGTCTCCCATTCATAGAGAGATCCCCAATTGACTTCACCTCATCAGAAGGTAAAGCCAATTTGACAGCAATGGACAAGAACATGGGATGTGGTGGAAGTGGGTCATTGGATGTGAAGATCACAGAAACCCACATTTAGAAATAAATAGAGGGTGAAAGTTGAAATACGGTGAAACTAATAGGGATGTCAGTGCTAGTTAATGAGTCTTTTTTGAATCACAGCATCACACAATACTCCAATCATTCCAATCACTATAAAGACCTGTTCCTAAACCATTCATTCCATGCATCTGTGGAAGAAGACTTAGGGTGCATCTACACTGTGGAATTAATGCAGTTTGACTGCCATGGCTCAATACTATGGAATCATGAGAGTTCGAGTTTGGTGAGACACCAGCACTATTTGGCAGAGGAGTCTAAAGACTTTGTTTGCCTGTGGGTGTAATAAGTCAGAAACAACTTATGACTTCCTTTCTGTTTTTTTCTCTTACTACTTGTGTGCCTCCAAGTCAGAAACAATTTGAAGGCTCACAAGTAGTAGGAGAAAGAAGCAGACAGGAAGTCACAAAACTCTGTACCTGAGACCAAGGTTTGTACATAACCACAAGCTCCAAAGTGTCTAACATGACTACCTGAAAATTTCTATTGCCATTATCTACTGCTGATTTATCATCAGTCTTTGAATGACAAGGATGCAAAATCCAACAATTTTCTCTACAATTTCTGCAACCTGGTCTGGGAGCTGAATGAAAAACAGAATTTTTTCATTCCACCAGGAATATCCTGTAACATAGATGTAATTAAAGTATGACATCTCCCTTGGTAATGTTGCCTGGTAATGTTGTTCTAAGTTGTCTGTTATGGCAACCTCATACATTCCATAGGGCTTTCTTAGGCAATAATAATGACATGTGTGTAGTGTATGTACTTTCAAGCTGCTTGTTTCTTATGATGACTCTATGAATTTCATATAGCTTTCTTGGGCAAGAGATACCCAGAGGCAATTTGGGAAATTCCTTCCTCTCAAATATAGCCTCCAAGCTCTTGCTGTCCCTAAGTGGTATCCCATCCAATACTATTCAGGGCTGACACTTAGCTTCCATGATCAGATGGGGCCTGATGCATTTAAGCTGACAATGACAGCTGTATAAATATATAGAACTTTTTAGGATGATATGTATGTCTATGAATATGATTTCAACATGTATTTCATAGGAATTTCTTAGCCAAGGAACACCCAGAAGTGGTTTTGCCAGTTCCTTTCTTTCAGATATAGCCTTCAGTATCCCTTGGTGGTCAAATTCTTGTACAGTGGCAATTATTTCACATGCCAGTAAGGTAATGCTCAAGATCCTTCAAGGTAGATCCAGTAATACATGGAGTTGCCAGACGTACAAGCTGAGTTTAGAAAACTCAGAATTGCAACTATCCGCTGGCTAATGAAGGAAGGCAAGGAGTTTCAGGGGAAAAAATCTATTTTTGTTTTATTGATTGTTCTAAAGCCTTTGATTGTGTGGATCATAATTAATTGTGGCAAGTCCTTGGTGTTATGGGGATCCCAAGTCACTTTGTCTGTCTCTTGAGGAATCTGTATAACAACCAAGTAGCAACAGTACAAACAGGTCACAGAACAACAGACTGGTTCAAGACTGGGAAAGGAGTACAGCAGGGCTGTATACTCTCACCCAACCTATTCAACTTGTATACAGAACACATCATGCGACATGCAGGGTTTGACAAATCCAAAGCTGAAATTAAAATTGCTGGAAGAAACACTAACAACGTTATATATGCAGATGATACCACTTTGATGAATGAAAGTGAGGAGGAGCTGAGGAGCCTTTTAACCAAAGTGAAAGAAGAAAATATAAAAGCTGGGTTGCAGTTAAACATAAAAAAGAAGATTATGACAAGCAGACTGATTGGTAACTGGCAAACAGAGGGAGAAAACGTGGAGGCAGTGGCAGGCTTTGTATTTCTAGACGCAAAGATTACTGAAGACGCAGACTGCAGCCAGGAAATCAGAAGACATTTATTTCTTGGGAGGAGAGCAATGACCAATCTCGATAAAACAGTGAAGAGTAGAAACATCACACTGGCAACGAAGATCCACATAGTCAAAGCAATGGGATTCCCTGTAGTCACCTATGAATGTGAGATGTAAAGAAGGCTGAGCGAGGGAAGATAAGACATTGTTGAAATGTGGTGTTGAAGGAAAATTCTGAGAGTGCCTTGGACCCCAAGAAGATCAAGCCAGTCCATACTCCAGGAAATAACGCGTGACTGCTCACTGGAGGGAAGGATATTAGAGGCAAAGATGAAGTACTTTGACCACATAATGAGTAGACAGGAAAGCTTGGAGAAGACCATGATGCTGGGGAAAGTGAAAGGAAAAAGGAAGAGGGGCTGACCAAGGGGAAGATGGATGGATGTTATCCTTGAAGTGACTGGCTTGACCTTGAAAGAGCTGGGAGTGGTGACGGCTGAGAGGGAGCTCTGGCTTGGGCTGGTCCATGGGGTCACAAAGAGTCGGAAGCGACTGAACGAATAAATAACAATGTATTGTCAAAGGCTTTCATGGCTGAAATCACTGGGTTGTTGTGAGTTTACCGGGCTGTTTGGCTATGTTCCAGAAGCATTCTCTCCTGTCATTTTGCCTGCATCTATGGCAGGCATCCTGAGGTTGTGAGGTTTTTGGAAACTAGGAAAATGGGGTTCATATATCTGTTCATATAATTGCTGGAAGAAACATTAACAACCTCAGATATGCAGATGACACCACTCTGATGGCCGAAAGCGAGGAGGAGCTGAGGAGCCTTCTAATCAAGGTGGAAGAAGAAAGCGCAAAAGCCGGGTTGCAGCTAAACGTCAAAAAAACCAAGATTATGGCAACAAGAATGATTGACAACTGGAAAATAGAGGAGAAACCGTGGAGGCCGTGACAGACTTTGTATTTCTAGGGGCAAAGATTACTGCAGATGCAGACTGTAGCCAGGAAATCAGAAGACGCTTTCTTCTTGGGAGGAGAGCAATGTCCAGTCTCGATAAAATAGTGAAGAGTAGAGACATCAGACTGGCAACAAAGATCCGCCTAGTCAAAGCCATGGTATTCCCTGTAGTCACCTACGGATGTGAGAGCTGGACCTTAGGGAAGGCTGAGCGAAGAAGATCGATGCTTTTGAGCAGTGGTGTTGGAGGAAAGTTCTGAGAGTGCCTTGGACTGCGAGAAGATCCAACCAGTCCATCCTCCAGGAAATAAAGCCCGACTGCTCACTGGAGGGAAAGATACTAGAGACAAAGTTGAAGTACTTTGGCCACATCATGAGGAGACAGGAAATCCTAGAGAAGACAATTATGCTGGGGAAAGTGGAAGGAAAAAGGAAGAGGGGCCGACCAAGGGCAAGATGGATGGATGGCATCCTTGAAGTGACTGGACTGACCTTGAGGGAGCTGGGGGTGGTAACGGCCGACAGGGAGCTCTGGCGTGGGCTGGTCCATGAGGTCACGAAGAGTCGGAGACGACTGAACGAATGAACAACAACAACAACATATCTGTGGAATGTCCAGGGTGGGAGAAAGAACTCTTGTCTATTCGAGGTAGGTGTGAATGTTTCAATTGGCCACCCTGATTAGCATTTAATGGCCTAGCAGTTTCAAGGTCTTGCTTCCTACTGCCTGGGGGAATCCTTTGTTGGGATGTGATTAGCTGGCCCTGATTGTTTCTTGTCTAGAAGTCCCATTTTTTAGTGTTGTTCTTTATTTACTGTTATGATTTTAGAGTTTTTTTAATACTCTAAACAACAATAAACAACAATTTCCTTGGTGCTCTCCCACCCAAATCTCAACCAGCCGACAGTGATTAGCTTCCAAGATCAGATGAGAACTACACAAATTTGGCAGCTGTATAAATAGGAAGAGTTTTTAGGATAATGCATGTGTGTGGTTTCAAGCTGAAAGGAGGAGAAAGGTCCCTTCAACACAGCTGTATAAAATCCAAATTATCTGTTTTGAACTGGATCATATGGCAGTGTAGACTCATATAATCCACTTCAAAGCAGGTAGTGTGGAATATCTGCCTTGATATTCTGGATTATATAGCATTATATGTGTGTGTGTATCTGATTTCAAGATGAAAGGAGGAGAAAGGAAGGAAAAGAAGAGGATGAGAAAGGTCCTTTCAACACAGCTATATAAAATCCAGGTTATTTGCTTTGAACTAGATCATATGGCAGTGCAGACTCATATAATCCACTTCAAAGTAGGTCTTGTGGATTATCTGCCTTGATATTCTGGATTATATGACAGTATATGGATGTGTGTGTCTGAATCTGATTTCAAGCTGAAAGGAGGAGAAAGAGGGAAAAGAAGAGGATGGGAAAGGTCCCTTCGACACAGCTGTAAAAAAATCCAAATTATCTGTTTTGAACTGGATCATATGGCAGTGTACACTCATATAAATCCACTTCAAAGCAGATCATGTGGATTATCTGCCTTGATATTCTGGATTATATGGCAGTATATGTGTGTGTGTATCTGATTTCAAACTGAAAGGATAAAGAGGGAAAAGAAGAGGATGAGAAAGGTCCCTTCTACACTGCTGTATAAAATCCAGATTATCTGCTTTGAACTGGATCATATGGCAGTGTAGACTCATATAATCCATTTCAAAGCAAATCATAAGGATTATCTGCCTTAATATTCTGGATTATATGGCAGTATGTGTGTGTGTGCCTGATTTCAAGCTGAAAGGAGGAGAAAGAGGGCAAAAAAAGAATTAGAAAGGTTCCTTCCACACAGATGTGTAAAATCCAGATTATCTGCTTTCAACTGGATCATATGGCAGTGTAGACTCATATAATCTACTTCAAAGCAGATAATATGGATTATCTGCCTTGATATTTTGGATCAGTGTAGACTCATAATCCATTTCAAAGCAGATAATATGGATTATCTACCTTGATATTCTGGATCACAGGACAGAGTAGA
>NW_026846588.1:254389832-254406970 GCF_025583915.1 Anolis sagrei ordinatus | reverse complement strand
TTCAAAGCAGATCATGTGGATTATCTACTTTGGTATTCTGGATCACAAGGCTGTGTAGACTCATATAATCCACTTCAAAGCAGATAATGTGGATTATCTACCTTGATATTCTGTATCACAATGCAGTGTAGACTCATATAATCCACTTCAAAGCAAATAATGTGTATTTTCTGCCTTAATATTCTGGATTATATGGCAGTGTAGAAGCGCCCAGAGAGAAAGAGGGACGACCTTTCCTCACAGCCCTTTATCCCTGAATACCAAGGCTGAAAATCCCACAATATTTGCTTTGAACTGGGTTATCACGGTCCACACTCAGAAAATGTGGGATTTCCTGCCTTGATATTCTGGGATATAGGATTAAGGGTTCAAAGAGAAGGAGAAAGAGGAGAAAGGAGATGGGGGAGGCCTCGGGCTTTCCTAGGGTCCCTTCCCCGCCTCCCCTCCCCTGGCCCGGCTTGGACGCCCGGTTAAGAGCCGAGGAAAAGGAGGCGGCGAGGCGAGGGAGGAAAGCCCTCTCTCCCTCTCCCTCTCACTCCGGCCCAGTTCTGACGAGGCAAGCAGCCAGGCCAGGAGAAAGGGCTCCTCCTCATTTGGGAGAGCGTCCCGGCCTCAAAAGAAATAAAAGGGCCGTGACGTGGAGCAGAAGGAGGCTGGGCTGGACGAGGAGGGCGAGGAGGGGACGAAGAGGAGGCGGCAGAAGGAAGGGAAGGAGGAAGGGCAGAAGGAAGGGCCCTTCGCCTGGCTGGCAGGGATGGAAGGTGAGAAAGGGAGACGGAGAGAGAGAGGAAGGAAGGAAGGAAGGGCCGGGCGGGGGAAACAACATGGAGGGAAGGCAAGCAGGCTCGCCCCCTTCCCTTCAGGAGCTGGGGAAAGGCCTCCAAATCCTATCATTATACTGCCAGGGGGTTGTTTATTATAGTTGTTGTTGTTGTTGTTGTTATTCTCCCTCTCTTTCATGAACCCTCTCATATTCCTGTCAGGAGGTTGTTGTTGTTGTTGTTCTCCCCCCCTCAAGTTTGTGAATCCCCCTCATATTCCTGTCAGGGGATATGATAATAATAATGATACAAACAAGACTACTAATGATTACTATTATTCTCCTGCCTCTACTTTCCTGGACCCCTCATATTCCTGTCAGGGGATATGATGATGATGATGATAATAATGATACTAACAATAGTAATAATTATTACTATTATTCTCCTGCCTCTACTTTCCTGGACCCCTCATATTCCTGTCAGGGGATATAATAATAATATAATAATAATACAAACAATACTAATTATTATTATTATTATTATTATTATTATTCTCCTGCCTCTACTTTCCTGGACCCCTCATATTTCTGTCAGGGGATATGTTGATAATAATAATAATAATAATGATACAAACAATACTAATAATGATTACTATTATTCTCCTGCCTCTACTTTCCTAGACCCCTCATATTCCTGTCAGGGGATATAATGATAATATAATAATAATACAAACAATACTAATAATTAGTATTATTATTCTCCTGCCACTACTTTCCTGGACCCCTCTTTCTTGTCAGGGGATATGATGATAGTAATAATAATAATAATAATAACTATTATTCTCCTGCCTCTACTTTCCTGGACCCCTCATATTCCTATCAGGGGATATGATGATGATGATGATAATAATAATAATAATAATAATAATAATAATAATAATAAATATTACTATTATTCTCCTGCCTCTACTTTCCTGGACCCCTCATATTTCTGTCAGGGGATATAATAATAATAATAATAATAATAATAATAACTATTATTCTCCTGCCTCTACTTTCCTGGACCCCTCATATTTCTGTCAGGGGATATAATAATAATAATAATAATAATAATAATAATAATAATAATAATAACTATTATTCTCCTGCCTCTACTTTCCTGGACCCCTCATATTCCTGTCAGGGGATATAATAATACACACAATACTAATAATAATAATTACTATTATCCTCCTCCGTCTGCTTTCTTAGTCTCTTCATATTCCTGTCAGGATATTATAATTGCTGTTACTGGTTTTATTTTTATTCTCCTCCCTCCTCAACTTTCCCAGCCCCCTCATATTTCTGATAGGGGATATAATAAACAATTAAATAAATGCATAAATATTATTCTCCAACCTCTATTTTCTTGGTCTCTTCATATTCCTGCCAGGGGATGATGATGATAATAATAATAACAACAACAACAACAACAACAACAACAACTATTATTCTCCCACCTTTACTTTCTTAGCCTCCTCATATTCCTGTTGAGATATTATTATTGTTGTTATTGTTGTTATTATTGACCTCCCACCTCTACTAGCCCCCTTATATTCCTGCTAGGGGATATTATTATTATTATTATTATTATTATTATTAGTATTATTATTCTGTCGCCTCAACTTTCCTGGCTGCCTCATATTCCTGTCAGGGGTAAGAATAATAATAATAACAACAACAACAACCCAACATGAGGTGGCCAAGAAAATAGAGGCAGGAGAATAATAGTTGTTGTTGTTGTTGTTGTTGTTGTTATTATTATTACCCACTTCTACTTTCTTAGCTTCCTCATATTCCTGTCATGTTGTTGTTGTTGTTGTTGTTGTTGTTATTGTTATTCTCCCTCCTCTACTTTCTTAGTCCCCCTCATATTCCTGTCAGGGGATATTATTATTATTATTATTCCCCCTCCCTTACTTCATGGGCTGCCTCATATTCCTGTCAGCGAATATTGTTGTTCTTGTTTTTGTTATTATTACTACAGTTTTATATGTTGTGGAGTGATTTTAACAATTTTTTTAAAAAAAACTCAACTGTGATTGATTCTATTTCAATGTTTATATGTTATAGGTTTCAAATCGTAATTTGTAGGGTTTTAGTGTTATGAGTCTCCTTGAATTTCATTTAAGAGAAGAAAACGGGATGATAACAATCACCATACCCCTCCCCTTTATATTCCTGCCAGGAGACCATGATATTGTTGTTGTTGTTGTTACAGTTTTAATAGTATTTCTTTGAACTATTTTGTGTTGAATTCTATTTTAATGTTTATATATTTTAGGTTTTAAATGGTAATTTGTTCTATGAGCCACTTTGAGTTTTATTTAAGAGAAGAAAGTGCGATATAAATAGTAATAATCAGATTCCTACTTAGGGAAGAATAAGAATTTCTTCCACAGAATAGGAAATTCTCTCCACCCCTTCCTAGTAGTAAAACTACTTTATTTCAGTAATTGATTGATCAGTTAGCTTTTCTTTGTCATTTAATTACTTTATTTGATAGCATGTTTATTTCTCAGCACCACCCATCCTGTGTTGTAGTAGTATGGGATTCTAAAATATACATAATTCAAATATAATGTATTGTCAAAGGCTTTCATGGCCAGAATTACTGGTTTATTGTGAGTTTTCTGGGCTGTACGGCCATGTTCCATACATGGGGGTGGTGATGGCCGACAGGGAGCTCTGGTGTGGGCTGGTCCATGAGGTCATGAAGAGTCGGAAACGACTGAACGAATGAACAACAACAACATGGCCATGTTCCAGAAGCATTCTCTACTGACATTTCGCCTGCATCTATGGCAGGCATCCTCAGAGGTTTTGAGGTCCGCACAACCTGTGAGGATGCCTTCCATAGATGCAGGGGAAACATCAGGAGAGAATGCTTCTGGAACATGGCCATACAGCCTGGAAAACCCACAACAAATCAAATATAATGCTTTGGGAGTAAACCCAACTATTAGGACTTCCTTATGAATATGGGTCAATCTGGCCTGTTGTGGGGTGTATCTCCATTATAGAATTAATCCAGTTTGGTACTACTTTAAGTGTCATAGCTCAATTGTCTGGTGTCCTAGGAATTGTAGTTTTACATGGTCGTTGGGCTTCTTTTCCCAATAATACTGGTGCCTCACTCAACTACAACTCCCAGCATTTTACAGCATAAACACATGACAGTTCAAGTGGCATTAATTCTACAGTGTAGATGCACCCATGTTCTCACAACGATTGTATGAAGTAAGTCACAGGTTAATTTTGCCTCATTCAGTTTGGGTACCAAAGTGTAATATGCATACAGTGTAAAATACATACAGGCTGTAATATAGTAAAAGATTGAGCTCCCTAGGTGTAAGACATACTTCTGGATTTGGGTTGGGGAGAGTGCAACTTAAATCTCCTCTCAGCCACGAAATTTACTGAGTGACCTTGACTTTGCCTTTTACAATAGCCTGCTTCATAGGGTTGTTGTGAAGGTAGGGAAAAAGGATGTGTATGTCACCCAAGCTCCTTGGAGGAAGTAGGATAAATGTGTGTTCTTTTTTCTGTTTATATAGTATGTGTTTATCTAGCGTATGTGTCCGTTCTATTTATATATGTGTTCTGGGCTTAGTATTGTACTGGAACACAGATAGTAAAATGTGAGTCAGCTCTATAATGTTCACCCAGCAAGCTCATAAATAAGGAAGAATTTTGATCAGGTTTTTCCAGGTCCGATATCCAATGCTCATTTCTAGGCAGTACTGTATTGCAACTTCCAAAATTAAGCCTGGCGACCTACTGCTAGAAGTACAAATTTACAGAATGATTTAGGGAATAGATTGTGTCTCTGTAGTCCCTTGCAAGCAGCAAAACAAAGTAGTTAGTGGGTTTTTTCACTTTACCAAACAGACCCTGCAGCTCAATACTTGTCAATATATATTTATTCAGAAGTAAGGCCCACTGATTTTAATGAGACTTGGGATACATTCTGTAGTATAGAATTCTTGCAGTTTGACACCACTTTAACTGCTGTGACTCGATGCTATTGAGTCATGGGAACTGTAGTTTTACAAGGTCTTTTGTAACAAAAAGGATCAGTGCTTCACCCAACTACAACTTCTATGATTCCATAGCATAAAGCCATGACAGTTAAAGTTAAATTGCATTAATTCTACAGCATTGATGCACTGTAGTGTATGCAGGATTGTGGCTTTAATTAGTATCCAGTTTAAAAGAGAATGTGCTAGACAAGCTTTTAGTTCATTTACTACTTGTATTTTATAAAGTGTTATTCGGAAAGAAAACCGTGTGTTATTTTGAAATGTAACATATTATTAGTTAAAACGGTAGTAAGTACATGTGCCATTGATTTGACAGCAAATCTCAATGAAAGTACCGTACGTGGGCACTGTTGTAAAACAGGCACTTGCTATCCACATTTCAGTTGAATATTTTATTATGTTTTCACTTTTGCAAAATGTTATTTGCTTTTTTGAATAATAATGAATAATTTCATCTTTCAAACTTTTGGTATCCAAAGAATTTGAAAGAGAGAGATGTGAGGTACTATATCTATCTTTTTTTAATGGACAAAATGGTGTGTTTTTTGAAAAAGTTTTACATAGAGCAGTTTTTCTTTTCCTTTTTTAATTTAATTGTTGAGACTTGATTTGAGCTGTAATTTCATTCTCAGCAATCAATTGTCCTTATCATATTAATAATCATAATAATAATACCCTGTATTCATATTCTGCCCTTCTCCCCTATGGGACTCAGAGCCGATTTACAGGAGACATAGGCAAACATTCAATGCCTTACAATCAATGAGACACAAACATAGGCAAAGGCTAAGGCTTCTCCTTTCATTTCCGGCTTCTGAAGGCAGTGCTCATCTCTGGCTCTGGGGGAGGTGCTTTTTCTCCATTTTCAAGGCAGGGAGCCTGTGTTGTCACCTCCTTGTTGTGTGGTTGGCGAGATTATTTGGAGCATCTTTTTTTTCCTTTTCCTGCCGGAGTGGTATCTATTTATCTACTCACATTTGCATGTTTTCAAACTGATAGATTGGCAGGAGCTAGGACTAACAGCAGGAACTCACCCTGTCATGTGGATTCGAACTGCCAACCTTCAGGTCAGCAGTTCAGCAGCACAAGAGTTTAACCCATTGCACCACGGCAGCCCCTTTCAAATTAAAGAGTTTGTTTGATAGGTGGAAAGTAGTTTGCGTCTTCTGTAAGTCCATTGTATATAATGTATTTTGTTAATTGTTAATTAGTTACTCAACATTATTACATAGTGTCCTAATTTTAAACACTTTTATACAGTAAAACATTGTGTTTCCTGAAATATCTTTGTTCACATTTTAACAGAGAAAAATATTATTTGTCCCAGGGTTGTTGTCAGTCAGGGCCCTTCCAGACATGCCCTGTATCCCAGGATCTGATCCCAGGTTTTCTGCTTTAAACTGGATTTTATGATTTCACACTGCCAGATAATCTTGGAGGAACGAAAACCTGGGATCAGATCCTGGAATATAGGGCCTATCTGGAAGAGCCCTCAGAAGTGTGTGTATTAGAAAACGAACGACTAAAAATCAGTTGGCAAAAGGTCAAAGTTGTGTTTATTTCCATTGGGACTTAGAATTCTTCTGATAAATTCACCAAATCTAGTAACTATTTAATTTAATTTTCTATATACTCACGATACCTGGCCAGAATACAGAGGGAAGGCATCCAAACTTAAAGTGGGTTATTACAAAAACCAAACTGATTTAAACATCTGTCGTAGTAGTTTGGTGATTCATTGCAATCACTAGCAGATGGCAGAAAATCTAAAAAGGCAATCAACTTTGGGCTTGTCTGTAGACATGTGCTACTTACTTTAAAAACCCTGTGGCACATATTTTCTACTTCTCAACTGGGGACAACTGCTTTAGAAAAATGCTGTGCTGGACTATATAAGCTTATCATTATTTCACATACCTCATGAAGTTAGTTAAATGGAAGGCTGCACAAACACAACAAGGACCAAGTACCGAAAACACAATAATCCCAAATAAAAAGCTCAGGGGAGGATGTCAGGGGCTCACATGTCTTTACACTAATGCACAGAGCATGGTAAATAAACAAGACGAACTCCAGCTTTTAGCACAACACCACAAATATGATGCCATAGGTATCACTGAAACCTGGTGGGATGACTCCTATTGCTGGAATGTAGACATCAAGGGCTATAACCTCTTTCACAGAAACTAAACAAAAGAGAGAGGTGGAGTAGCCTTATATGTCAAAAACTGTTACACTGCAGAAGAGATGCAAGACAGCAATTCGGGAAACCAGCTTGAAAGCATCTGGATAAGAATCAAGGGACTCAAAAAGATCTCATTGTAGGCATCTACTACAGACCTCCAAGCCAGGAGGAAGAATTTGATGAAGTCTTCTGCCAACAGTTGACCAAACAAGCACAAAGAAGAGATGTAGTGGTCATGGGCAGTTTCAACTATTCCGATATTTGCTGGAAAACAAACTTGGCCAAGAGTACAAAGTCCAACAGATCCCTCGCTTGCCTTGCAGACAATTTCATGGTCCAGAAGGTTGAAGAGGCAACAAGGGGGTCGGCTACTCTTGATCTCATCCTAACAAATGCCGAGGACCTGATCGATGTGGTTGAAGTGGTCGGATCCTTAGGGGCAAGTGACCTTATGCTCCTGCAATTTGAGGTACAAAGGAAGGCCGAAACTAAGACAAGTCAAACCCGCATTTTGGACTTTAGGAGAGCCAATTTCCAAAAAATGAAGGAAACACTGAGCAGCATTCCGTGGACACAGATACTAAAAGACAAGGGAGTTACGGATGGATGGGAGTTTTTCAAGAGTGAAATACTCAAGGCACAGTTGCAAACAGTGCCAACAAAGAGAAAAAATAGGACAAGTGCAAAGAAGCCAGAATGGATGTCCAAAGAACTTCTAACTGTGCTAAGACTCAAAAGAGACATGCACAAGAAGTGAAAAAAGGAAGAAATCACCAAAGAAGAATTCAAACAAATAGCCAACTCCTGTAGGGAAAAGGTCCGCAAGGCTAAAGCACAAAACGAGCTCAGGCTTGCCAGGAACGTTAAAATCAATAAAATCAATAAAAAGTGCTTCTTTTCTTATGTCAGTAGACAAAGGAAGAACAAGGAGGCAATAGGGGCCCCTGCTGATAGGGGATAGGGAAAAGGCAGAAGTACTTAATACCTTCTTTGCCTCGGTCTTCTCACAAAAGAAAGTCATCTTCAAACTCAGCAAAATGGAGTGGATGAGGGATTAGAGGATATCCAACCCCAAATTGGGAAACAAGTCGTCCAGGAATACCTGGCCACTCTAAATGAGTTGAAGTCCCCTGGGTCAGATCAACTACACCCAAGAGTATTGAAGGAACTAGCAGAAGTCATCTCGGAACCATTGACAATCATCTTTGAGAGTTCTTGGAGAACAGGAGAAGTTCCAGCAGATTGGAGGAGCTGCTGAACAGCTCTCACAGTCAGGAAGTTCTTCCTAATATTCAGATGGAATTTCCTTTCTTGTAGTTTGAAACCATTGTTCTGCCTCCTAGTCTCCAGGGCAGCAGAAAACAAGCTTGCTCCCTCCACCCTATGACTTCCTCCCATCTCATTTCCAGGTTGAGGGGTTGAACATGTTTCCTCCTTCAATGGTATTTAACATCTTCATAAAACCTCTGAAAGAGATCTTCCAGAGTGGTCAATGCTGTGCCATAAATATGCAGATGACACCTAAGGACTACTTTCATTCTAAGACAAGGGGGCTTACTCCTAGTTCTAAACCAGCACCTGTCATCAGTAATGGCCTGAATGAGGACAGACAAGTTGAAATTGAATTCCGTGGACACAGATACTAAAAGACAAGGGAGTGACGGATGAGTGGGACAGAAGTGCTCCTCGTTAGTTAACAGCAGATCTGAGAATACAGATTCAGTCTGTGCTGTATGGGATTACACTCTCCCTGGAGACACAGATTACACAATTTGAGCATTTATTTTTTGTATAGTCTGAGAAAAAATAGGGTACAAACAACAACAACAATGATAAAACTGTTACAAGTCAATAAGTGACTATATTGGGCCAGATGGACCGGTCATCTGCCTTCTGTTAAATGTGTTTTATGTAATCTTTCCTGTACTCCATTTGCAGGAAATATACTTTTAAAATTTACTCCTAATCCTAATATTTTCTGAGAAGTCCTATCTGTTTGATGTCCATGTAGATATTGTAGTTTTACGTAACAATGGACTCTTTCTACACTGACTCTGAAAAAATCCCTATTTATTCCATAGCATCCTAGTTTAGTGAAGAAAAAAAATTCACTGTTACAGCAGAGACTATGTGAATATGTGTGGTGTGATATACAACAAACTTAATCTATTTGATCATTTCAATGAACCGTCTCATATGTTCTGAAAATAAAGTTTGTGTAAATAAATAAAATAAAATTGTGTCTCCCAGATTTAAAACAATTGCATTCTTAGCAATTTTACATGCAGTAAATTTTTATTTATCACTTCAGCAAAACTGAAGAACAGATGTACTTTGAATAATCTTTAGCTTCAGCAAAAGCATATCAACTACCTAATTTCCTCTTGGTTTATTGCCTACTTTTGCGGGAAAAATAATGCGCAAGCTAGTATTTTCCACATGACAAATGATAGTGTATATGTTTTTAGACTATAATTACTTCATGTACATTACAACTGATTTCTAGGGAATGCATTACTAGAAAAGAATGTGATGGTCCTTCTGACTATCTTGTAGCCCCTTAAATTTAATGTGCACCTCTAAGATGTGCATGAAAGCGGCCCATGCTGCAGTTGAGAAGATCTGTATGTGCATAATTACTATGTAAATATATTGCATCAGGGACAGTAAAGGGGAAAACCCAATATCTTCTTTGTGGTATATAGTGGTAATCTAAGAGGTTTAAGGCCCCATGTTAGCAAGTGCATAAGGCTATTGCTGTATCATTTACTAGGTTTGTAAAAATGCAGCTTGTTCTTCTGTTTACTAACTTCTTTTGACAAGTTACTATTAGCATAATCATCAATGGAAAATTGTTTCTTTGGGTTTTTTTTTAAAAAAGGACAGAAACTAGGAGAGACAGGTAGTAGTCATAGAATCGTGGTTCACCAACAATGTATTGATTTACATTGCACAGTGTTGTCAGGGCAGAACAATTGGGCTTCTTTTCTAGTTCTGGAGCATAACTAGATAGATAACTAATTTTGACACTGAGAATCTTTAAGGACATTTTAATGGGTTAGCTGCATTGATGAAAGACATTAATGTCATTACTGATTTGTTCACAAAGAAACAGAACCTCAAGACATAGTTGTAAATGTTATGATTGTCAGTAGAACTTGAATAGGAGAACTATTGTTTTCTATTTCGTTACAGCACTCTGGATAGTTATCTGAATCTAAATTTCAGGTTAGTCTCCCATGTTGTGTTTAGCAAATATAAAAGTAAGTATTTCTGAGTTTTATGAGTTCTGACTCAGTAGATCAGTTTTTCCCTCATTACTTGTACCTTTTTCCATCTCTTCTGTTCCTATCCCACAGTTCTTTTTGCCATCCACTGATTCCATTCTGTATATATTTTCCATTAGTTATAGGCATTTCCATGAAAGGTAACTTATACAGAATCTGTATTGTACTCCTGAGCACTTTTATCAGGAGATGAATCGGTTTGAAGAACACTAGCTACAACTTTCCTCTACATACCACCAACTAGAAAATGTCAAAACAACTATAGTAGTTTCTGGTTTCACTACCTTTCACGTGCTAAGAGAGAATTCAATCTAATTCAGATTTAACTACTTTTCTTTTTTTCTCATCTAGACAAAGGCACAAAATGATGTTCTTTCTTTCTTAGCAATTTAGTCTCTACTTGGAGCCGTTCCTATGAGCAGTCACAGAAATTGCAAACATAGTCAGTTTTAAACATTGTGTATAAAGATAATTTTCTGTTCTTGATGGAACAGAAATTTTATTTCCTGTCTTTTGTTGCCCTTTTATCCGTAGTACCCACATCACCAAGAAAATAAGTGGCTTTTGCTTGCATTGATTGTATCCCCCCTCCCCAACCATTTTTGCTAATAAGAGAAGTAACATCTGAGACAAAATGTAGGCCTATGCCTCTAACATTGTCTATTTTCTTCTTCTGTATAATGTGTAACATCTTTGCCTGGTGAAGAAGCTAGTGAAGCATTCTTGGGAGTTTGCAGGATACATATTGTACATTTGGCCAATTTTTTAAAAAAGCAATATTTTGTGGATTTGACATTTCATTGCATTTTGATGCATGGGCAACATTGTTACCCAATGTTGACCATGCATCAAAATACAATGAAATTCCAAATCCCTTTAAAATGTATATAAGGTAGTTAGGAGCACTTATGTTTTATTCTTGTTTATCTTTGACCTGTATTTAGAATTCTAGGTCTGATAAAAATAATTATAATTATTAGTACTGCATATAAGAAATTTATAAGGGAGATTTACAACATTTTTATTTTAAGAGATGAAGTTATTATTTTCTGAAGATGGATTTCATTTTCTAGACAAGGGTTTGTATCTTAAGCCACTTCTAACACTTGCAGTGAGAAGACTTCATGTTATTCTCGTATCAGATCAAAGCCCAGAGGAACATTATCTTGGTTCCAGAAATATTACAGAAAATAGAGGAAGCCATCTATAAAATGGCAGCAGAATGTTATCAAAAATTTTAATTGTCCTTCAGTATTAATAGACCCTGTTTTCCTAAAAAGCTAAACATTCAAGCTAAATAAGCAGCTACCCAAAATAAATGTTGTGCCCATAGTACACATAATTACTCGAGCTGTCATTCATTTTACTGTGTCACCTGTGTATGTGCCTAGGGAGCCCCCAGCTTTTGCTGATAACAACTAAAATCTTGATAAGTTCTGTGTTCGTTTTAGCATTTAAATTAATTATCTCTCTGTGACTGAAGAGCACTCAGATGTGCAAAAGTTCTTCAATGTATGTTGGAAAATGTGTAAGTAAAAAAGGGTTTTTATTTTTTTAAAAGGCTGTTACTAAGTGATCTATCAGAAATTCGTTAGGAAAAGAAATCGACTGCAAAAAAGTTAGACATTAATGCCATTTTTAGCCATTCAAGATCTTGCAAACCTTTATACATATAGATATTAATTGTTCTGCCATTTCTCGTTTCCATGGCAAGATTGTCAGGTTTTTCATTTGCATTTATCATTTTTAAGAGCTAAGGAACTTGTTAAAAAACAGGGTTGAGTTGAGAGCTGAGAAAAAATTTGTGTGTGCTCAGATAGAAACATACGTGTTCGGAAAGTGGTTTTGCATGCTATTTTATATAACGATTATGTTGTGTGCAAAAAGGAAACTGTCTGTTTGGCCAAAAAGGACCCACAGTGATTCCATGGAAAGTTAAATAACAATGTTTGGCATACTCATCTTCACGAAACTTCAAGAAGAAATCTAAATTTTATAGTGATACTTTCTTCTCTGTGAAATTTTAATCAAAAATGATTCTATTATTATGATTGATGGGAAATTAATTTAGTATGTTAGACATATTTGTTAAACAGAGGTTTAAAAACAATAAAGCATTTAATGTGCTGTATAAGTGTCTAAAATAGTTTTAAAACATTCAAAAATTGTTGAACTGAAAATAGTTGATCTTAAAAACTTGATTTAATAATAATAATAATAATAATAATAATAATAATAATCCTAACTTTATTTGATATCAGTCTAGTTAATGATCATGTTATAAAACATTGGCATTTAGGGAATTTTAAAGATAAAATTATAGTAGCAAAAATATCCATATGGCAGCAGTACTATTTAATAATAATTAACACACACACACACTTCTTTACAGATATTGAGTTCGATCCCAGCCAAGGTGCAGTCCTATATACTTCATATTTGTATGTTCAGTTCAACTTCTTAGTTAACATTCTGCAACTATTAGTCCTAAGTAAGGCCCCTTCCACAAAGCTGAATAAAATCCCACATTATCTGCCTTGAATTGAGATATATGGCAGTGTGGACTCAGATAACCCAGTTCAAAGCAGATATTGTGGGATTTTCTGCCTTGATTTTCTGGGTTATATGGCTGTGTGGAAGGCCCCTAGGTAGACAACATTGAATCAATGCAAGGTAAGTGTATACTTAACATTTCTACATCAAGAACAGATCTAGTATGCATCAACCTTTAGTTGAGACTAAAGAATTGGAATTTAGGCCATGAAAATGTTTCCTTTAATTATTTTATTTTATTTATATACTATCTTTCTCTAAAAACTGTAACTTACTAAAACATTTACTTCAAGTGAACTTTGGTTGGTTTTTTGTAAATCAGTGGAGATGTTTTATTGTTTAGGTTTTATGTCATTATATAAATTTGTTTGAATATGTTTTGTTCCATTTATTGATATTAGGTTCTGTTTTATTTTCATATGTGGGGTTATTTTGGATTACTCGTTAACATTTGTTTGTTTAATTGAGCCATTGAATGTTTACCTTTTTGTATGTTGTAGTCTGCCCTGATTCCCCTTGGGGAGATAAGTTGGAATAAAAATGAAGATTATTATTATTATTATTATTATTATTATTATTATTATTAAACATGCAGAAATGTTACAATAATGTAATTAAATTTTGATTTCAAATCGCTTGACTTACAAGCACAACAGTAGAGAACTAACATTGTGATTACTTCCATCTCATTGGTTTTACTGGAAACTAAACTTAGTTGATAGTGCAAACCTATACCTCCTTGGGAAGAAGTTGCAACGAATTTAGTGAGAGAAATGTATAACTTTGTCTTGATTTAAGAATATGTCATATTCCAGAATTTTTAAAAGAAGTTGCTTGATTCCAGAGGGGTTTTTTTTTGTTTTGTTTTTTTTTGTATTCTTTTTTTCCCTTGTTGTTGGAGAGATATAAACTTTGACATAGTTGAGCTATGGTATATGATACGCAGTAAAGAAATGTGAATATATGAAACAAATGTGGATTAGCCGTATCTAGGACAGATTTGAAACTGATTTTCCACTGTCCATCTGGGACACTAACCACCAAATATTCTTGAGTTCTTCAAATGAATACCATATAGATAAATATTAATATCAACAAATATCACTTTACCATGGCTGTGAATAAAAAGCAAATCCAAAGCATTTGTTCTGAATCACAGAAAGATGCAGTTAACAGAACTGAAAAATGAAACATAAGTGAAATGTTTTGGCTTCCATCTTCTTCAAGTTCTTCAAATGAAAGAGAAACCTAATACTTAACAACTGTGTATTGCCTACATATATAAATATTTTAGGTGTACATGTATGTAAGTAACATGCACACACGCACGATAAATACAGAAATTTTGGATCACAAAGAAAGAATGCTTAACTGAATTATACAGCAGTAGCACTATTGTTGTTCCAGTACTGTATATTTTCATGTGTTAGTTGAGGGGCCAAAATTATGGATTTCAATGTGAGTACATTGAGGGTCATTCCATGGAGAGGGAGAGTACCAATGTAACCCCAGGGGTGCAGCCATTCTTGGCCACCACTGCCATTTCCCTACCTGGGCATTTTAAAATGCCAGAGGCAATGCCATGGGGTTTTTTTTTTAATTGTGTAAGAAGCAGCTTGAGATAACTGCAAGTTGCTTCTGATGTGAGAGAATTGGTCATCTGCAGATAAGTTGCCCAGGGAACATCTGAATATGTTAACCATCCTGTAGGAGGCTTCTCTCATGGAAAGCTGGGGCTGACAGACGAGAGCTCACCCCATCTTGCGAATTCAAACTGCCGACCTTTAGATGGAGATAACAGAGGGAATTGGTGCTTCTTTTAAGTTCTCTTGGGTTAAACAAAGCTCTTGCCTTTCATCAATATGTTCAGAGAAGAGGATGATTCCTTTTTTAATAAGAGTTAAGGTACAATACTCACATTAACTCATGGATAAGTCACTCCAAGTTTTTTTGGGGGGGATGATTTTTTTTACTATAAAAATTCTAGAGTTACGCAGTACAGGGTAATTGTGCCCTCTGATTTTCTACTTGAAGCAAACTGCCATGATTTGGAGCAAACCTTTAAGGTTCCTGCTCTTGATTACCTCTTCTACTTTCAATGAGTCCTCTTTTTCCTGAAGACCCTGTGACTCCACATGATACTACAAGCTAAAACTGGATTTTAATTAAGTAATCTATTTTTAAAAAATAACCGCAACATGTATACTTTCATAAGGTCCATACTATCCATGCCGAACTTTAGAATTAATGATCTTGTGATTAATGATCTTGGAGCTATACACCAGACAAGGCACACATTATTTTTCATTGTTGTTGCTAATTCAACAACATATTTTCTCCTAAATTTGATATAATGTTCATCAAAAGAGACTAGGAACTTTAAAATGAAATTAAAGTTTCTGTAATTTTCCCTAGTAAGTTGGCTATTCAAGTAAAATTTTTACATCATTTTGTTTTTGCAAGGTTAAGTTAGCTGAGTGTGAATAATTTGTGTTCCACTTCCTCCAACCAGAGGATGATCACAGAGGTGAACACAGTAGCTTTGCCTCAGGGCCTGTTGATGAAAGCTGAGGTCATAGAAAATCCAGTTCCTCACACAATGCTAAAAAGGCAGTGGGGCCGGGACAGGGAAGGGAGGGGAGAGTATTAAGCTTTCTCCTCAGGCAATCTGCTTTAGCTGTTGTGAGAAGCATAATATTGGATTAGATTCAAGTGTCAGTTGTGCTTGGTTTGCAGAGCCAGTTACTGGATTACTTTGCTATGAAATAATTGAAATTTTAAGTGTCATTAGTGGTTTCTCTTTTGAGATCTGTTCCCCCTCTGTATTTTAGATTGTAGTTTAAAATCATGTTATCTTTGTTTGTTTTAAGATCCATTTTTGGCAAAAGGAAAAAAAATAATCGCTTGATCTAGACCAAGATGTACTTGTATAAATATCAGGCTGTTGTTTTGCATGAAAATGTGAGATTTGTTAACGTTCCAAGCAGGGACACATCACTACCCTGAAAACTCTGAGATTTCAATCTTTTGGGGTATTATCTGCTAAATGGAAGGGTATTTTCAAGGAACCACTTAATACTGGCATATTTGTATATAAATCAGATTAGGTGTGCTGAACTTGATGCGACTTACTGACCCAATCTTAAGATTGTTGTAGCAACAAAGAGGTGCTTAAGCTGGGGTCTGCCAGCTGCTGCGCCAGTACAGTCTCTCAGGATGACATTGTAGAGTGTTTTTCTGATATTGCAGATCTGCTGGTATAGCCTAAAGGCAGGGTTCTCCCCCTCCCCCTTTATAACTACTGATTATTTGTGGACCCTGTTGAACCTGCCACTCTTAGTAGAAACAAGAAGGAAGAACCTCTTCTTTCTTTGGATGTTCGTTCCAGTTCAAGGGAAAGAAGAAATGTATTTTTCAGCCTTGGTGCTAGGCTCTCAGTAAAGGGAAGCAATGGAGCACTTCTTCTGGAAAAGCTCATCAGACAGGCTGAGAAATCATCCTGTCTTCCCCTCATGTGACAGAAGGACAGAGAAAGCTTTCCTTTCCTCCCTTGGCCTGGAGAGCAGCATAGGTGAGCTTTTTGTGCTGGCTTTGCAGGTAAGGGGTGATTCTAAAGGGCTGTATGCATCAGAGGTGGTCACTGGGAAGTGCTTAGTAGTTTTTGCAAAGTTTCCTCCGAACTGTGGAGGAAAGTGAAATATTGCAAGGAATTTCATATAATTTGCTGACTTTAATGTGTTTCTAAATGAAGTAGATTGTTAAATGTTACTGTAATAGCAAAGTAGGTGTATTGAGATGAAATCTGTTGAAAATGTTATATATGGAGCTCCACTGATCCCAACATATTGAGGTATAAGTGAAAGGAAAGTATTGAAAAGAAAAGAAAAAAGAAAAAAACTAACTAGAAAAATAGGGAGGAGACAAGAAAAATAGGAAGGAGAGTTGTTGACTTCCAATCTCTTCCATCAAGGTGGTGGATCGTTGTTAATTTTTAGTCTTTATTAAAATGTTCAATTCCCTCTCACAATAAAAAGGACTTATATTTAAATCATCATTATCATTTTTTTCTTGTTTCAAATAGTCTTTAATTAGTCTAGTCAATGATTTTTTCTATATCCTTGGTAGCTCTTCAGTTGGTTTGTTAAATTGTCCATACTCATAATGTTTGTAGTTTTCAGTAGCAATTCCTCTATTGTTGGGAATGTTGTGGTTCAGCAACAGCATGATGGGTCTGAGAGTGCAAGTGGGCATGATGGGAATGGGAATACAGA
>NW_026846588.1:254210508-254387272 GCF_025583915.1 Anolis sagrei ordinatus | reverse complement strand
CAACGATATCTTTCGCGACTTTTTGGACCGATTCTTGGTCATTTATTTGGACGATTTTTTGATCTACTCCACAAATCCACGTGATCACGTGCAACAAGTGCGCGCGGTGCTCCAGCGCCTAAGAGATCATGGACTCTATGCTAAGCTGGAAAAGTGCGCCTTCGATCTGGACGAAGTAGACTTTCTGGGACACCGCATCTCTGCGGAGGGAATTTCCATGGACCCCGCTAAAGTCTCTGCGGTGTTAGATTGGAAGTCCCCCATGAGCAAAAAGGACATTCAAAGATTCATGGGTTTTGCCAACTACTACCGCAAGTTCATCCCAGATTTTGCCCGCTGGGCGGACCCCATTACCCAATGTCTGAGAGGCAAACGGCCGTTCCTATGGACTGAGGCAGCAGAGAAGGGTTTTCAGCAGCTCAAGAAGCTTTTCACTTCTCAGCCTATCCTGCAACATCCTGATCCAACTAAGCTCTTTGTGGTGCAGGCTGACGCGTCGGATGTGGCGGTCGGGGCAGTGTTGCTACAACCTGAGGGAGATCATCTCCAGCCCTGTGCATACTTTTCCCAGCAGTTGACCGCCCCAGAACGGAATTACACCATTTGGGAAAAAGAGCTTCTAGCCATCAAGTCGGCGTTTGAGACTTGGAGACATTGGCTAGAGGGGGCTCTGCAACCAGTGGAAGTTCACATGGACCATCGCAATCTGGAATATCTTCGTACTTCACGGAAGTTAAACCAACGGCAGCAGCGTTGGGCGTTGTTTTTTGAGAGGTTCAACTTCCGGATTTGCTACGTGCCGGCGGCTCAAAACAAACAGGCGGATGCTTTGTCGCGCAAGCTGGAGTATACTCGAGGCCAAGAAGATTCCTCAGAGTCCTGCATTTTGCGCCCAGAAAACTTTGCGTCCACCGGAGTATCGGGGCCCCCTCCGACTTTGGCGGAGAGGATCCGAGCGCGGCAGCAAGAGGACTTGTGGGTGCAAGAGCAACTTGAGGCCGGTCTAAAGTTTCCTTTTCAGGAATTAGATGGGGTGCTGTGTCATCGTTCAAAGGTCTATGTGCCGCCCGGTCCCGAGCGAGAAGAAATTTTAAGACTATGCCATGACACCAAGCCAGCAGGGCATTTCGGGATCTTTAAAACAATGCAGTTGGTGCTGAGAGACTTTTGGTGGCCCAAGATCCGACGAGAGGTCGAGAAATATGTCAATGGGTGCCCTGTTTGTCACCGCGCTAAGAACTCTATGGGCAAACCGGCTGGTTTGCTACAACCTCTACCCACTCCGAGTCGGCCCTGGGAAATCGTGTCGGCCGACTTCATCACGGATTTACCAGAATCTCAAGGGTTCACCACCATTTTGGTAGTGGTGGATCTCTTCACCAAGATGGGACATTTCATTCCCTGTGGGGGAGTGCCTACTGCCAAAGAGACTGCCGACTTGTTCCTGGGTCACATCTTCCGCCTTCATGGACTTCCATCGAGTTTGGTGACCGATCGCGGTGCCCAATTTACCTCGCATTTTTGGAAGGAGATTCAGCGACAGTTGGGTATCGAGAGTCGGATGTCGTCAGCACACCACCCACAATCCGATGGCCAGACCGAGAAGACCAACGCCACCCTTGAGCAATATTTGAGATGTTTTGTGAACTATCAACAGGACAACTGGTCATCGCTTCTTGCTGTAGCAGAGTTCGCTTATAACAATGCTACTCACGGGTCGACCAAGGAAGCCCCGTTCTTTGCCAACTATGGATACCACCCCCGGTTCTTTCCTTCAGTGGTGGGGTCAGGGGAGGTCCCTGCCGCTACCACTTGGCTGCAGGAACTCTCAGCAATTCAAGAGATTTTAAAGGCTCAACTGGAACAAGCGAAAGAGGATTACAAACGGGTGGCGGATACCCATCGACAGCCGGGTCCACCGATCCAAGTGGGGGATCGAGTTTGGCTGTCCACCAAACATTTGCCTATCCAACGTCCCTCTCGGAAGCTTGACGCTCGTTTTGTGGGGCCATACCCAGTGGTGGAACAATTAAATCCTGTGACCTTTAAGTTAAAGCTTCCGCGCGGTATGCGGATCCATCCTGTTTTTCATCGATCGTTGCTCCGACCCGCCACGGATGTCCGGCCGGATGCTGGCGGGGCCCCTCCGCCGCCCCCGATTCTGCTCGATGGAGAGGAAGAATTCGAAGTGGCAGACATTTTGGACTCTCGCCGTTATCATCGCAAGTTACAATACTTGGTGGACTGGGTGGGATATGGTCCTGAAGAGCGCTGTTGGGTGGATGCTCGAGATGTTCATGCTCCTCTCCTGGTGTCCCGCTTTCACCGGGCCTATCCGGCCAAGCCCGGTCCGGTGGGGGGCCTTAGGGGGGGGCTTGGGGGGGGGATAGTGTTGTGGTTCAGCAACAGCATGATGGGACTGAGAGTGCAAGTGGGCATGATGGGAATGGGAATACAGATGCAGGGAGTTTTCTCAGCCACAGTCTGTAGCTAGAGAGAATCCCTTGTTCTCAAGGGAAAGGAATGTGGCTGATAACACTCTTGGTGAAGGTCGGCGCGAGCCGCAGGTGTTGAGAAAAAGTTTACGGATTGCGGCCAAATCTTGAGGCCATCTGCTGGTGGGAAAATTGCTTGTTAGTGGATTGTTTTAGTTTCATGTTTTGATGTTTCAACTATAAGTATGCTGCTGGAAAGCTGGTTCAGTGTCTGTTCAACTTTGCTAGAATGGATCACTGTACCTACGGCCCAGGGCTTGGGCCTGAGGGGATTGCCTGCTTCCTGTAACTTCATGCTAATGCCTGGAATGTATCCTGCTCCTTTGCCTCAAGTTCCTGCTTTGATTTAAGAAATCCTATTGAACCTATATTTTGTACTGTGGGACTTTTACTGCTTTTACCTGGATTTGTTTGAAACCTCAATAAACTATTTTCTTCTCAAGCTTGGCTGGTTTGTCAGAGAGCAAGGTGAAGCTAATCTGAGACGCAACAGGGAATTCTTTGATCTTCCATTTTCCTGCATAGATTATTCTTGCTGCCATTGCAAAGTAATTGAATAGAATATCTTGATTCTTGTCCAAGTTCATATCTATCATTCCCAGAAGGAAATATTCTGGTTTTATTTGAAATCTTATATTCAATATTTGTATCTTTTCATGTATATTTCTCCAGCAGATGTTCGCAATTCCACAGAACCACCACATGTAGTAAAAGGTACCCACATGTTTTTCACATTTCCAACATTTTTCCTGTATATTTTTATAGCACTTCGCCAACTTTTGGGGTGTGATATACCATTGGTACATCACCTTGTACCAATTTTCTTTTAAATCATAAGAATATGTATATCTTAATTTTTTATTCCAAATTCTTTCCCATTCTTCCATTTTTATATTATGCCCAATGTTGGCGGCCCATTTGATCATGCAATCTTTTACTTGTTCAGTCTCCATGGACCATTTCAGAAGAAATTTATATATGTTAGTGATTGCTTTTGTTTCCAGTTTTAATATTTTGTCCCAGATAGAGTCCTTTTCTGAGAATCCTATTTTCTTATCTTTATTATAGTATTCTTCAAATTGTCTATATTGAAACCAAGAAATATTCTTGAATGTTTTATTTATTTATTATATATTTATTCCGAACATTTTTACCCTGCCCTTCTCAACCTCTGGGGGGGACTCAGGGCGGCTTCCAATCGGCAATAATTCAATGCCGCATCATAAAATACAGAATAGCAAATATAACAATTAAACATGAACATTAGTAAATAAAGCCACATTTTAACCTTTTTTCTAAAGGTGAGGAGGGATGACGATGACCTAATTTCCCCGGGGAGCAAATTCCACAGGCAGGGGGCCACCACCGAGAAGGCCCTGTCCCTCGTCCCTGCCAAGCGTGTTTGAGACAAAGGCGGGGCCGAGAACAGGGCCTCCCCAGACGATCTTAAGCTCCGAGGTGGGACGTAGGAGGAGATACGTTCGGACAGGTACACTGGACCGGAGCCGTATAGGTTTTTATAGGTCAAGACCAGCACTTTGAATTGTGCTCGGAATTGGATCGGCAGCCAGTGGAGCTGGCACAGCAGGGGGGTGGTATGCTCCCTGTATGACGCTCTGGTGCGTAAACTAGCTGCCGCCCGTTGGACTAATTGCAATTTCCGAACAGTCTTCAAAGGCAACCCCATGTAGAGCGCATTGCAGTAATCTATTCGGGATGTGACAAGAGCATGGATCACCGTGGCCAGATCCGACTTCCCAAGCTACGGGCACAGCTGGCGCACGAGTTTTAACTGTGCAAAAGCTCTCCCGACCACCGCCGAAACCTGGGGTTCCAGGCTCAGCGATGAGTCCAGGATCACTCCCAAGCTGCGAACCTGCGAATTTCTTCTTGGGATTTTAAAATGTTGTTTCCATTCTATTTTTAAAATATTTCTTTGTAAGTTGGCCATTTTTCCCAACCTAATTCTCCTCTTTGTAAAGCTTCTAATGCTGAGATCCATAATGGAGTTCTCTGATAAAATCTATTTTTATATTTTCCCCAAATTTTCATTAAGTCAGACCTTATGAAATGATTTCCAAAATTCTTTTGTATTTTCGTTTTGTCGTACCACATGTATGCATGCCAATGGCTTCTCAAGTCAAAGCCTTCTTAATTAAGTTTTTAAAACTCAGGTTGGACCAGTCTTTTATCCAAAGTAATCCACTCACTTCGTAGTACAGTTGGAGTCCAAAGCCACCTTTTGTTTGTTTGTTTGTTTGTTTGTTAGATTTAGAAATGTTATTCTAGTTTTTTTCCCATCCAAATAAACTTTGTAATACCTTGGTTCCAGTTTTTGTATATTTGGCTATTTCTTAATATTGGCATGGATTTAAAAAGGAATAGCATCTTTGGCAAAATATTCATTTTTATCACTTTTTGTTTTGAGGAGTAAAATGTTATATATAGACCTCTACTCTGTTAATGTAATCTATTTTGTCAAATTTGACTGACATTTACATTATCTAGCACTCAAAAATGTTTCTTTAATGGAAAGTGACATTGATACTAGTCACAGTTAGCTATCAATGAAAACCCAATTCAATAAGTTTGGTTCTTCCTTATTAAAAAAAAAGGGTTGGTGGTAGGCAATGTGGGATGGTTATCACCAACATTCTCATCTTAAATCTATATCATCTAGCCCAGTGGTTCTCAACCTGTGGGTCCCCAAATGTTTTGGCCTTCAACTCTCAGAAATCCTAACAGCTGGTAAACTGGCTGGGATTTCTGGAAGTTGTAGACCAAAACACTTGGGAACCCACAGGTTGAGAACCACTGATCTAGCCATTCATCAGTGAAAACCCTATTCAATAAATGTGGTTCTTATTAAAAAGAAAGGTTGGCGGCAAGCAATGTGGGATGGCTATCACTAATATTCTCATCTTAAATCTTCTATATCACTGAGCTATGTTGAATTGCAAGGGCTTTGTAGAGGGTTACACCCAGAAATAGCAATCAAGTTTGATATATAGAGCTGTTGTTTCCTAGGACCAAAGAGAATTTCTGGCCCCTCAAGGCACAAAGCCTAGAAATGTAGAGATCTAATATGTAAGCCACATTTTTCAGTGACCTGTAGTAACCTCCTAAATTTCAGCATTGTGTTTTAAATGTACCAATGGCTAATGGCCAGACTGCTCAGTTGGCTAGATCTAAATGCTTTGGTGCAGAACTAGAGATTCCTTTGTATCATCTGCTGTGTGTCATTTCTAGTAATGCCATTATACCCTGTCACCAATGCAACAAAGGGATAACATTATTTCCTGCTTAGGTTTTTGTTGTTATGTCAAGTCCAGTAGGAATCAAGTCTAGTAGTTATAAACCTAAAATGACTGCATTTCTGGCAGTGTGGTTGCCCCGACATTTAAAACAATTATCTTGAGGAATTTCTAAACTTAGACAATGTTCAATTTTTTTCAGGAAGTATCTTAGAAATGCTTCTGACATGATGAACCTAAACAAACAGTTATGTGAATTTCAACAGAAAGGAAGAAACCATGAAAATGAACAAAATCTGGCTACCAGTATTAAAAAACTCAAAAATCACAACAGCAAAACAACAGAGGGGAAACAAACAGGCACATAAAATCACGCTCAACAAAAGATTTCCCCCAGGCACTTCCAAGCCATTGAATGCTAATCAAGGTGATCAGCTGAAACATTCACACCTAGCCCCAGCAGACAAAAGTCCTTTGTCTCACCCTAGTCATTCCACAGATATATAAACCCATTTTTCCTACTTCCAACAGACCTCACTACCTCTGAGGATGCTTGCCATAGATGCAGGCAAAACGTCAGGAGAAAAATTGCCTCCAGAACATGGCCATATAGCCCAGAAAAACCTACAACAACCCAGTGATTCCGACCAGGAAACCTTCGACAATACAGTTATGTGATGATTTTGTAATGTTAGTACACATGCCAAGATTTAGCTCCAAATTGGCTTGAAACAAAATAATTTCACTTCATTTTTTTAGTACAGCAGTCAGAAAGTCACCAGAAAGCCTATATAAGGTAGAGCCAGGTTGAAAAAATCTGTTTGCGTAGAAATTGAAAAATTATATATATATAGTGATTTTCAGGTTCAGTTAAACATCTACAAAATGTTCTGAACCATGTTCTAAAACATCTTGACATGTTTCATTGTTACAATAACACCTAGAACACTGAAGTAAGATACAAAGACCCCACCTGACATACAGTAGAGTCACACTTATCCAATCCTTGCTCATCCAACGTTCTGTATCATCCAACGCAGTCTGCCTCCTGCCCAGATCCACTGTGGTATCAATACATTGTGATGTTTTGGTGCTAAATTCGTAAATACAGTAATTACTACTGCATTGAATTGCTTTTTCTGTCAATTTATTGTAAAACATGATGTTTTGGTGTTTAATTTGTAAAATCATAACATAATTTGATGTTTAATAGGCTTTTCCTTAATCCCTCCTTATTATCAATCATTTTCGCTTTTCCTATGTTCTGCCAGCCTGTTTATGTTGGATAAGCGAGACTCTTCTGTACATATCAGCCTCAATTTTAACCCTTACACCCCCCCCCCCATACACACACACTGATGTGTATAGTTCAGATGTTACTGCAAACAGTTGAGGAAGGGGAAGTTTATTTACCTGTCTGTAGTCTACTACCTATAATTTGGAGACTGAGAATTCTTGGAATCATTTGCAAATAAATGTTTGGATTTGACTCACCACAATACTATAGTGACAAAGTTCTATATTATGAATGGTTTCCTTCTGGAGTAATTTAATGACTGTAAAATTTGGAACTGGGATTCATTTAGAAATTGTCTCTAGTTTTAAATTCCTAAGACCATCATGAAACTGGGTCCTGAACTCTTTCAGAAATTTGAGCTGCCTTTGCAATTAGCTTGTGCCACCCAGCCACCTGAAAGAAACACAAGGACTCTAGTACAGGCAATTAAGGAAGTGCCTAGAAAAGCAAAGGCCTGATCTTTAAGACTTGGTCTGCACAATGGAAAGCAGTGTCTGTTGCTCCTGGGATTCATGCCAGCTGTGCTTCCTGTGCTTCCTGGTTGGAGAGGGACTACAATTCAGTTATAGAGCATATGCTTTGTATTCAGTCCCTAGTAAATATGTAATTTTTTCAGAAATCGGTGTGAGGAATTCCATTTTTCCCCAGAAAAAAATGAAATTTTTGAAAAACCATTATAAAAGAATTATTGGTAAAGGCACCAGAACCCACCTGACCTCCAAAAGTATGCAGGGTCTGCCCTGGTTGTACTTGGATGAGATACCACCAATGATACCAGGTGCTATAGGCTATAAAGTGGGCCCTCAGTATCTGCTGGGTTTGGTTCCATGATACACACACACATGGATACCAAAACCTATCTATCTGTATGCATACATACACATATATATATACACACACAGCGCCACAGCAAAATGGCTTAAAGAAAATAATAAAATGCAGATATGCTTTTTAGATATTTTTGGCATATTTTCAAGATGTAGATGGTGGAATTTGTGGATAAAGACTCCATGGATAAGAAGGGCCAAATGTATTTCAGAAGACCCAACTGAAAGAACTACCTTTGAGTAATTTGAAGGCATGCACACCTCATTAGTTTAAGAACATAACATGCATTTGTGTGTGTGTGTATCTCTTACTAGGTTTATTAAAGTTAGACTTTATTTAGAGAATTACAAGTTGAGTCTCTCTTATCCTGAAATCCGAAAGACTCCAAAAGTTGAAACTTTTTGCTGGCTATCATCGCCATCTATGGAGAAATACGGTGTGTCACATTTCCAGTGCCCACTGAAGTTTTTTATTATTATTATTATTCCAATAAATAGACCTTGATGTGGGAAAGAGACAGAGGGAAGGGACAGAGTTCCGCTTACACTGTAAAAAGGAGACATACCTTATTATTCCAAACTCCCCTTCCCAGCCAAAAGCAGTGCACAACAGGGCAGTCACATTAGAACCAACTGTGATGGTGTGTTTTATATGGATGACTGGACTTTTCTCCTGTTGTACCAGAGACCAGTACTAGCTGTCTTGCTTGCTTCTCTTCTCTTCTTTCTTGGAAAGGAGCCTGCCAATGACTTACAAAAGGGCACTGGTCAATGGGCCACTGCCATTGCTTTTAGTAGGTGTGGTCTAGTAGATGGACATGCAGACCATTTGCTAGACCTTAGGCAGCAATAAGGTATACTCAGAGTGACAATAAGCTGCTCTGAATCCCCCTACAATGGAGAGGGGGTGGGATATAAAACAAAGTAAATAAATAAATTTACTCTTAGGAATATCCAAGCCCACATAAAGAGGACAACAAGGCTGGTTCATTTAGTCCTGGTTTCTGTGTTCCCTCGCCATTTCATAAAGTAAATTTACTTGAAACTCACAGAAGAACGGAGGATGAGATCTTTTGGGGCTTGTTTTGCCCCACAGAATTCTGATCCTGGTGTTTTTCCAACCAAGCTAAAGAAAACTACAGATTATAGGATATCACCTATCACTAGAGTAATCTAATGGGAATTCAAGAAAGATTGCTTTAGACCTAAACAGTGAAACTATTTAAGTACTATTAGGATAAAAGTCCCTGATCATTGTCTGAGCTGCAGAATTTCCATTTACAGTGGCACAGGTCAGACATAAATAACATGTTGCCACTTGTTTGTAAAGGGCAATTAACTCCTCCAAGGAATATTTACAAAAAAAAAATCACGTGGCACCTCAAAAATGAACATACTTGCTTTTTGTTTTGATAAGAAAAGCTCATTTTACCAGATGCATCACATACATACATACATAGAAAAAAATGGGTGTGTGTATATGGGATAGATACACATATGATTGTACCTCAGCAGCAAAGGAATAATGTCTGTATATAAATTAGTAATATTATGCAACAATCTCAGGCTAGTCTACTAAACTGTGACATCTTCATATCAAGGAGTCTGAATACCCATTTTTCATCACACAATAGTCACCAGCACATAATAGTCACACCTCCCTTTTGAGGAAGGCAAAATAGAACATTTGCCTTTCCCCGCATAATAGGTGCACCCTTAGTTCACTCGCCAGGGCTCCACCAGTCTGCGTGACTGCCTTTGAAGGACCACCCATGCAGGTGAGTGTCACCCACTCACATGAGTGTTTCCTTTGAAGGTGCAACCATGTTGCACCCTCACATGGACTATGACACAATGAAAGAAACCCCTCAAATGAGGCTTTTTCACAGCATAGTAGTCTCTGTCACATAATAGTCGCATCCCCCCCCCCCCATGGGAGGTGTACCTATTATGCAATGAAATCCAGTATATATTCTCAGAGCCTTTGTGGTTAACTTTATTCTTTTCTCCCTAAACTGTCTTACCTTCCTCAAAAACAAGCAATTCTGAAACTGCATCAAAACAGCAACGAAATAACCATGCTAACAGTGATACTGATAAAGGTATTGCTTGCTACCGGGCAAACCAGACTGGGATCCCTCATCTCACCTACAGATGTTTTTAATACGCTTAACATTATCCAATACCAGTAACTGAGGTAGTCTAAATACCACAGCAGGGACTGATTAGCTTTTTCAGATCACTGCCTTTATTTGCTGTTTGCAAAGAAGCTTAATCCAGTGCTGGAGATCAGGCTTCCTGCTGTGGTTTGAGGTAGTTTTCTCTTATTCTTTGTGTTCACAATGGCAGAATTTAGGGAGGGGATTCCTGTTTCTCATGAAAACCTCAAAATAGCCATGACTGTCTCAGAATATGGGTGGTGTTTTTTTTAATGAATCATTTAAAATGTTTCAGTTGTTGTTTAGTTTGTTCAGTATACTTTCTTTCCATCTTTCCAAACTTGTCTGCTGCATTATCAGAAAGAATAGTTCAATAATACAATGAAGCTGTGGAATCTGCAGTTTATTTCAGAACTGAAAATAGGGCAATCTGAGGAAACTATATATGCATTGGAATACGTTGTATTATGCTGCACGTAGTCCTTTTTTTTGGCCTTTATTTTGAAATTGAGATTCATTGTGTAGCGCATTTAACAAGAGCCATAAAGGACCATGTTTTTCTCTGTTCGATTTAACTTTTACTCATTATATCTGTAGGAACTGAGGAATTGGTCTTTCTGTACATTGATACTTTTCAGGGTGTATTCACGTGTAGGATGGTGTAGGAAATGTATTGAATGGACCGCAACCCATTTAGGAAAGGATAGATGGAATGTGAATCTAATAATTCAGTTTAGGAAGTCAGTACTAATTCTTAACAAGTGTGGCTACTCCTGCAAGGACAGTTCCATTCAAAGCAATTCTTCAGTTTTAGAGATACCTCCTTCTGCTGGATGTAAGGACATTCCTAATTTCTCGCAGTAGATGATTTAAATGTTGAAAAATGTATTTCAGTATTTCCTATTATCAAAAGTACTGTCCACACGTGCTGAGTTTTTCACCAGTTTGTAGAATCACTGTTCTTTTTTAGGAATATGTCAGCCTAGATGAAGCTCATTAAGCCTGCATTGTCATAACTTATTCCTCCCCCAAGGTTTTCTGATTTGTTTTCACATATTGTTTGAGATTTCCCAAACAGATTTCTAAAACTGCAATTTTCCTTCCAGTTGTCATCTGTTACTTCCTGGTTCCATTAATAGCCTGTTTTGTAGCTTTTTCAGAAAATAAGCAAATGCTTCAAGTTAAATGAATACATTTGTAAATAATTTGGTACAAATGCGGATTTCTCCAGCAATTTTCTCATTTTTATTTTACGTTGCAAAGCTAGAGAAGAGTACAGGTGTAATTATGCTACAGTTCCAGTGATGTGGTGTTTTCTCCCCCACAAGATGTGAAATGTTCTTTGTGATAGTTAGCTGTGGGTTGTTGGGGGAGGGGTTTTTTTTGTTTTGTTTTGTGTCGTTCTAGTACAACCTTGCAACTTTTACTACTCAAAAATAATTCCCTTTCTTTGTTTCACGAATTAGAAACAATGAAGAAAAAGCTGAAGTCTGCCCAGGCCAGGTGTTTCTTGTTGGCAGCCTGCTCCCTAATGACTCTGGCTCTCATACAGCAGCTGCCTGCTAGTCTCTTTTGTATGGCCTATTGTTGCTGCACACCCCTCCTTAATACACATGCTGCCCGGGGCAGACCCCGAGAATGACATCAACTTGCTTCTCTTAGAAACCTACCAACCTGACGCAGGGTAGGGAGGTTGCCTTGCATCTGCCTGGCCAACTAATTGTGAGCCTTTTCTGGCCTGTGATTGGTTGGTCTTCTCCTCAGTAATAGGTTAAGCAAAGACATTGCTATTCCATCTGGTCAACCATTCATTGTTCTGCTTGCCTGCCTGGAAGTTTGCAGCTGAAATCAGGACTTGCTTTTGGAACTGCTGCAAAAAAAAAAAGCCACCCAAAATCTGTGTGCTTTCCAGTGAACGTAAGTATTTGCACTTGCATTTGCCAGGGAATAACATTTTTAAAACTTCTGATCTACCAGTTTATTCATCTGTATCCAAATCATAGGAGCACATTATGCTCTGGACATTTTGTTAAAAATCTGAAAAAAATGCATTTTCCCCTCATCACATACTTTTTAAAATGTTTTATTCAAATCTTAAACTTTCCGTGAATAGTCAGGGGAAAAAGTAAGACTGATACATTAAGGGAAGCTTGAAACTGGTTATTGATGAATAACAATTTATTATTAATAATTGATTCCTTGTAGCAAGCTGAGATTCAACAGTCAACAAGTCCAAAAAATGCTTGTTTTTTATTTGTAAAGTGTATAGAAGCAAGCCTGGAAACGTTAGTTGTCTGTATTTAGTGGTTGAATTGAATTTATGTGGCTTTTAAATGTATATTGAAATGAAAGATTCAGTCCAGCTTTCCTGAAACTGGACTTTGCCACTGACATCTGTGGTCTTAGTGATCTCAAAACTGCATATTGCGTTGGTGTATGGATACATATTCACACCCACCTAGGTTTTTCAAAACTTTTGAGTTACTGTTAAAATTTGAATTTAGGTGTTAAGCTAAGCTGCACTTAACAATTTATGTTGAGCCTGTCAAATAGGGAAGAAAAGGATATTTTCCAATATCGGATCGGAGGGAAAAAAGGCCATAAGGGAGGGCTAAAAAGAGGCTTGCATTTCTGCCACATGCCCTATTGTGTGAACATATGCATAAGTCTATTGAAAGTTTTCAGAAGATGGGCAGGCCACCAGTTGCTGGTCTCCTGCAGTTCCAGTAGACATCTGTTGCCCCAGAGCATTAACCAATCTGTTCAATGGGACATCCTTCCTTTGTTAGAGTGAGGGCAGTTGTCTGCATCACTCTCTGAAATACAATGGTAATTAAATACATTAAAAGTCTTGCAAAGGATATTTATTACATATTCATTATTTTGATTTACATTGTTACAACGGTTTTGTTATTTATAACCCTGGCCAGATATTCCAGTGTTCATTTTGCATACTTAAAGCTCAAGTTGTCTGTCAGCCTAGCATCTCCTTTGAAATACAGTACAGGTTGATTATCTCTTATCCAAAATGTTTTGGACTAAAAGTGTTTTGGATTTTTATTATTTTCCCCCTCCTGGATTTATGAATACCTCTTTTTCCATATATATACATAATGTGATTTCTTGAACATGGGGCCCAAGTCTAAACACAGAAGTTATTTATATTTCTTACACACCTTATATATGTAGCCTGAAGTTAACTTTATACAATATTTTAAATATTTTTGAATATGAAACATTGGAAAGGAATGGTGTCACTATCTTAGCCAGATTTTATAATTCTAGTTAAGGGATACTTAACCTGTAACAACATTTTTGGTGTTGATGATTAGTGGCAAGCTTTACTGAGATGCAATAGGAGATATAGCCCAAACAGTTCTTATAGACAATGGCAAAGATCTGTACTGGGCAAATTGTAACATAGTCTTGAATCTGGTATTGGCAAATTCTCATTAATATGATCACATTATTTTCATGGTTCAAAATGTAATGTAAATAAAATGGATGGTAATTGAAAGTAAGGTCATATAGTAAGTAAACCTCTTAAATTACATCAGTTGGCTAAACATTAATCTTACCTAAAGTAGAGCAAATTAGCTTTGCATGCCACATTCAATTTAAGTGTATTGTATTTCAATATGTCTATTCTGCCTAGGAAAAACGTAGGGTTTAGATCAGTATAAATTCATTTCAGAATTTCAGTATAACACAGCAAAGCTTCTTTCAATGCTGTATGGTGGCTAAGTGCTGAATAATTTCCTTTCAATGCTATATGCAGACAGTTGATATCACTGCATTGGGGTACAAGTTATATTTGTTATATAGTGCATCCAATGGTTTCCTCAAAGACTTAATAAGAATGTGGTTACAAACTTCTGCAAAGTTCCAATCACTACATTTCATGAAAAAAATAAAACGATGTATAAATCACAATTGGAAAGCAGTTTTGGAAACAAAAGCCATAGTGTCTGTTTATAGTGGATTCTGATGAATAACTGCCTGAGGCTGAAGTCTTGAATATATTGAAATGGGAGTAGATTCAGTTTCGACAGCAGGAAAGTTGAATCCAAACGCTGTGCCATTATGACTGTAATTCTAAGTACAGTTTGTTGTACTGTGCTTGGACTTTAGGAAATTATTTATGATAAACTTGGATAAAATTATGTTATACTAAAACAAGTTGAAATAGCCTTGATACTTAAAATAACTACAATGTCTCATTTTGATTAGTGTATATAGATAATACTATTTCTAGATAACGTCCCGAAAAGATCTGTTGTTGATCCCTATATATACTTAATAATTGGCAATTATTGGGCAGGGTGCTTTGATTGTGTTTTTTTCCTGTATAGCAGGGGGTTGGACTAGATGCTCATGTGTTCTCTTCCAATTCTGTGATTCTATGATATATTTTCAGGTAATTGTGTGATAAAACTTAAGGATTTTGTTCAAGTAAGTTCACTTATCAAGAATGTGGACAGTATTAAAACCCACAGGTTGTATTCAGCTTAATATTAATTATAAAATCAATCTTCATGACATCCCAGGAGTCTCATATCATGTGTATGGTGGTTAGCTTTGTAAATGCTACATTTCTCCTTTAGCAGCCAGTAATGTTTCATATCCCTCTTAAGACTAGTGCACCGTCTGGAGCAAACGGTTATTTCTACAAAATCTTCTCTTTGATCTTCGTTTCTTACCAATTAAATTGAACAAAAATACTTGGATGTCAATCATAGATGTGTTAGCATGAAAGTAAATGTTACTGCAATCCATATTGTTTGCGCCCAGGTACTGATAAAAGCAAGTGAGCATTTCATAGTGCATGGATTTGGTGAAGGCCCATTATCTGTATATTACTGTTACAATGCATGAACCAACCTAAAGTTTCCAGCTCAGTTTAAATGTATTGCCCATTAAATATACTTCCTCCAGTCAAAGCAGATTGCAGGGTTTATGGAACAATGATGTCGGAGCTTCCAGATTGGTTTGGCAGCTGCATTGTTCTCCAAGGGGATACCAGACGCACTTAAGTCCCCATCTTTTTTCATAGGCTTTGTTCATACCAAATTATTCTTGCACTCTGCTAGCATTCATGATGGCTTGTTAAAGGAACGCATCCTAGCAACGAAAGGTTGGTTGCTAAGCAACATAGCTTTCCATAGGTTTTTCTTGTTTAAGATACTTTTTGGTGGTTCGGTTTTATGAAGGCCACCGAAGTGTGGGTTTTGAACTGTATTCTTTTATTAGGATACTGTTGTGATTTGTTAGTAGCAATGGGCTGAGAGTGAATTGAGGAGTTAGTAAATCACCATGTTCTTCAGCTTTGCTTCCTGAATTTAACATTCATTTGGATGGCAGCATTGTTCAAATAAACCTAGAAATAGTTATTTTTGTAAAGTCAAGTCTGTTGCATCTTTATGTAGTTAATACTGATATTCTTTTTACTGGCAACATTTCCATTTTCTTGGAAATTATTTTTGAAAGCAATTGAAGTAGATTACACAGGCGAATTGCTTTTCTGGTTCTGTGCTACAAACAGTAAGGTTAGGGTAGAAAAGCTTGGCTGAAGTCTGACATATATATGCTTAAAACTCAAGAAATCGTAACAGGAGGAGAAGGAAGAGATATTATGGAACAAAATACTCATTTTTGGCAAGAATACACGCACACACAAACGTATTAGCCCTCATTCAAAGTTTGTTGTGTGTGAGGATCTCTCAAGTCCAACAGACAGTAAGCGCTATCAGGTGTGATTTTGTTGGACAAGAAATGACTTGAAACAGGAGTCCTTGATACAAATCTTTGCCATCCCTGGAAAGGTGTGTAGCTCTCATCCTACAGTGATGGATTCAGCCTATGGGACATCCAACATAAAAGTAATCATCAATGCAGATCTGCTTTCTTTGTTCTGATTGACATTTCTGCATTGGAAAAATATAGTTAATCTTTTTTTATTTATGTAGTTGAAGTACACAAATGTCTTCATATTTTTCAGAGGATCTTTCAAGAACATTTAGCGTGAATGAATAGCCTTATCTAGACCATGGATATTATTTCTGGCTATCATGTGTGCCTGGGATGGAGTAAAAGAATCCAAATTCTCTTAAGTGGGCTTAATCTTGTACCTTCTTATTTCCATCCTGAGTCCCTTTGGGAAGAGAGATGCAAGTTAGAAATAAAATGTTGTTGTTTTTGTTTACATAGTTGAAGCTTTTAGTGAAAAATCTTTTTAGTGAAAACAAATAAAGATTGCACAGTAGCAGTTGGTGGATCATAGGCTTTGCATCCACTGAATTAACGTCGTCCCAAATATGTTCTGCTGGTTGACCGGTGGGGCAGTGGGTTATACCCCTGTGCTGGCAGGACTGAAGACTGACAGGTTGCAGGTTCGAATCCGGGGAGAGCGTGGATGAGCTCCCTCTATCAGCTCCAGCTCCTCATACAGGGACATGAGAGAAGCTTTTCTCAAGGATGGTAAAAACATCAAAACATCCAGGCGTCCCCTGGTCAACGTCCTTGCAGACGGCCAATTCTCTCACACCAGAAGCGACTTGCAGTTTCTCAAGTCGCTCCTGACATGACAAAAAAAAAGAATACAAGTAATTTTTGTACAGTATTCAGATTTATCAATGGGTTATACTTTTAATGAGTAAATAAGGATGTTAGACAATATATGTGTGCTGGTAATGCAATTCTGCTTTTGTATCCTTATGATAGATTATTTGGTAATAGTAAACTATAAATTTGTGGGTTTTTTCCTCTTGCTTTGGGATTTTAACAATCTGAAACTGTAGAACCAACAATCATCCAGGGTTTTGTGCCTTTTGATTTCTCTTGCTGTCTGGTTTTGCAACACTGCAATCAAGATTTTTCAGTTCAGAAACTAAGTTGATAGCATAAGCTTGCATAGATTTACATCTGGGGAACTAGATTTAGTCTATGAAAAATTATGCTACCAACTTCATTCTCACAGTTAGTCTCTAAGATGCTACAAGATCCCTTCGCATACTAGATTCTTCAAGTTAATGTAGCAGGAATGTGGCGCATGGGGATCCAAAGATTCAAGGGAAATAAAAAAAGTCTTTTTTTATAGTCAAGGCCATTTTTACCAGTTAGAGCAGTGGTTTTCAATCTGTGGGTCCCCAGATATTTTAGCCTTCAAGTTCCAGAAATCCTAACAGCTGATAAACTGGCTAGGATTTCTGGGAGTTGTAGGCCAGAACACCTGGGGACCCAAGGTTGAGAACCACTGAGTTAGACCATCTTGGCTGGATGCTGGAATTTGGCAGAATTGCAACAACAATAAAATGCTTAAAGAAAATGCTAGATGTCATAAAAGTGGAAACATTTGCAACTATTATACAGTGTGTTACAAAGATGTCGCAGGTAGCTGTTTATAAACTTTTTGAACTGTATAAGCCAGGGGCCCTCAAACTAAGGCACGAGGGCCAGATGCAGCCCTCCAAGGTCATTTACCCGGCCCTTGCTCAGGGTCAAACTAAGTCTAAAATGACTTGAAAGCACACAACAACAACAACAATAATCCTATCTCATCAGCCAAAAGTAGGCCCTCACTTCCCATTGAAATACAAATAAGTTTATATTTGTTAAAATTGTTCTCCATATTAATTATTGTATTGTTTTTAAGTGTTATTTGCACTACCAATAAGATACGTATATGCATAGGAATTCATTCATATTTTTTTTCCAAATTATAATCCGGCCCTCCAAAAATTTGAGGGACTGTGACTTGGCCCTCTGTTTAAAAAGTTTGAGGACCCCTGGTATAAGCTATGCCTGTTGAATGTTGTATAGATATACCAGTGTAATAGCAATTAAATATACGAATGTGGGATTGATCTAACTTGGTGTTAATTCAGAAAAGCACTGAACATTTGAGTGTGATGAGGAACTGATATTTGAAATTTTGTGCTGTAGAATAACAATGTGTTTGAGTACACTGTAGTTCCATCCCTAATGACATTTCCTCTGAGTTGGTGTGTATTTTGGATGGAGGATATAAGGAAAGTGTTCTTGAAGTAAATGGACTGCCGCATTGTGTAAGGCTGAAACACTATTGTGTTGAGGACTTGACTTCTGGTCAAAAGCCTATGCAAAGGTCAGAGACCAGTCTACGTTTTTCCAAAATAATTTTGGAGACTTTGCAAATCCACATTTGCTCAATGTATTCATTGGACCTTTCCCAAATATGAGATCCACACCTCACCATGGGATGAGCAAAAGATTTTGGTTTTAATCTACCATTAGGAAGGCAAACAAACCAAGTGTAGTGACGATTTCAAGTTTTCCATTTATAAAAACTACTAGTCCTCACTATATTATTTCTTCTTTAGGAATACAGGCTACTTCATATTCAAAAATACAGAAAATCCAACAAAGTGGAGTCAAGTACATGCAGCAGCTTCATGGGCTTGAAGGATCACTTGGGACATGATGCAGGCCACCTCTATGGGGATACCGCAGAGACTCAAATAATTGCACCTTGGTCAATGGTAGAGAAGCCAACAATGGATAAAGTTAACTCTAGGAAGGAGGATGCTAATAAGGAGGCTTCTGAAGAAACTGGAAGTTCCAGTTGTGACTCCGAGGAAAGCACAAATTCTGATAATGAATCGGAACAATCAGCTACAATTGGAACAGAATCATGCTTCTTACCGAAGACGCACAGACGGCTATGTAGGTCTCCTTGCCTAGAACCACATATATTAAAACGCAATGAAATCTTGCAAGACCTTAAGCTGGAGGAAGCACAGATAGTGTCTAAAGAAGTTAAGAAGCCTCCTGACGTTGTAAAAGAATATCAAACCAAACTAGAGTTTGCACTTAAGTTAGGTTACTCTGAAGAACAAGTTCAGCTTGTCCTCAACAAACTTGGTACTGATGCTTTAATCAATGATATATTGGGAGAACTTGTCAAACTTGGAAATAAAACTGAAACAGAACAGAGTGTAAGTAATGTTAACAGTAGCTTAATGCGAGAAGCTTCTTCTGTCGAGTCACAGAGATCTCACTCTCCACTTCAGGAAGATGTGCCAGTGGATGGTGATAACCTGAGACCAATTGTTATTGATGGCAGCAATGTTGCAATGAGGTATGTTTGTATATTAATTATAGTTCTTGTACATATTAGATTTACATTTTAAAACAGCTGTAGATTTTATTTATGATTTCTCTTCTAATATTCATTTATTTAATTGCAGTATTGTAGTTTTATTTTTTAAAATTAGTAGTTTTATTGAAAGCTAAAACTAGCAAATAAGAACAGTGATATAGAGTAAGAATAGTATAGCAATTTTTAAAATGCAACTTTTTAAAGTACCTGTAAATTATGAATACGTCCTTTAAAACAAATATAAATAACCTATACGGTATTGCCCTCCACATCCAAACTTCACATGGACACGTGAATCTGTGAATATTAGTGAATCCAAATATTTTCAGTGCAAGAAGCAACAGAGATACTTAGAAGAGAATATGGTTTGTGCAGGAGACATTAAGTGAATAACTGAATATCTGAAACCATAGATAAGTTAAATTGTATATATCTGTTCTGTAGATACAGGGGTGGTACAGTATTATAGATTCTATAACAATGTAAAATTTAAAGTGTGGGATGTTATTCACATTTTAAATAAAACAGAATGAAAAATGAATTGAAATATCCTATGTTTATAGGAAGAGAGCCAGCATGGTGTACTGGTTTGAGCATTGAACTACAACTGGTTTGAAGATTGAGCTACAACAAGGTTCAAATCCCTAATTGACCATAGAAACCCACTGGATGATCTTGGGCAAAACACACTGTCTCAGAGGAAGGCAAAGTTAAAAATCTGATCAAGAAAGCCTCAGGATAAGTTCACCTTAGGGTTATGAAAGTTGGCAGCAATGTGAAGGCACAGAACAATGTATACAGTCACCTTGAATCACATTTTAGGAGAAAGGGATATACATTCAATAAATAATTAGTAAGATTATTCAGTATAGTTGCAGATACTTTTAACCTTATAGAATATCACAGGGGCAAGTATTCTGTGTATATCCAGAAGATCTGCCTAACTAATCTCACACCTATCTCCTCCCCTCATGCTCATTTGCAAACTGGCTAGTGCCAGGGTACACTAGGAGGAAGTGGTCTGCATAAGGAAAAACCCAATTGTCTCAATATCTGCTGATGTGTGGGTCACTGAATACACTACTGCAATATTGTTGCTTTGTGGTTTTCATTACTTATTTCAGCAGTTCTGTCCCCTGTCTTCCTCACTCTACCCTAAATGAAATATGCATTGTTTCCTTTCTAGATCTAAAGCACACGTGTTGCACCATTATTAGCAGAAAACATGATACGAATGTTCAGTTCTCCTTAGGCAGTAGATTCGCTCTTTCTGACTCATTACTGTTTCTATGAGCTAAGCCTAATATTACTCCTTCCTATGGTAGAACCATTTAAATCACTGCAGCTTGGTAATCAGAACTAATAAATCCCACTCATCTCAATTAGTCTATTCTATAACTGCTTTTGAATTTAAGCCTATATACTTCTCATATTACAGTAGTAATTTCTTGAAATAAACTGGGCCATTTAATAAATAAGTAAAAGTAACAAGTGTAACTACGATTTGTCTATTTGGATTATAACAATAGTTACTATTGCTCACTCTTTCATAGATCCACTTGAAATACTATAGCGTAACATTGTATAACATCCACTTGCTTTAAAAGAAATACAATAAAATGTTATGAATCCTCTTTTCCAAATATGTAGAACTGCCCCTCGTGAGGGGCTTTTTGCCACATATATTCATCATTGTATTATTATATATTTTCTTCCATGATACTGAAAAATCTCAGTGATATTATGGATATTACTAATATATTATGAATATAAGCTTGATTAGGTAGAGAAAGGAAAGAAGGGGCACAGCTTTTTCCAGAAACTATAGTATGTACTTTGTGAAAAATTTAAAACACAAGAGTAAAACACTTTAAATCCCAAGGATCAGCACAAGATTTTTAGGCCCAGAATGAAATATTTAAATGCCATCACCTAAACAGGAGTTAATATATATATTTAAGATCTTAAAATCATATAATCATGCCTCTAATATAGGAGTCCCCAGGAGTGCAGTGGGTTAAACACTTGTGCCAACAGGACTGTTGACCGAAAGATTGGCCGTTCGAATCCGGGGAGCAGGATGAGTTCCTGTTTATCAGCTCCAGCTTCTCATGCAGGAAGATGAGAGAAGCCTCCCACAGGATGGTAAAGCATCCGGGTGTTCCCTGGGCAATTTCCTTGCAGTCAGCCAATTCTCTCACAACAGAAAAAACTTGCAGTTTCTCAAGTCACTCCTGACACGAAAAAAAAAATCATGCTTCCTGACAGCCATGGCCTAGGGATGTTATTTTCAAGCCCTGCCAAAAAGTCGTAACATCTATTGTGAAAACAAAATAGATGTCATTACATAACAGAAAGATTTAGTGTTGGTGCTGTAAAGTCAAGTATAATGCTTTAGTAAACCAGGGCTGCAAGCCAAAATAGCTGATTATCCATATCTGAAGGGACAAAATGAGCTTTCTCGGCAGCTTCTACAGCTGCAGCCAACAAGATAAGCCACTAGTTCCTCCACTGTGGGAACTGAAAGGATGATGAAAAATATAGCTTCAGTTGTATAAATGTGGGAGGTCCTTTCAAGCACAACGTTGTGGCTTTTTGAGTGTGTCGTCTTTTTCTAGAAAACACCATAAATGCTACTCCAGTGTGTTCAGAACTTCAGACTAATAGAAATGAACCCCTTACCAAATAACATTCCAGTAATTCAGAATGTTACTTTGTGAAAATAATCCATTTCCATTACTGTTTGAAAAGTAACCCACTGTAATGTTGAAAGAATACTTGTTGCATCGATCATTACTTTTCTGTTGCTTTTGAATACTTTTAGGAATGAGGAAAAAACCACTGAATTGATAAGAGAGTCACTTAAAACTTTAACAATTCCTCTAAAAACATCTCTAAAATGTATTTTCAATGTGATTTTTAAAAAGTCACTAGAAATGGCAACTCACTACAACAGTAAGGAATGTCACCTTCACTTTTTATATTACTAATAATTCCTGCCTTTGTTGCCCTCCCAAAAATAACTTTTTGCTCCAGGCAATTGCATTACATATTAGTCTCACATTTGGTGCTGGTTATTGATCATAATCATACAGAAATAAATACTAGTCTCACTGAAGCGATGGTCTGATCATTTGCCAGCAGTTCTCTGCCTTTACCTGTCTTTCTCCCACTGTTCAATGTCATGTGAAACAGGTCCCTTCATCCTGCTTTGGGATGGGATCAGCTTTGACAACAGTATCATGTTATTGTATTTATTCAGTATATTTCTTACTTTGCTTGCAACCTAAATTCTTTGAAGAAGTGAGCATTAAAGTATTTAGTCTTGTTCAATAAAGTAGATAAAATATATAGTATATCACTATAATAAATAAAAAAACCCAATGCCATAATAAATAATAAAAGTAAAGTACCATCGTATGTAATAATACAGAAGTCTATCCTGGGCATTGAAGGTTGCCATCATAATAACACCGCAGTCTGTTCAGAATTTTTGTATTCATGGGTCTTTTTATGTAGTTTCAATTTTCCTGTTGACACATATTTTCTTCAAGACATTCCAGAACCTGATTGATAGAGCATAAAACGTTCATTAATACTCCAGAAGACGAGCAGAATTCAGAATGATCTGAACAGACTACAGAGATGAGCCAAAACTAACAAAATGAAGTTTAATAGAGACAAATGCAAGATACTACACTTAGGCAGAAAAAATGAAATGCGAAGATACAGAATGGGGGATGCCTAGCTCGATAGCAATACGTGTGAAAAAGATCTTGGAGTTCTCATGGACAAGTTAAACATGAGCCAACAATGTCATGTGGCAGCTAAAAAAGCCAATGGGATTATGGCCTGCATAAATAGGAGTCTGGTGTTTAGACCCAAGGAAGTCATGCTACTCCTCTATTCTGCCTTGGTCAGCTGGAATACTGTGTCCAATTCTGGGCACGGCTATTGAAGGGAGGTGTTGACAAACTGAAATGTGTCCAGAGGAGGGCGACAAATGGTTAAGGGTCTGCAGAACAAGCCCTATGAGGAGCGGCTTAAAGTGCTGGGCATGTTTAGCCTGCAGAAGAGAAGGCTGAGAGGAGACATGATAGCCATGTATAAATATGTGAGGGGAAGTCATAGGGAGGAGGGAGCAAGCTTGTTTTCTGCTGTCCTGGAGACTAGGATGCGGAAAAATGGCTTCAAATTACAGGAAAGGAGATTTCTAACTGTGAGAGCTGTTCAGCAGTGGAACTCTCTACTCCGGAGTGTGGTGGAGGCTCCTCCTTTGGAGGCTTTTAAACAGAGGCTGGATGGCCATCTGTCGAGGTGCTTTGAATATGATTTTCCTGCTTCTTGGCAGGGAGTTGGACTGGATGGCCCTCAAGATCTCTTCCAATTCTATGATTCTATGATTGAAACTCCTTGACCAAGAAGTTGCATATGACTTAAACCTAGATCTTGCAAAAAGGCAGCCACGGTTTTACATGCCTAAATTACACTCCTACACCCTGAACTTTTTTTTTTTTTTTGTCGTGTCAGGAGCAACTTGAGAAACCAAGTCGCTTCTGGTGTGAGAAAATTGGCCGTCTGCAAGGACGTTGCCCAGGGGATGCCCGGATGATTTGATGTTTTATCATCCTTATGGGAGGCTTCTCTCATGTCCCCGCTTGAAGAGCTGGAGCAGACAGAGGGAGCTCATCCGCCTCTCCCCGGATTCGAACCTGCAACCTGTCGGTCTTCAGTCCTACCGGCACAGGGGTTTAACTCTCTGCACCACCGAGGGCTCATACCCTGAACTAAATAATGGATTTTATCCGGTAGTGGCCTTACTAAAAAAGAAAGTCTCTCAGGTATCAGAACACCTGGTCCTGGGATGAACCTGGTTTGTGGGATGAGGAACAGCAGGCTTATATAGAAAGGAAAAGGGGGAAAATCTGCTAAGGTGTAAATGCCATCATTGCATATAATGCTGGATAGAATCTGTCATTGAATATGCCCCAGAATTTTTATCCGCTAAGGCACGTTTTTATTGAATTCTACATTTTTACGTCTGACCAGAAGGCTGAGGCTGATACACAGCAATTTTTAGCAAGTCCTGTTGAGATCATACAGGCATGAAAACTTGACTGTGAAATCAAAGTGCAGTTAATCGTAGATACCCCGCTGCCTTTAATGGAATCAGGCTTTCGCCCAGCAGGTCTTATAGCTTCTACCTTAGTAATGAACCATGCTAAGCTTGCCTTGAAAAGTACATCCAATTACACGAACTGACATTTCCAAGAAGCTGCTGGTGGTGAAAGAAAAACTGTTGCATCTACATAACATTGTTTTCCCATTGCGCATCTCTTGTTCCCATGCTGGCATGAACGTTTCCTTTACCATAGTACAAATCATGAGGAGAAATATGGCCATAAATTAGTGACAGTGTTCTCCCAACAAGGTTGCCTTCAAGTTCTATTTGAAGGCAACCTTGTTTTGCCTTGTATTATTATTGACATTGGTATTGTTTATTATTGACAGTAGAATATGAATGGCCCTTCAATGGTTAGATACAGCTATGAGTCGCCTTAGGGCTGAGAATGGAGGTATATAAATGAAGTAAATAAATACAGATTAATTGTGGATTTCTATGAATTCAAAGAACAAGGGTGATAAGTGTGTGATTTCTGTGACTTCACTTCCATTTTCTAGGCCAATAATACTTTAGAGTCATATTCTGTATTGATCAGATTCGTTTAAGTGCTAAAAATGAGGTCTTGTTGTTGTTTTTTCCTAATAGAAGGGAACAATAAAGAGATTCTCACTGTATGGAGTTGATAAAAATACCTTTATTGATTTTGCATCATCCTTCCTAGCTTTCTCTTTCCTGTTGATATCTGAAAAAATGTGCCTGATTGAGTAGCTTTTAAATACATGTTAGTATTAAGTAATTTTTCCCACCAATGGCATTACTTTTTCTGTGGTAGTGGGGTTGCGTGCTAATAGGGTCTCCCATGTCATACAGGCTTTTTTGTTGGGGAGCCAGACTAAATGTGCCAAACAGCAACAGTCGTTGCTGGCGGCAGCAGTAGTGAAGGCTGACTCATGTTTCTCAAACTGTGGGTCCCCAAATGTTTTGGCCTTCAGCTCCCAGAAATCCTAACAGCTGGTAAACTGACTGGGATTTCTGGGAGTTGTAGGCCAGAACACCTGGGGACTCGGGTTGAAAACCACTGCTCTAAGAGAAGATCTTTCAGAGACGAAGGCAGTACCTTCATAGCTAATACTTGCTAGTACTGTGCAATAGGAGGCACAGTGAACCCTTTTGAATGCCTTTTACCATAAAAACCCTAGAATGAGACAATCCAAAAATTAAAAAGAGATCGAACCAAAAGATAAAACTCCTATTTTGTATGGCACTCACTGAGTTATTGGTATACAACAGAGGACAGCTATCCGTAGTGCTGTTGCTAATGGCACAGTTGAACTCTTCACTGAAAGGACATTCAGCTGTTGACATGCTCAGAGATGAAAGGAAAGTCTGAAGCTTCACAACCCATATTAAAGGAATGTGATGCGCATGGAGCAGGGAAAGCTAGACATAGTGAAAGAAGAAATTGAATGTATAAACACTGCAATATTTGGAGTGAGTGAGCCTAAGTGAACAGGAATGGGACATTTTGAGTCAGGTAATTACAGTGTTTTGGTCTGTGTGAAGACACATTACTAATATTGCATTTATATATGCTGATTCGTAATGCTTATAATACAACATATCAGTGATTTTTTTTGGGGTGGGGGATATCTTTTTCAGCCATGGAAACAAAGAAGTATTCTCTTGTCGAGGAATTAAACTGGCAGTGGACTGGTTTTTGGAAAGAGGCCACAAAGATATCACCGTGTTTGTGCCAGCATGGAGAAAGGAACAGTCTCGACCGGATGCTCTCATTACAGGTATATACTGCTCTGCTTAAATATCTTTAGTGAAAAATCTTGTGACAATGGTAATATCACTCTTTTGATTGCTTAAACAAATATTGCAGTAGATTCTGTGCTTTAGAATAGCTATTGCGGTTACAATTACATGCTGAGGTTTAAAGCTTTCTTTCTATGGAAACTATTATCACTCTGTGGGTATGGTCTTAGGTTGATGGATTTATCAACAGCTGTTGACTTTGATAAGGACTGGAACCTATAGATACAGAATCACTTATATCTCTGAGCTGCAGATGTTTTGATTAGACAAAAGAAAAACATTCAATTTTTCTTTAAGTTTCCACGAGATACCCTGTTCTGGCCACTGATGGAACTAGGATGTTAGACTAGGTCGATCTTGGGTTCGATCCAGCACAGTGACTCTTAAGAGTATTATCTTCCTTCCTGAACATAAAGGGCTTAGTAAGTTTCTGATTAAGTATGCAAACAGAACTATATATTGTCAACAATGATGCCAGGAAGAATTTCCCTGTGAAGGATTATATTCCCTGCTACAGCTCTGAACTTTGTACTGAAATCTAATGGGAAATCAGCTGAATGGACGGAGATCTTTTTCCTGTTACAAAAAGGACATATCCTCCAGAAATCAGAAATATGGTTGGAAAATATAAGCATTGAAGAAGGATTACCTTAAAATGGTGCTCTAGCTTATGTATGCATATTAGCATGGGGTGTTTGGTGGATCAGTAGTGCCAGCAACACAATATGGAAGAAGATACATAAAGTAATTTTTCATTATAAATCTGTTTATTTGGAAAAATTATAATTAAATTCAATCACATATTAAACAAAGATGCCTATATCCAGTTATTAAATATTGACATTAATCATGCACACACTGTCATTTATACATATTTCATAGAATCGTAGAGTCGAAAGGGCCCCATGGGGTATCAGGTCCAACCTTCTTCAGTCAGACTCATATCCCCAGCAGGTAGCTCTCCATGTTGTTGTTGTTCATTCGTTCAGTCGTCTCCGACTCTTCGTGACCTCATGGACCAGTCCACGCAGAGCTCCCTGTCGGCCGTCACCACCCCCAGCTCCTTCAAGGTCAGTCCAGTCACTTCAAGGATGCCATCCATCCATCTTGCCCTTGGTTGGCCCCTCTTCCTTTTGCCTTCCACTTTCCCCAGCATAATTGTCTTCTCTAGGCTTTGCTGTCTCCTCATGATGTGGCCAAAGTACTTCAACTTTGTCTCTAGTATCCTTCCCTCCAATGAGCAGTCAGGCTTTATTTCCTGGACGATGGACTGGTTGGACTCTCCATACTCTTTTTGAATTAGACAAGAGAAGATAACCTCACCAACACTTTGAGCAGTTGGTTCTACTGCCAAACCACTCTCACTGTCAAGATGTTCCTTTGAGATCTTATCATCTTTTAACTGAAAACTAATAGAATTATTTCTACCCTCTGGAGCAGCAGAGAACAAGCCTGCACCCACTTTTTGTGTCTGCTCTTGAGGTGTTTAAAAAGTGTAATCATATCACCCCTCAGAGTTCTCTTCACCGTCTGCAGTGTTTTAAATCATTTTTAACATAATTGGCTGTATTTGAAGAATTACTACTATACTGAAATACAGGAAGCCTCCAAGTTATGAACAAGATAGGTTCTGTAGGTTTGTTCTTAAGTTGAACTCCAGACACACACACACATGGTTTGAATAGCATAGGAAAAGATTAAAAGCGCTGCAGTGTTTGTTTTGCTGTCTGTGCCCATGTTCAGAAGATTTCACCTCACTTTGATTTTATGAATTCCGTTATTTTTTTATAATGAATTTACCCCCTTTCTCCCCAATTGCTCAGACTTTCATCTTTTTTAATGACCCTTCACCCCTTTTTCTCTCAGCCTATTTTAATTATCTCTTCTCAGTTTTCTGTTTCATCTGTCGCCTTTTACTAGTTCTAGGTGCTCTTTCCAATCATCATTCTGTATTTCTTTTTCCTACTTTGCCATGTCTCCCACAACCATTTCCCTCTAGATCAGTGGTTCCCAACCTTTTTTTGACCAGGGGCCACTTGATCAGGGGCCACTTTGACCCGGGACCACTAGCCAACATTACTATCCAAAGGGTTATGATTCTGAATCAGTTAGTGGTCAACTTTAGATTCGCTTTGGTTATTTGGGATGCTGATTCAGAAAATTGCATTGGATAGACCACATCAGCTCTAGTTTCTGATACAGAACATAAGCCATCGAGTACTTGCCATCTGCTCACCCACAGAAAACCATATTTAATCAGCCTTGGCACTATAAGAAGGTTTCGTGAGACCAGTCGCTCTTGTTGCAACGGTGAGGCAGCAGACCATATTTTAGTTCTTGCAGACCACTGGTGGTCCACAGACCACAGGTTGGGAACCACTTCTCTAGACTTTCCCCCCCCCCCCCCCCATCTCTCTCTCTCTCTTTCTCTCTCTCTCTCGTATAATCCATGCACTTACACTATATCTCTCATCATTTCCCATTGTCATGTACCAATGGAATACCCCCTTGCCTCAGCAGCTTGCTTCTTATGGACACACACTTTATCATAAGTCAGAAGTCATGGGATTCTTCTTTCTGGCTTCCCTCCCTGCCGTTCTTTGCTTCCAATTGTGATTTACATTACTGTCTAGTATAGCAGCCTTTCCTCCCGCATAATTAAACTCAAAGATAATAGATGAGGATTAGAAAACGGAGAGCATCAAAAAAAAGTCCCCTAGATTGTTTGCAGAGAAATGTTCTCACACTTACATTTAATTGTGGGGGGAGGGGATACATTGCTCTCAGGCTTCAGTTTGGGTGTTCCCCTAATGTAATTAAGGTCATTAGTATTATCACATTGGTTCTAGTTTCCTGGAAGTCCTTTTAGAACCTTCAGAATTATTGAACCCCTCATTTTGAACCTTATAATCTAAGTAGCCTTCCAACTCATTTATTTTTAGTTGGCTCATATTGTTGGAAAGGAATATGCATGTGATACAATAATGCCCTTCCAGTGGCTATGCTGGCTGGGGTTGATGAGATCTGTGGTACAAAACGTCTGGATAAGGAAGCTATATTAAGGCTTTTTAATCATCATCTGCAACTGTATGCATGGCTCAAACCAGAAGCCGTTGCTCTTTAGAACAATTATCTGAAACTACTTTGGCAAATTCTGCTCACATTCCTATTTTAATAGCGATTGAAGTATATGTATATGTGTTTAATTGCTCAGTGATGCAATTTACAAGGATTGAACTATACTTTATTATTGGAATTTATTGGAATTAACTGTAGTAATATGTGTAAGCATGGCAATAGTACCCAAGATGAATTGTTGTTATGTTTATATGTAGTTAATGTGTTATTGAATTATAACAATCTGTTTCCACTGGAATCAGAAGTTTTTTCGTTTAGTACTTTGATATTGAAGTCATTGTTGTCTAACCTGAAATGTTTTCATCCGCTATCATGTAACAAAGCTCAGTAGATTCAGTTTAATCTTGGCTTCTCTTCAGTGTTTCTGCTTTTTCCCCTTCTCTCTTAATGTTTCTAGATCAAGAAATCTTACGTAAATTAGAAAAAGAGAAAATTCTGGTGTTCACCCCATCGCGCCGTGTTCAGGGGAGAAGGGTGGTATGCTATGACGACAGGTTCATAGTGAAGTTGGCCTTTGAGTCTGATGGTATAATTGTGTCTAATGATAACTACAGGGATCTAGCTAACGAAAAGCCAGAATGGAAGAAATTCATTGATGAACGACTGCTGATGTATTCATTTGTCAATGACAAGTAAGTAATGCCAATTTTTCCCTCGCTACATAAAAAGTCACTGACAACAAGGCTTGAATTACATTATAGATGCTTTCATGCCTACATACACATACACACATCCCTCGTACCATTTTGGCATGTTTGACTGTAGTCATATATCTGACATCTGGTGCTTTTATAGAAACCTATATGCACAAGGGCCCAATTTGTCCTGAATATAGTGAAACCATGGAAATTAGACAGGCATGTGCATGGATCTTTGCATTGAACGTCAACCTCACACATTATTTTCCATGAACAATAGAACAAGAGGATGTATACAGGCAGCTCCCCTGTTACACACAAGATATGTTCTGTAGGTTTGTTCTCATGCTGAATTTGTTCGTAAGTCGGAACAGGTACATTTTTAAAGTTTAACTACAGCCATTTAGCTAACTAGCTATCTAGCTTTGGATAGCATAGGGAAGAGTGAATATTCCTCTGGTGTTTGTTTTCCTGTTCAGAATATTTCACCCCCCTTTCTGTCTCTATGAGAAAAGTAGGGAAGCTGCAAGCCATTCAATACTAATCAAGGTGGCTATTTGCAACATTCACACTTCCCTCAAACAGACAAGAGTTCTTTCCCCCACCCTGGACGTTCCACAGATACAAACCCCATTTGCTTAGTTTCCAACAAATCCCACATGGAGTACTTCCTCATTCTTCTGCATGCTGCTGGAAGGTTTTATGGTGTCGTAAATTAGTTAAATTAGCCTCCTCTCATAAAGGGGTACCTAAATTTCCTACTTGACAGATGCAACTATCTTTCGGGCTGCATAGGTCAACAGCAAGCTAAACTATTAATGATCGGGAGCTTACTCCAACCCAGGCTGGCTTTGAACTCATGACCTCTGTCAGTAGTGATTGAATGCATCTGGCTACTATCTATCTGCACCACAGCCCGGTCTTCAGGAGATTATGCTTCTGGAACATGCCATACAGCCCAGAAAACTCACAGCAACCCAATTCCGCGTTGTTTGTAAATTGGGACGTTTGTAATTCAGGGACTGCCTGTGTATTTGTCTTGCAAACTAAAGCACTGGATCCATTAAAATCAATGAGATGTAGCCTAATTTATACCACATCCATTTCAATGGATCTGATTCCATTAAATGTATCTAATGTAAACAAATATTAACTCAGATGGATTGGATGGCCATCTCTTCCAATTCCCTGATTCTGTGGTACAGTGAAGTTTCAGACTATCTGAAAGACCATCTCTCCCTATATGAGCTTGTTCATGTTTTGAGATTCTCAATGAAGAGCTTTCGCCCAGCCCCATCGTTGCCACAGGCCTATGCGGTGACCACACACTCCTGGGCTTCTCCATGGCTTTCCCCAGGTTGTGAAATTCTCTATCACAGAAGACGAGGCTGGTCTCTTCTCTGCTCTTCTTTATCCCAGCAAGAAAAGACCTGTTGATTTAAACAAGCTTTTGGTGATTAAATGACTTAAGAAAGGTCTTTTAATTATGTGTTGTGAATGTGGTCCCTTTTTAAAAACTTCTATTATGTTTGAAATGCTTTTTTAAATTTGCTTTAGGTATTGTATTGTTGTATTGTGTTTTGAGGCCTTGGCCTGTGTAAGCCGCATCGAGTCCTTCGGGAGATGCTAGCGGGGTACAAATAAAGTTATAATAATACTGTTTTAAATAGGCCCATACATCTGATTAACTAACAGACATGTTTTCCCTTCTTGTCTCTCATGATTTCAGCTTCAAAGTGTTTTTAATTTATCATATCTATTAAAACTAGCAGTATGGGCCTATACATGGTTTTGTTCATTTTCTCAGAGCAGTATGCAGAACATGTCTGAAGCGCCTTGTTGATTTTAATTGTATTATATCTTCTATAGATTCATGCCTCCAGATGATCCACTTGGACGCCATGGTCCAAGTCTAGATAATTTTCTGAGGAAGAAACCTGTTGTTCCGGAACACAGGAAGCAACCATGTCCATATGGTAATGTCATTTAACCCAGCTCAGCTTATGGTTTTTTTTAAGCATTGTTTATTTGTTTCCATGTAAATGCTGATAATAGCTTACTGCAGATTTGTTTTTGTTTTTTTACTCCAGTCTTTTCATTGAACAATGGTTCCAGAGTTAGAAAGCATCAGGATCTGTGATTTGCAAAATCAAACTGATCAAATTAGAGCTTGGAGAAGTTATTATTTATGCTTCAGTTCCATAGTTTCTCCATAATTTTAGGAGCTGTGCTTTTAAAAAGCTTCCAAGCTCTAGTATCATGCTGTATAGACCTTAATATACCTATATTTCCCTGCTCAGTCAAACATTTTTTGGGAAGCTGATGTGATGTCTCATATAAATTCGTTGGTCAGAGAATGGAATATTGACCTCTACCCCACTGGGTGTCATGGGAAAGAATTATTGCTAAAGTGTAGAAATCAAAATGCAACTAGTGGCATGTATCACATTAATAATACTATTTCTGATTTAATACCAGAATATTTAGCTAGCTTGAAAGCATGTCCAATATCTTCTGTTTCATTTTCAATACCCTTTCAAAATATCTCTTAACATTGCAGTAGAATTAAAATATCTCTTCCTTCCCTTCTGTTTGTTTAAACTTTCAAACAAATACATACAGGGAAGAAATGCACTTATGGACACAAATGCAAGTACTACCATCCAGAAAGAGGAAATCAGCCTCAGAGGTCAGTAGCTGATGAACTTCGTGCCATGTCTAGGAACACAGTTGCCAAAGCTGCTAGTGAAGGGGGGCTGGTGAAGAGCAACAGTGTTCCTTGTAGCACAAAAATCGATAGCACTTCCGATCTCAAGCGAGCTGCTCCAAAGAGGCAATCAGACCCTAGTATAAGGACTCAAGTCTACCAAGACTTGGAGGAAAAGCTTCCCACCAAAAACAAATTGGAAACCAGGTCTGTTCCTTCTTTAGTTAGTATACCGAATTCTGCTGCTGCAAAACCCCAAAGTACTGCACCTTTAAGCAATGGCCTTCCATCTGGAGTCCATTTCCCACCTCAGGATCAAAGACCACAGGGACCGTATCCTCCAGTGATGATGGCAACCAAAAATCATGGAACGCCCATGCCTTATGAGCCGTATCCCAAATGTGAGTCTCCTGTGGATGTAGGCTACTACTCTATGCTGAGTGCATATTCAAACCTAAGTCTTTCTGGGCCACGAAGTCCTGAAAGGCGTTTCTCTTTGGACACGGATTACAGAATAAGTTCTGTAGCTTCTGATTGTAGTAGCGAAGGAAGCATGAGCTGTGGCAGTAACGATTCCTACATAGGCTACAATGATCGGTCCTACATGAGTTCTCCTGACCCCCAACTGGAAGAGAATCTGAAGTGCCAACATATGCACCCCCATAGCCATGTAAACTCACAGTCTTTCTTGCAGAGCTACCGTGATACCCTCTCCAGAGTTCCGAGTTACAGTCATGAAGAACCAAAGCATCATCACAAACCTCCACTTCCATACATGGCTGTACACCTTCACCACCCCAGTGTTGGGGCTCGTTCCAGTTGTCCTGGCGACTACCCTGCTGCTCAAAGTTCTCAACATTCAAAGAGCGTACACCTTGGGAGAGCCCTTGCGTCCACAAGAGTAGACAGCATATCAGACTCACGTTTGTATGATAATTCTCCCTTGAGACAAAGAAAATCATACTCTGGTCAAGAGGGACTTGGCAGTTGGGATAGGCAAGGCTATGGAATGGATGCGTATAGCTTTCGTCAAACCTATTCCTTGCCCAGTAACCCCTCACAGCCATGCTATGAGCCATTTGCTTTCCAAAGCTTACCTGAGCAACAAGAACAGCCTTGGCGGATACCTTACTGTAGAATGCCTCAAGACCCTCCAAGGTACTTGGACAGCCGAGAGAAAGTCTACATAAACCTGTGCAACATTTTCCCCCCTGACCTTGTGAGAATTGTTATGAAAAGGAATCCTCACATGACAGACGCTCAGCAGCTTGCTACAGCCATTTTAGTGGAAAAATCGCAGTTAGGTTATTGATGACATGATGATGATGCATCTTTGCGGTGTCTATTAGTTCAGTTTCAGCTGTAATGCTGAGGGAGGTTTGCTACAATAGCATTTCTGATCTCCTTCTCAGCAAGGAGGTTATATAGTAATCCATTTATGTGAAATACTGTGCCATAGAATCTGTATGTAAAACCCCATGCATTGGAAGTGACAGACTTGGTTTTAAACGCTCACACGGTTTTTAAAAAATATAATATTTCATAGCTGGGAGGTCCTTCCAATTTAATATATTATTATATCTGCGTTCTCTGAATAGATTCTTTGGTGCATCTGGGGGTTTATATGCAGCACTTTCTAATATTGTTATGTATTTATATTGGGGTGTTATGTCTTTCAAGTGCAAAAAAAAATATATCTTTTTTAAACTCCAGATAACTGAAGAGGATTTTATGCACCTAGCCAATGTTTTTTCTTCAAGCCAAGCTTATGAACTCTTTTTTAAATTGCAATTAAGTTATTTAATTTTATTGTGTTATTTTTGTGTGTTCTATAATCATTTTATTTATAGAAAGCAAAGGTCTTCTACTTCACAGATTTTATTTTTAAGGAATTTGCGAGTTACCAGTTTTCACACTGAAATGAGTAACGAAATTAGTACTTTATAGTATGGCACTTTTTATTTTATTTTAATTGAAATTATTTGTTGATTATTTTTTATTTTTTCTGTAAGCAGAAGCAATCAGTTCGAGAGAAACCTGCTATCACTAATTTATTATGTAGAAGGCAAAAGCCTTGTGTGCAAGTTTTGAAGATGTTAAGTTCATCTGATTCATACTTGTCTAAAATCAGGCCACCAATCTGTCGGTGTAGGCAACAACTTTACCCAGCCAATGTGTAGTTCCATTCATTAGAAATGGCAGTGACATTGAGATATGTTTAAGGTGTGTCTCTTGCTCCTTTAATTAATGTGCAGGTATACTGGACAAAATGCTTTTTTCATAAAAAAAACCACCTGTTTTTAAATGAAATGAATTGTTCTCAATGCAATTTTTGTATATAAGATATTGTATATTTTTCATCCTATTTATCAAACTGGCCTGAGAAGGTTTTTATGTTGTGTTGAATATATGCAACATGTTATTAACTGCACTATAGTAATAATAGTATTATAGTATTATAACTGGGGTTATTCCACTCTTTCTTGTGACATACTGGCCAGGATCCAATGGTGTTGCTGATAGAAGCAAGTTGCCTGCAGGCCTGTGGAAGGGGATGAGTTAAATCCCACACATTGCATGCAGCTCCCTTACAGTCTCAAAGTCTTCTCTAGAGAGCTGGGAAATTATCCAGAGCAGATTTTCAAGCAACACGTAAGAGGGAGAACAGAAGGAGAAACTCCTATTATGCCAGGGAAAGTACACTAGTGCAGTGCTGTATCCTGGCTCAAATAGACTGTGTTCTCAAGTTAGTTTGTCTAACCTGTTGAATGTAGGTCTCATTCTCTCTAGAAGCCACATAGTTTTAAAAGAAAATAGGCTTGTCTCTTCTAGTATTTTTAAGGGAGATTTCTGGTTTTAAGTTATGGGTTCTGCTAGCTCTTTTAAAGTGTAATTTTACATAGAATAGCAATTGATCTGGTAGTCAGCGACTTTATAGGCCTTGCAATCAGCTGCTTACACACTAGGATTTCCTACGGAGCAACATACTGTGATGTTTCCTTAGTATTCAGTGCTAGTGCTGATCAATGTGTGTGCAGCTGTCACCTGAAGACCCTGTAGAACCAGAAAGTACCTTTTACTGTTGATACAAATTGTATCTTTAACTATGAGAACGATTTTAATTTATAGATCTAATGGTAAAACACACACACACACACACAAATGTCTGTAGATGATTTTCGAGACTTTGGGCAACATTTTATCACTTATTTTTAAAAAGGAAAAGAAAATGAAGCTAAAGGAAAGTTGTTGAGTCCTTATACACTGCACACATTTTCCTCCTATTTAAAGATGTCTCTTTCTCATGCTCTAAAACAATATTGAGTGAGATCTTACCTGAAAATATTGATAAAATGCTGCCTGAAAAGAGTGTCCAAGCACCTTTGAATAGGAAAACATTTTTGACTACTTCTCCAACACTGTGTGTTGTAAGAAGTAGGATTTTGGTATACCGTAAATGCTCCTATAAAGCATTGTGCTTATAAATATATCCAATAATCTGAACCATGTTCAGCAACTTTGATTCATTATTGTTCTTCTATACTGCTCTTACTGTTGACTGATGACATAGGATATGAGTTCTCTTAGGCATGCTTCTCCTAACCTGGTAGCATCCATGTATGATGGACTATAAATCCCAACATGTTAGGTTGATGGGAGTTGTAATCTAACACTGTTGGGAATTGCAAATGGTTAGGAAAGCCTGTGTTGAATTCCTCTGCCCTCCTGTAGGTGCTATCTTATGTTTTGTCCATCTCTCCTGAAGGAGAATGTAGGTCCCATTTCTTCTTCTGAAATTGTTTGTTCCCTATTTATATAGAGTAGTTTTAAATAAGAAATTGTACATAGTGTATTGTGCACAAGACTCCACTGCCCTTTACATGAATAGAATTTGTGCAAAACCCTGACTTGTTTGTTACCACTACAGCAAAAATTCCTGGTGGACTATGAATTCATGTGTTGTTTAATGGCTTTATATTGTAATTTTGAATTTTTACTGTCCTCTTACCTTATCCATGGTTTAATGGGATTCCTTATCCCTTGGGAGTGCACAGTGTTGAAACATATGTCTTCTGGAATGGGATATGTTCATAATTTGCTTTTTAATTTGTCTTGTGGTATGTTGCTAAAGGAAGCTGAAGCCTGGCAACGTGGCACAGAGTGTAAAAACGGTTTTCTGTGCATTGAGTTGTTGTAGGGTTTTCTGGCTCTATGGCCATGTTCTAGAAGCTTTTTCTCCTGATGTTTCGCCTGCATCTATGGCAGGCATCCTCAGACCTCACAACCTCTAAGGATACCTGCCATAGATGCCGGCAAAATGTCAGGAGCGAATGCTTCTAGAACATGGCCATACAGCCCGAAAAACCTACAACAACCCAGTAATTCTGGCCATGACAGCCTTCGACAATACATTGTCTGTGCTACGATATGAAGTGAGATTTTTCTGTGTTCATGTAATGTAGAATGATTATACAAGAATATGCCCTTCATTTATAGATGAACAGAGGTTTGCTGGTCTAGAGAGTCCAGAACCATGGTGGCCCTGTTTAATGACCTCCTTCAGTCCTGAAACCTGATTTTAGCTCTCCTTGTGCACCAGGAGAAGGTGGGAGTTAAAAAAGAAAATCCCATGACTCCACTGCATTCTGCTGCAGGAGCTTTTCAAAACACTCCATGTTTTGAAAGATTAATATGCCTGGTATCAGTACTTATTCTGAAATGAATTGGTTGGCTGGTCCATCTGTAATTATGCTGTCTCCTGAACAGATCCTTACCTCTCTCAATTGATTGGGCTCAGCCCAACAATATACTTAGTTTGAAGAGTCATTTTCTAAAGGGAAAATCAAGAAATTGTATGACACTTTTACTAGCATGCATTACTGGGCTTATTCCCTTTACCTTTTTCAGTTCCAAGCCTGCCTTTTACTATTACCAAAACTGATTAAAAAAGCTTATATCTTTTCTCCAGGAAGATTTAAACATAGATGCGACTGTGAAACTAAATCCTGAAACTCCCCAACATTTCAGGCAAGAGAGAGACTAGACAATGTTGTGTAATATTTCTCCTTATTTTTCTAAATGTCAAGGTCCCCCAACCTAGTATTTGTACAATGTAGCAACTGCATATGAATTAAATCTATTAAAATTAATGAGCTTTAAATTAATAATGACTGAAGTTCCATTGACAATCAGTCTACATTTAACTTTTATTTGAGCTCTCATATCTATCTATCTGTCTATCTATCTATCTTTACTTCACTACTAGTTTGCATTCTTAACTCCTTTTAGATTATGGATATCTTCACAGTTTTGATTGATATATAAAGTTTCCTGCTGGTCTTAGTTTGTATTTGATTTAGTAAGTTGGACATCTGTTTGCATTTAATGCTCAATGGTACTGCTTTGTTCACTGCACTTGGATGTGGTCATCCAGTCATTGTTAAATATTAAATATTCAGGTTTCTCTATGGAGTCTTGGTCTCTCCCTACTTTTAAAGTTGTTGGCTATCTGTTGAGAAGAAAAATACTCCACATGAATATCATAATTGTAATGCTTCACTTTATCTACAGCTTCTAAAAACACACATATTTATGGAGACATCAGTAAATCAGCAAATTAGGTTTCATCAAATATAAAGCAAAGTTTTGGGTCTAGAATCTTGTTACATGATAGAGTACAAGTGAGCTGTAATTTCATATAATACTTTTATTTTTTCTTAGTTTTTTGTTGTTCTTTCTGTTTGTAAACATTTCCATTTTTGCTTAATGTTCTTTTCTTTGTTGGTCTTGCTCCTTTCCAGGCCATCAATCCTTAGTCATGAGGTATCTACTTTTTCGTTGCCCCTCAACCCCATCTACCCTCTTTGGGAACTTGTGTATTCTATTTCACTTTCCTCAGATTGACTCTACATATCAATGTCCATTCAATGCTCTTATCACTCAAATAGTTCATAGCAAAGGGCACAACACACTCTTGAGGCCTGAAAGTTTCATACAAGCAGGTATGCACATTTTTAAAATATGTGATAACATTTGAGATGTTGCCTAATATTTAAATGTTATATTCTGTTTTAATTTTGTTCATCTTTGTTTCAAGTAATAGAGTAGGGAATTATTTATTTTGACATATTGTCATGGGAATTATTTAATTCTCATATTTAAAATGGGGAAGTGGGAGATCTGCCCTTTTTCATATTAGAATATGAAATGGGGGGGGGGGGGGGGGGAGAGAAGAGAAAAGGTATTTTGTACAAGATTCCTCTAAGCCAGTGGTTCTCAATCTGTGGGGCCCCAGATACCCCCAGGCCTTTAACTCCCAGAAATCCTAACAGCTGGTAAACTGGCTGATATTTCTGGAAGTTGTAGGCCAAAACACCTAGGGACCCACAGGTTGAGAACCACTGCTCTAAGCAAACTTGTCTCCTGGTCATTATTTATTTTAAAACAAATTTAGTAAGTGGCCTTCATTTTTATGCTTTGTAAATGATTGACATTGTTAAGGGGTGTGCTGTTTTGCCCTTTAGGATGTTTTGTTATTGAGAGATCCTATTGTTATATGCAACTATGGAGGTGTCCGAGCCGAACCAACTACAGTCTTGTTGCCCAGCCTTCATAGCTTATAGTTGCAGTACGGAGACATGTGGCCTTGGCTCCATATTAGGGCAGTAGGGAATTTCCTTGCCATTGACATCACTCCCTATCCATTTGCCCTCACTTTTTGGCTTCGCTTACCTCCACTCTGTGCAAAAGTATGCAGCCTGTATAAAAGGAAAAAGACAAGCAAGTGGATGGAGCTCAAGGGTTTGAGCAGATTGCCAGTAGTATTAAGTCTTGACATTGCTCCTACACACATTAATATTAAAGTTGTTACATTCACATCACAAGAGGCTTCGTGCTACAAAAATGTTTTAGGGCTCCCTCATCTGAAAAGCAAATGGTGGTGTCCATGTAGACAGAAGCTAATTTAAACAAGTGGTTCCCAATCTGTAGTCCATGGACCACCAGTGGTGCGCAAGAACAAAAAAATGGTCCACGGCCTCACCGTTGCTACACCGTTGCCTCAAAACCATGTGGCAACAAGAGCAACTGGCTTTGCAAAACCCTCTTATAGTGCCAAGGCAACGGAGATCTTAGGGAGAGGGAGGGAGAGGCTGATTACTTACGAAAAATTATTACTACCACATCAGCTTTAGATGATTAAATAAAGTTTTCTGTGGGCGAGCAGATTGCGACTACTGAATGGCATATGTTCTGTATCAGAAACTAGAGCTAATGTGATCTATCCAATGCAGTTTTCTGAATCAGCACCTCAAATAATCAAACCAAATCTGAAGTTGATCAGAAACTGATTTGTAACCCTTTTGATACTAATGTTGGAGAATGGTCTTTGTTCAAGTGGTCCCTGGTCAAAAAAGGTTGGGAACCACTGATTTAAACCATGTATATACTTACACAGTTCCGTCTAAAACTTAACCATAGATGACTGCATGACATAATGATAGTACGTGTAATGAATGCCCCAAATCCTGGTTCGTTATATAACATATAAATGTTCAGTATTATGGCATTATACCATTGAAATGCTAACAGCTTAAGGTATGTATCACCAGCACCACTAGAGCTTCTATGTGAAATTTATTTATTTTTGAATGTGATTATTAGCAGTATCCACATTTGAGATATGAACTTGAAATTGTGTATATTGCTCAGTTGCAAAAAAAATTACACAATTGGGAAAAGAAATCAACAAAATGGTCCAAGATAGTGAAATATTATCCTTCAGAATGGATTTATTCAGATTTTCTATTGTACCATTCAAATGCACGACCATTTAGTGTAGTGGTTCTCAACTTGTGGGTCCCCAGGATTTTTTGGCCTACAACTCCCAGAAATCCCAGCCAGTTTACCAGCTGTTAGGATTTATGGGAGATGAAGGCCAAAACATCTGGGGACCCTCAGGTTGAAAACCACTGATTTAGTGTATTCTACATTTTGCTTTCTTTTCAATCTATTTCAATTCCTACTCTAATAGCTCTGAAATTTGAATTATCCTCCAGCTATGTACAGGTTTGTGGATCACTGGGGGGGGGGGGGGAAGAGAAGAAGATATAACTGGTGTAATGGTGAACCTAGGTTCTTGGCGCTGTGCTCCCACATTCTGTTTGCTTTCTTCTTGTGGGATGCTAATATCCATTTGGAAATTCTTATTTAAAGGGGAAAAGTTCATGTGTGTGAAACACTTGTTAATCCCATTTTCCACTGGCTGTTTTGTACGTTGTCAATGATTTGGCTATTTACATCTAACACTGCAATATTTGGACTATATGAAAGCAGTGGCAACACATGTGCATGGATCCTGCTCTCGAGAAATAAAATGCTAGGTTTTTCCCCCTTTATGGTTGAACTGTTTTTGTTTCACATCACCGACTTTGCTAGAACAGTACAAAACTATAAAGATAGTTTGTAACAAAATGGTAAGAATTGCATTACTTGAGTTGACTTGTTAGAAAACCCTCTTAACGCATCAAATCATTTTACATTGCTCCTTGTACATTGGGCCACTGACCTCAGACCCTCTTTTTTTCTCTCACCACTGCCATATTTTCTTTACCAGAGATTTGTGCTGCTGGTCTATTTCAGATGCATGATCAGTCATGTAGCAGGAGATTTTATATGAGAATCTTGGAATGAAGAAGAGATATGGGTCGCTTATTTCATCCTCTACTGTTGCTGGCAGTTGAAGTGCGGTTCAAAGACTGATGCCCTGGTAGTAGGATTAATAGTGAGGCATCTCACAGGATTTATATAAAAATAGAAAACAAACTCAGACCTTTCAATTTTACATTCTGCAGTGAAAGAAGGAGCAGCAAAAAGATCTTGTCTCCTCAGATCTTGCACCGTGTTTTTGTTTTTGTTTTCGTCTCAGGAGCTATTTGAGAAACTGCAAGTTACTTCTGGTGTGAGAGAATTGGCCATCTGCCCAGGGGATGCCCAGATGTTTTACCAACCTTGTGGGAGGCTTCTCTCATGTCCCCACATAGGAGCTGGAGTGGACAGAGGGAGCTCTTCCGCACTCTCCCTGGATTCGAACCTCTGACCTGTCAGTCTTCAGTCCTGTCGGCACAAGGGTTTAACCCATTGCGCCACCAGGGAACATTGACGTCACTACATATGTTGATTCCATGTTATGACAGTTTGGAACAAACCACTTATCAACTACTCTATTGTATACCTTCTTATAGTTCCAGAATTCACACATGTTAGAAGAGCATTGTAGTAGTTGTTATCAAAGGTTGCTCCATCCAAGGACAGAAAAAAATGTCTGTTTTGTAAATGTCTGTCTTCTGAGACTCTTTGCTTTCCTTACAATATTTTAGGAGCATGAATCAGATATTACTGGGACATTACTGTCAAAAAGTTGATGAATGTTTCAGTTCAGGAAAGGAAAACTGATAAAAGGATATTCAAACATACAGTTATCTCAGGTATTAAGGGTCTGGATGCGGCCCCTTGGGCTCTTTTCTCAGGCCTTCCTCTCTCTCACCATCCTAGCCTTCCTTCATTCTTTCATGCCTCCTTCCCTCCCCCTCTTTCCCTTCCCTTTCATCCTTCCTCCCCTTTCTCCCTCTTTCTTCTTTCTTCCTTTCCTTTTGTCCGTCCCTCTTTCCTCTCTCCCTCTTTTCCATCCTTCCCTTCCTTCCTTTTGTCCTTCCTTTCTTCTCTCTCTCTCCTTCCTCCTTACCTTCCTTCCATCACCGGGCAGCTGATCCCCCAAGCAGGGAGTGATGGTACGTACAGCCCCCAAGTTAGAGTTTGCCCATGCCAGAGCTATCTGGCTATACAAGTTTTTGCACTGTCCCATCACATCAACTCTTTAATCATACTGAGTTTAGTAACTGACACTTGATATGGTTTCTCTTCCAAGAAATCAAGATTAAAGGTGTCTTTAGACCCCAGTAAAAGGGGATGGCCATTATGGTTGCCCCCTCCCCAGATTTAGGCACCAAACCTTTCAATCTGAACACTTCACAGCACCCACATTTACTCATTCTTATCTACCAAGAAGAAAGATTTATATAAAATTTAAAGTAGAGGTGGAGAAAGTGAAGCCCTTGTGAGCACACAAGACCCAAAGACTGTTTTTGCAGTACTTGACTGTTCCAGATTCCCTGAACCATTCATTTCTGCTCACCCCAAAAGGTTAGTTGCCTCTGCTGGAAACCTCCAGATATAGCACTTAAATATGTTATACTAATTTAAACATTTTAAAAAAATAGAGGTAGACTTCTTGCAATTTTTTATTTTGCTTGTTTCCTTCCATTGTCATTTTTGGCAGACTGTGTGACACTACAGAGAGTTGGGAAGACAGCTGGTCCTCATCCACACAATTTGTATTCATTTTCTGGAAAAACAACAACACAACAGCTTTATATCTAGGTATAAGAATATTAATTTTTTTGAAGTCGCTGTGTATATGGCATAATTTTGTTTGGTGGAAGTACTAATTAGCAGAGTAAATGTGAACCTGAAATTCGTATAGAATGTTCTATCCATGTCTGAAAATCAATCTTGTTAATCCATATGATTTACATTATTAGTAGCGGCCCATAGGCATATCTGTTTTTACTGATATGGTGGCCCAAACCACTTTGTGAATATAGATTCCAGTGTACCCTCTCCCCTACTAAGAGATAGTTTGGCACATCCAATACGTTTAAGCAAAGCTTGGTAAAGTTACATTTTGGACAGCAACGCCCAGAATCCCTCAGCCAGCTTTGCTTCCTGGGAGTTGTAGCCCAAAAGGTAACTTCTGCACTCTGTATTTAAAACATTAGAAGCCTCAAAATGGTTGATTGTGATTGCCCGTCAAAATGATTTCTGGAATATCAGTAGAACTTTCCTTAATTTTGCAGAGCAGATGTTTTAAGTTCTTCCTTATCCTGAAGAAACTGAAGTTTCATCTGTTTGTGATGACAGGTTATGAAGAACCAGAACGTTGTTCTCTGAAGAGTCCTGACAAGAGAAATATTCTCTTTCCTTACCAGGTTTCTGCTGTCCCAGTTGGTGTTGTAGCCTTCCATTTCAGATACTATTCACGTTCTTTCCAGGACAAGAGATGTCAGTTGTGTTCCTTTTTGTCTATTTTTGCTTCTTACTATTTTCATGAAATCATTTGAGCCAAATATATCTTTCCCAATGTGCCTTATAAGTATACCAGCAGAGCTATATTTGGTACAGTGTGCTTAAAATAACAGGAGCCAGCTTGTTTTGTGTTGCTTGGGAGACTAAGACATGGATCAATGGTTTCAAATTGTAGGAAAAGGGACTTATCACTTAAACAATAAGTAAGTGCTGGTCACCAGTGGAGTATGATGCAAGAGTCTCCTTGAATGTACTTATACAGCCCGTATGGCCATCTATCAGGAGTGCTGATAGCATGGGCTTGGATTGGATGGTCCTTAGGTTTCTTCCAGCTCTAGGAGTCAATGATTCTAGTACTCTTTTCTTCAGATAACTACATATAATGGAAGGTTGCTTACCTGTAACCGTGGTTTCCTGAGTAGTTACCTGTGAATTCGCACATTGTGGTATTCCTGCGCCCACGCAGGCCAGCATCGGAACCTTCTAGAAAATTTCAAAAGAATTGTATCCCCCTCAGGGCTCCACCTCCCCTCCCCGAGTATATAAAGCCCCACTGTGGAGCCCGCCCTCAATCCTCTTTCGCCGCTAAAGCAGCTAGAAGAAGAAGTGGCATGATACTCGAGGGGAGGAAGGGTGGGTATGTGCGAATTCACAGGTAACTACTCAGGAAACCACGGTTACAGGTAAGCAACCTTCCATTTCCTGTTGTAGTTAACTGTAAATCGCACATTGTGGTAGACTAGCGAGCTATGTAACGGACGGTGGGATCATGCCACTGCCGAAAACAGCACCGCTCTACCAAAACTTGCCTCTCCTCTCGACACACAGTCCAGCTTGTAGTGTGAAACAAAGGTGGAGGGAGAAGCCCATATAGCAGCCTTACAAACCATCTCCAAGGGGATACCTTTCATGAAAGCCGTAGAGGCTGCTACAGCCCTTGTCGAGTGGCCTTTCACCTGACAGGGCAAAGCTTTACCCGACAACCTGTAAGAGGTACGAATAGCCGATACAATCCACGCAGATAATCTTTGTGAAGAGACTGGGAAACCCCTAGTATCCTTTCGATATTTAACAAACAGCCTAGGGGACTGCCTGAAATCGGCAGTTCTCTGTACGTAGAAAGCCAGTGCTCTTCTCACATCCAGGGAATGCAGACCCTTCTTCATGGGGGTCTCTGGGTTCTGAAAGAAAGCCGGCAGAATCACTTCTTGGGACATGTGGAATTTCGTGGCTACCTTGGGCAGAAAGGCTATATCCGTGCGTAGAACCACCTTATCTTTGTGAAACTTAAGGTAAGGAGGATTTACCCTGAACGCACAAAGCTCACTGGCTCGTCTAGCAGATGTGACAGCTACCAGAAATACAACCTTCCAGGTGAGTGGGCCCAACTCTGCCGTAGCCATGGGCTCAAAGGGAGGTTTCATTAGGGCCGAGAGAACCAACTCCAGACTCCAGGAAGGAGCAATCGGAGCCACCAGAGGCCTAACGTTTCCTAAGCCCCTTAAAAACCATTTCACCAGCGGATCCGCAAAGCAGGATGGTAAGCCCCCTTTCCTCCTGAACCAGGAAATGGCCGCGAGGTAACACTTAAGGGAAGAGTTGGAGAGACCTGCATCATAAAGTGATGACAGAAACTCTAACACTATAGAAATAGGGGCGGTTTCAGGTTCGTGACCCTTTGTTCTGGAAAATTCTTTAAAACGAGCCCACTTGAACAAATATGATCTTTTAGTGGCGGGCCTATGGGCCGCTTCGATAATACACCTTACGCTTTGAGGGAGACCCGCGGTCATATCTGTCCCTGGGGAAGAATTAGCCAAGCCGTTAGCTTCAGAAGATGAACGTCCAGGTACAATACCTGGCCCTGTTGGGACGTTAGAAGGTCGACCCTCTTCCCTAGCCTCAAGTGGTTCCCTCTCGACAGCTGTAGGAGAGGGGCGAACCACTGTTGACGAGGCCACCACGGGGTGACCAGTATGCACCAAGCGTTGTCTCTTTGTAGTTTCGCCACCACCCTTAGCAGCAGAGGGAAGGGAGGGAATGCATACGCCAGGGCTCCCCCCCCATTCTCTGAGGAATGCGTCCCCCAGACAACCCTGTTCTCTGGGAATCGGGAGTCTCGAGCAAAACGTCTCGCACTTCCTGTTCTCTCTGGTGGCGAAGAGGTCTATCAATGGGTGTCCCCACAGTTGGAAGAGTTTGGTGACTTCCAGAGGGTGGAGAGACCATTCGTGATGCCCCAGCGGGTTCCTGCTGAGTGCGTCCGCCAGCACGTTCTCTTGACCTGGGAGGTGGGTGGCGTGTAGGTATACCTGTCTCTGGATGCACCATTCCCAAACGCGCAACATCAGTTGCAGTAATAGGGGAGAGTGAGTGCCCCCTTGCTTGTTTAGATAGAACATGACGGTTGTGTTGTCTGTTAAAATCTGAACGGTTTGTCCTAAGATGAGCTTCTCGAACGACTTTAGCGCTCTTTCTACGGCCATGAGCTCGAGAACGTTTATGTGAAGGAGCGCCTCTTCTGGGGACCATTTGCCGTGCGCAACCAAGCCCTGCACATGGGTGCCCCATCCCGTCAGAGAAGAGTCCGTCGTAATTATACTGGTGGGGTAAGGCATTTGGAACGGGAGACCCGAGCAGACAAACTGGGGATGCAACCACCATGCTAGGGACCTGCGGACCTCCTCCGGCAGCGTAAACTTGAGCGGCGGGCAGTCCGTGAGGGGATTGAAAACAAGCCCGAACCAGGATTGGAGGGGGCGCATACGCAATCGCGCAAAAGGGGTTACTGAAGTGGTGGAGGCCATATATCCCAATAGTGTCTGGACCTGTTTGGCTGACACCCTGGGCGAGCCCAGGGCTAACGTCACCTGTGTCTGCAAAGTAGAAAAACGGTCCGCTGGGAGGTAGGCCCTGCGTGACACTGCATCGAGGACCGCTCCGATGAACAGGATGTTCCGGGCTGGAACCAGCGAAGATTTCTCCGCGTTGACGATGAGGCCCAGGGACTGGAGGAGACACAAAGTAATATGTACATGCTTTTGTAACTGAGAGACTGATTTCCCAATAATAAGGCAATCATCAATGTATGGATAAACGACTATTCCCTGAGTCCGTAAGTGGGCTACCACTACAGCCATGCACTTTGTGAATACTCTTGGAGCAGTACTGAGTCCAAAAGGGAGGACATTGTACTGGAAGGCTCTGCTGCCCACCAAAAATGCCAAAAATCTACGGTGTTGAGGCGCTATAGATATATGGAAATAAGCATCCCGTAAGTCTATGGTAGCAAACCATGCACCCTCTGGTATGAGGGGCATGATTGAAGAAAGTGTCACCACCCGTAAGTCTATGGTAGCAAACCATGCACCCTCTGGTATGAGGGGCATGATTGAAGAAAGCGTCACCATACGAAATTTCTTCGGTGAAATTGTTTTATTCAGATCTCTTAAATCCATAATAGCTCTAAATCCGCCACCACGCTTTGAAATGACAAAGTATCTTGAGAAAAAACAGAAGGGGAGCATAGAAACTGGAACTGGGGAAATAGCACCTTTCTGTAAGAGGGTGTTTATTTCACAGAGTAAGACTTCCGAAGGAGCAGTGCTCTTAACATTTCCCACTTGAGGGATGTTCTCAAATTCGATGGAATATCCCCTTTGGATGATTGCTAGCACCCATTTGTCAGTAGTGATGCTAGCCCAACTGCTGTAAAAACCTTGTAACCTGTCAACAAAACAATGCTGTGTGGTGGGAGGAGAACATTCAGGTAAGCCAACAGGGCTGAAGGAGAAATGCAGTCTAGAAGAGGGGCCCGGAGAACAGGGCGTCTCGTTCTGGTCTGCCAAGGGTGTTGGAATGGAAGCGTCAAAGGCGCTTCCTGGAGGCACCCTGACCTTTGGACCTAGGTTGGTACGGCTGGTACCTTGCCTTTGATGAATAGGAGTTCCTCTTGTTGCTTTGGAACCTAGGGGATGAAGGGCCCCTTCCTCTGCCTGAACCCGAGAATGAGTTGTTAAAGTTTTTTCGATACTGGTTGGGGGGCGGTTGCCATCTAGTACAGCTCTGGTTGTACGGTTGCCAAGTGTAACCGAACTTACCAGCGGCTTGTCGGACCTCCTGCTTCTCTTTTAGGGTTGCATCAGTCTCCGGGTTGAAGAGGCCTTCCTCATGGAGAGGAAGGTCCTCAGCCAAGGCCTTGCCCTCCTCGGACAAATTGGCCGAGTGTAGCCACGCGTGTCTACGGATAGAAGTCGCCGTAGCGAAAAGGTGGCCCGCAGACTCCGCTAGGTGTTTTGCGAAGTCCTTTTGGACCTTCGACAATATTAGGGCCTCCGCCTGTAATGCCTTAGGGAAGCGTTGATCTTCGGGCGGGAGTTTATCCAGATAGGGCAGTATCTTTGTCCACAGGAACGTTTGATACCCGCTCATATAAGTGGCACAATGTGCCATCCTCGTGACCAATCCTGCCGCTAAATGAGCTTTCTTCCCTAAAAGGTCCACCTTTTTGCCTTCCTTGTCCGGGGGGGCGGACAAGGTGCTTTTTGGCTTTTTTGACTTTACCACTTCGGCGACCACCGTATTGGGCTTAGGTGGGTTGGCGACCCACTTTGCAGCCCTAAGATCGATCCTGTATAAGGAGTCGACTTTCCTAGGTGTCGCTGGTATGCTTGTGGGGGAGGCATCCGGAATTTTAGCTAATTTTAGGAGGTAAGGGAGCATTGGTAATGATGTGGAGACAGGAGCCGCCTGTTCTTCCGAAGGAAACATCGGATCCTCCATATGTTCCTGTGCTTTTGGGGCCGGGATGTCCAGGGCCTTGGTCATTCTATCTATTAAAGAGGTAAATTTATTGAAGTCTGGTGGAACTGGTGAGGGATCTGACACTTCTCTAGGCTGAACGGGATCAGATGGCTCCGCCGAGGAATCAGAGTCCTCTGGGTCTACGGCTGTCTGATCATCAGTTGGAAGGGCCAACTCCTGGGTCACCTGGGGGGTGCCTGGTGGAGCAGGAGGGCTAGAGATCACAGTATTAGCAACGTCACAACTTGGACGGTCTGCACAGGCTGAGCGTTCAGCACATACATTGTGGTTAATTGAGTGTTCAACACATACATTTTGGACAACTGAGCGTTCGACACAAGCAGTTTGGTCAACACAAGAAACATTTTGCTCAACATTAGTAATTGGTGTAGAGTTCAATTGTCCCTGTCCTGCCGTTAGAGGCACAGTCATTGATGTTGAGGCAGACGGGGTTGGAGGGAAGATTGTGGTTGCATTTCCACACCCTCTCTGCTGTATGCCATGGATTGCGCCCATACTTGCGAAGGGGGCAAAAGGAGGAGCCGTGTGTTGGGCATACATGAAGTGCCCTGCAGGTCCCAAGTTCCACGGGCTCGCAAAGGGGTAAGGCCCCGGTCCATAAGGTCCCCACTGGGGGGCTGCTGGTTGTGGCCTTTCGGCCTGTCGTGCCCTCCTGGAGCTCCTGGCTGTGGAGGCGGACCGGGCAGACTTTGCGGATGAGGAAGAGGAGGAGGAGGAGGAGGATGAGTCACTCGAAGAAGAGGAGGAGGAGGAGGGCGAAGCAGCCCGAGACCTCCCTCTCGACGATCCTCGGCGCCGGGAACCACCGCGCTTCCTGCAGCGGCGGGAGGGCGATCGGGGCCTCCTCCTCTTGCTGCCGCCTCTTTTCTCCCTGCTCTTCCTCGGTACCGGGACTGCAGGGACTGCAAACTCAGGGACCGTCGGAGGCGGCATGGATCCTCCCAGTTGGGTCATCGCTGCTTCCTCCGCCTCCCTGAGGGGAGGGGCGATATGCTCCCAGCCGGAAGCCACGCCCCCTGGGGAGGGAGGCAGCTCGAGGTCGAGCAGATGGAGCTCAGCCGAGCTCGGGAGGTCGATGTCGACCGTGGAGAGGGTCGACTCTGGGGGCCTTTCGGCCGCTTCTGTCTCCCTCATCACTGGAACCAAGGTAGGTGGAGACTGAGTCGGGGCCGGGGAGCGGCTCGGTGTCGGCGAGGGCAGGGCTTGCCCGGGCGAAGACAGGGCTCCCGAAGGCCTGGGCTCGACTCTCGGCGAAGGGCTCCCCTGTGTGGCCGCCGGAGGAGTGGCTGGAGGCTTTCCCGCTCCTTTCCCCGTGCTTTTGGGTTGAACGGGTTGCGGGCGGCCATCTTTGTGGGCCTTGTCGGCTTGCTTTTTGGCCTTCTTTTTGGAGCTCGCTTGCTCGGGCCTTGCGGGCGCCGGAAGGTTCGGCCTTTCCCCAACCGTTTGGGGGCTGGAAACAGGCGGCATAAGGGCCCTTTCATATAGGGCCGCTTTTAAGCGGAGCTCCCTGTTCTTGCGCGTCAGTGGCGTGAACGCAGCGCACACAGAGCAGGCCTGGGAGAGATGCCCTTCTCCCAGGCAGGCCAAGCAGAGGTTATGCCCATCCATGTCGGGGAGCACGTTCGGGCAGGCCGAGCATCTCTTGAAGGAGGTGGTGGCCATATCAAGCTCAGGCCCAACAGGGGATGCGCTAAGACGAAATCCGTGAGACGATCCGAGTCGAGGGGGATAGAGTACCTTGAGTAATCGATAAGTCAGTCCGTGTCAAAAGCCAGAAGATAATATCAGATAAGGTTCGCTTTGCTGCTCTGCCAATCGGCGGAAAAAAGAGGATTGAGGGCGGGCTCCACAGTGGGGCTTTATATACTCGGGGAGGGGAGGTGGAGCCCTGAGGGGGATACAATTCTTTTGAAATTTTCTAGAAGGTTCCGATGCTGGCCTGCGTGGGCGCAGGAATACCACAATGTGCGATTCACAGTTAACTACGACAGGAAAATACAGATGAATAGATGATGATCACTCTTCTTGAGTTGTTATGCCAGCATAACTCCTGGCTAAGCCAGTAATTGTACTATTTAGACACTAAATGTAAGGAGATGTATAATGTCCCTTTATACTAGTCATTTCCCATGCAGGCACAATGCCACACAGACAAAGCTCTGGTGTCCCCCATGACTAGAAAATCATTGGCGTGTCCTCCAAGGCAGTTGGGAAGCCATCAGTCACACTGCTTATCTGCCACTGTTAACCTCCATCCATATAAGCAGGATAGCCAAGTAAAGTAGAAGAAAGGGCACAGCCACATATAAATTCACATACATAATGCATCTAACAAATCCTTTAAAGTTATGGCTTTTAAGTTGATTGGATTTACTCTTGCTGTTGAGGTCTCCCTCTCTTTTGAACTAGTGCATCTTTTGTAGTTTTCCATGGCATAGGTCTCATCAATTCCAGTCAACCTCATCAAGACAATAGCGAATAACATCACACAGTAGATTTCTCAGTCAAAGTTTATCTTATCAGGCTTTAATTCTGCTGCCGCGTTTTGGCATTGTACAGCCAGCAGGTGATGTCTTCTTCAGGAACGCTACACTAGTCATCCCACATGGAAGTTCTTTGTTCCTGCTTCCTGTCCTTAGCCTCAGGATTTAATAGCGGAGCCATAAATGCAAAATATATAACAAGTACGAGATGGAGCTCAGAAAGAATTAGACTCAACTGAGAACGTCAAGAAATTCACACTGCTTGTGCTTTTGTAACCATATGTTTATGTCACTTATTTGAAATGGAGGTGACAGCCAAGTAAGCTCTGTTTAGAGAGTAAAAGCTACAGCAGATCCTTTGGTCATGGGTCCAAATACAGCAAAAAAAATTAAAAATGCATTATTGTGATACCTTTATTAGGCAATTAAATACTACAAAATCCATTATACAAGCTTTTAATATCTGCATGTTGAGGCTTCATCATGCAGGTACTTAAAAGGGAATTAGATAATGGAGAGTGACAGAGCTGCATCTTTCTTGAAATGTTTGAGCTGAATGTAAGTTTCAGGAAATTGTGATGCAGGTAAAGGCCCAACCCCCTTATTGGCTGTTCTTGTCATTCGGGACACAAAAGCGAGGTGAGGCAAGTTAATATTTCTGATTCTGGACCCGGATGCAGATCTGGATAGTTGCAGCAAGGATTCTTCGGCCTCATGAGCTTCCTTTCCATATCAGAATACTCCACAGTATTATAGCTACAACACCAGAAAATTTGACAAAATCAACAAGAAAAATGAATAGCAATGAAAAAAAGCTCGTGCTTGTAGCATGTGCATATGAAACCATGTAATGTGAAAGATAATTGTAATTTCTTAATAATATCTCTGACCTAAACACATGTGCATTATAAGCTTCAAACATTTTAATCATTTTGGTGTCACCCTGGTGCAATGTGCATCCCCACATCCCCATAGCAATGCCACTGAGCTTACTGAACTCTGCCCTCCTCTCAGACCATGAGTTTGAAGATGAGAAGGAAGAGGCCACTGGATACTAATTATACCCGGCAGCTTTTATTTTAAGGCTCCCTTGGTGGGAGCACAATTGAGAGGCAGGATAAAAATACAACTGAGAAGTATTACTTTGACCCGCAAAAGTCCAGCTCTTGCCAATGAAGAGGATAAGACTGCCTCGTTTTCGTAATGGTCACTTCCCTTTTCATCATTTCCAAGACTAAAAATAGTGTGGCAGTAGTTTTGCCCTCTTCATTGCATTGTGCAACCAATCTTGTTATGTCTTGCATTAGGGAAAACCTAATGGAAGCATCTCCATGGTGAATCTCACCCTTTGCTATGAGTCTTTGGAGGGCACCTTTCTCCATTCTCATTCCACAAAGTTGGCGACAGCCCTGCTTTCAGGTTGGAGCAGAATGGTGGGACTTGACAACGGATATACACCAAAGCCCCCGGTGGCACAGTAGGTTAAACTGCTGAGCTGCTGAACTTTCTTATTGAAAGGTCGCAGGTTTTAATCCGGGGAGTGGGGTGAGCTCCTGCTGTTAGCCCCAGCTTCTGCAAACCTAGCAGTTCAAAAACATGCAAGTGTGAGTAGATCATTAGGTACTGCTCTGGCAGAAAGGTATTGGTGCTCCATGCAGTCATGCCGGCCACATGACCTTGGAGGTGTCTATGGACAGCGCCGGTTCTTCGGCTTAGAAATGGAGATACTCACCAACCCTGTCGGACACGACTGGACTTAATATCGGGAAAACCTTTACCTTTACTATACACCAAAGAAGAGCTACTGGAGAACTGACCAGGAGAGCCTTTTCCTGAAAGTGTGATAGTGTTTTAAGAGAGAAAATATTTGCACATCCCAGAAAAAGCCCCCAGATACGAGGAGTTGCTGCCATGGCTTCCAGGAGCCATTTCACACTGGAACAAAAAGGCACAAGTTCACAGATGCTCATCTCCTAGCTTTCTGGTCTGTGCAGGGGAAGGAGGGTGTCAAGCCATCTGGCCTGGTGCCACTTTGCCTTGAGGTCAGGCAAGGCCAGCTGTTTGAAACATTTCTAATGAAGCCAAATTGAGGTTCTGATTATCTGGAGATCAGAACAAGCAACAGAATTGAATGTGTTCTGCTTATTTTCCCCCCTCTTTGAGATGACTTTTAGTTTCTCCAGGCAAAGAATTCTAGTTCAAACACTGGAAATGCCTGAGCTATAGCTAAGTTCATTCTTCGGTGTTCTTCACCACCAAATACAAAGAGCCTCCCATTGAGGATGTTTGGACAATTATTTTCTTGGCCAGATGGCTTAACAATGGTACAGCAGGAAAAGCCGAGTCACCAAGCGGACTCAGGAGCAAGTTGAATCAATTTATTCAAATACGTATGCAGAAACAATTTACAATATATATACATAAAATATCGCCATATAAATTAGACAAAAATCAGCTGCAGAACAAAAGAAAAAAAGTGGGAAATGTTCATTTGCTGCTGACAAATCCTCCATTGTTCTGCTCCAGATGTGCCATCAAGGCATAACAGAAAACTTGCAAAACAAAGAACATAAAGGCAAGTGAAACCGCAATGACTCATAAGCGTCTGTTTCTGCCCAGGCTCCATGCAGAGAAGATCTCAACAATCCATTCTTGCAGAACTGGTTGTTTAGTGCTCTATTGCTTTCCATTTTAACTACAAGGTTTAAAAAAACAGTTTCCCCCTGTACATTGGTGGGAATTATCACATCAGGCATTTCCAAAGTCTGAATACCTTTTCAAGGAACCACCATCCCCTTCAAGCAGTACTTTGAAGGAAAAACTTGAAAAAGAAATCTCCTATAGCCATGATGAACTCTTTCAAGAAAGTTGAAAACCACTTAGCACCTTTGGCTTGTTTAAAAGATTGTAAACTTTTCCCAAATAACAGAAGCACAGAGGCAGGTTCTTCTGTTGTTCCCCATTAAGTTTTTATCCTAAGGGTTGCAAGAGATCGTAATTTTGTAACCTGCATAAAGAAACAGAAGAAGAAAAACCAAGCAGATCAAGAAAAGAGAAAAGGACCATACATGCACAAGTATGGTTATAGCTGTGAAAGGGCCAGAGCAAGAATGTAGAACGTGTGGCTCTCTGGGTGTTAAGACACCCAACTCCCATCATTTTTGGTCGATGTGGCCAACCGTTCAGGAAGATGGGATGTTAAGTTCATCTTAAGGGTGATGGGGCCCCCATGGTTGGATTAAATGGTGAGCTGTGTAGCTTCCAAAAGAAATATGCAAGGATTCCTTAAAGTTGCATATACATGTGATGTCGTGTTGACAACAGGCAAGGCATGCAAAATGTGCTAGATCACAATTCAAATGAGCATCCCTGAGCTCAGTGCGATACATCAACAATACTCTCCACCTGTTCCCTAATGAGCCAAGCTTTTTACTTGGGATTGTTTTTTGTACATACTTCCTGTACTTTTCTCAATCTCTTTCCCAAGTTTAGTTTAAAGCTGTTACTAACTTCTGAAGTTTGAGGTTGGGCTGGTGTCCTGCTTAATATTCATGATGTTGTAAACCAGATTTATCATCTCATCATTTTGGCATTCATTAGTTAATGACTGAATGAGACTCACCCTGCTACCAGGAGCCCCCCATGGTGCAATGGGTTAAACCCTTGTGCTGACAGGGTTGAAGACCCACAAGTTGGAGGTTTGATTTCGGGGAGAGCACGGATGAACTCCCTTTGTCAGCTTCAGCTCCCTATGCAGGGACATGAGAGAAGCCTCCCTTAAGAATGGTAAAACATCAAACATCCGGGCGTCCCCTAGATGACGTCCTTGCAGACGGCCAGTTCTCTCACACCAGAATTGACTTGCAGTTTCTGAAGTTGCTCCTGACACAAAAAAAAAAAAAAACCCTGCCACCCATAGCCTATTTCTTAACCTAGGCAGTGCCTCATGCAAAACATTACAGGCGGGGCTGACTACGAAATTATGACTGCTGCATTCTTCTGGTTGCCAGGTGTATGAGACAAGCAGCTACAGCAGAACCCCAAGAAGTCTCTCCAGCTACCCATTGAAGCACAATGCAACAGTCTTCATTTGCTAGCATCCTTATCTACAGGGGGCTGTTCGTTGAGACTGCTGCCTGGCATAAAGGTTGTTCTCTGGGATTGGCATCGGCAAAAGTAGCTACAGTGCTGGAGCTCCATTGCCATAACTGCCTACTCATGCAGGATCTTGGTCAAGCTTTTTTCTTTTGGTCAAAGGGGACAGCATCTAATAAAGTGGGCTGCAGCCAACAAAATATTGTGCAAGATGTTAGTTGCTGAAGTGCCAACAGGTTCTGAACTGTTAACTATTTAATCATCCTTATTTTACTTTATATCGTACTTATATTTTCTCTCATAAACAAGGCTCAAAGGTGTTATTGTGAGAAGGGATCAAATCCTATTATGGAAAGAGCGAGAAACATGTAGCCCTCCAAATGTTATTGAACTGCAGCAACTAGAATTCCTCATCATTAACTATGCTTTCTAGGGATGCTGAGGGTTGCAATTCTCATCCTGTACTAGAATAACAAACAGTGCTATTGCTGTTTTATAAATAATGTTTCTGCGTCTCTTTCAGTCCAGTGGGAAATTTCTTTCATCTGTTTGCCAGCAGCCTTTCAGCTGCTGTTTCGACGGGATTTGGATCCCTTGTTGGTGTGTAAGGTATCTTTCTCTTTAGCTGTGGCACTTTAGAACCTTGGTGCACAGTAGCTTTATAGTTATTATTAGCTGTAGGGAAAGATACTGAACAAGATGTTTACATTTTAAAAATTGAAGAGTAGTTATACAAAATGTACAGAAATTGATTTACTGCTTTGCTTTTATGTCTTTACCTGAGGATAGTCTGGAATTCCATGGTCTGCAGAAGATATTGGAGATGCAATAGTTCTTTTCTGCTCTCCCCTTCCAAGGGTGCTTACCTTTCAATATTATACTGGAAAAGGAGAAGGCTAGCAAGGGCTGTGGATCCACAACTCTCCTGGCCTCCAAACCTGCCCCAAATTGGCTTGTCATCTATGCAAGTGTTAAGAGCAGTGGTTCTCAACCTGTGGGTCCCCAGATGTTTTGGCCTACAACTCCCAGAAACCCCAGCCAGTTTACCAGCTTTTAGGATTTCTGGGAGTTGAAGGCCAAAACATCTGTGGACCCACAGGTTGGGAACTGTGTTAGAGGATAATGCATACCAATCTCCTCCCACTGGTTTCAATGGGAGGAAGGTTTTTTAAAAGTAATACAGCTGGGGGAGGGGGGGGGAGAGACAAATACCATTTTTCTTGGCTAACAAAAGAAAGACTTGGATTTCTCCACAGCCCAAGGTTTAATGTTATTGAGAACAACATCCTACCAGTATATGTCAGTGAAGGTCAAACATGACCCCCCCCTCCGCCTCCCCCCAAGTGTTTGGGCTTCTAACCCTCAATTACTCCATCCAACAGTGAAATATGAACTCTTTAACACTTCTAGAGAATAACAATAGTAATAGGGTGATACTTCCACTGGCTGTTTCCCCCCAAATGCTCAAAGACTCTTCTCAACATTAAGGTACAATTAATCTGGATTCTGCAGAAAATGCTTACAAAAAAGACTGCTTAACTACTTTTTGATACAACCCTACAGTATATTCTCATGTATTAGTTGACCCCATGTATAAGTCGTGGGAAGGTGCTGGGGCCAAAAATATGGATTTGGCCATGACCCATGCATAGCTTGAGGGTCATTCTACAGAGAGGGGAACCACCAATGCCACCTCAAGGGGGGAGCCACCCCTGGTCATCACCACTTCCCAAGCCAGCCATTCAAAACAAGGCGGAGAAAGAAAGGATTGGTGTTTCTTTTATGTTCACTCAGGATAGACAAAGTTCTTGCCTTTTGCCAGTCTACTCGGAGGAGATTATTCCTTCTTTGATAAGACTTATGGTATAGTAGCAACCTGGCCTGTGGATAACTTAGAAACAGTGTTTGGGGGTTGATATTTTGTCAACAATGTTTAGTCTTATACATTATATAGGGTAATTTGCATATATCCATGGAAGCCCATCAGCAGAGGCAGGCCTCTCCTCCTTTGTGAAAGTAAAAAACTTGCATAACCCTGTTCAGTACAACACGTGTGTTTCTGTCCACCACAGGATCTTACATGATGGCAAGTTGGCCAAAAAGGCTTACAATTCAAGGTGAAAAAGTGACGAATGTCTTTCTGGCACAATTCTATTTGAAACACACTAGGAGAAACAAAAAATCTGAGCATCTTTGTAAATAAATTGTAATATTTGCAGTTTATATGGTTTTCCGATTATCTTTTTCTCTGGTTTCAAACTGGTGTTGCCTTTCTTTTTTCACCCTAATTGCATTACATATTAGAAGAGAAAAGGTAATCCCATGCGATCTTTTTACATAAAAAAATAACTATCAGAAAGACCTAGTGCGTTAAAAATACTTGTTCAACCCCAATACATCTCTGTGGAGAGAAAACTTCTATTTTACTTTTTCAAGAAAGATTTTTATATGCTGTGGGATAAGGAAGAACATGCACCCTAAAGCAACCTTTTGGCAGAAAAAATGCTGGAAAACACATTTTATTTTTGAGAAGTCAGGTTCTGGACAACAGTGATCTAAAACAGCAGATGACAACATTTTCCACAAATATATATTAATGTACATAAATGTTCTGCAAATCATTTGTGGTAGGAGTGGGGGTCAAATGAATATCTCTGTGTTACAACCAGCAACTTCCATTCGCACTATGATAAACAGTTTCCATTAAGTACTGCACTCTTGCAGGTGCACCTTAAATTAGCACCAGTGGTGTATGGGAATGGTGAGCATTGCAACCTTTTCTGAATCATTCTTCAATAAAAGCTTGAAATGCTTTTCTTGGATACATGCTTAATTGACCATTGAAATGGGGATAGTGGCATGCTACTGGAATCACAGGCTGGACTCTTTGTGGTTACAAAGACTAAGCATATGTATGGATAAATTCCTACTTAGTTCCATATATCCCGCAAAGAGCTCAGAGTTAATTAAATTGAATTTATCCATTTTACATAAGCAAGGTGATCTCAAATCCAAGTTCATGCAAAGATCTTCATGCTGATCAAGATTTTCCCGAAGTCCAATCCAGTCAACACATTCTTCCACTTAATTTAATGGAATACTAGTACCAAACCAGCCAACAAGGCAGAAAATAAAAGAGTGATGAGAAAAGCTGAGGAGAAAACTGTTGTAACTGAATCCAATTCCTGTCTAGTCAGCTGGCGCTTAGGGAAAACCCAGTAGTAAGTGGACTACACCACTTGACTATCCAGAGAATTATTAATTACAACATCTAAAATGGACAGATAAAGGAGTATAGTATTAAAGTAGGGGCTTAACTGAACAGCTTTCATTTGCATGAACTGTCATAAATTTATTTGAGTGCAGGACATTGTGCATAACCTATGCCACAAACCATGATTAACAGTTGAATATAAACTGATGTGCACATGAAATGTGTTTTAGATAATTTGGATTTCACAAACCAGGCAGCGCACCACTTTGATACTTAAAAGCTAAGTTGCTTCATGTGCAACCTTAAGTCAATGATATTCAAATGTGCTTCCTCCAAAGTCTATGTATGGTACTAGCAGTGAATGTTTTACTCCTCATGTACCTCAACAAAGTAGATTCAAGCATACAGGCACATATCTTTGCATTTGGGTCACCTCACAAGAGGCATCAATGAAAGAATATCTAAACTCTGCCACATGAAAATTTGTAGCTTCATCCAGTTCTTTATCTGTGAGACCAATTTTGTGCCCATGTTTGTATTGTTCACTCCACAATTGCCCTCCCTCCTACACAATCATGGCTGACATGCTACTGCCCATCTCCCTCCCAGGTTTCTGCTTACACTTCAATTCCACTTCTGTCCCAACATTGTTATGCATTGTTCAGATATTTATTTACTGGTTCTAGGAAAGTTATGCTTACAGGAAAGAACCAGGTAAAACTAATTGGGATCAAATAACAACAGCGGACCTCAGAAAAATGACTGTATTCTCTTTATTGTTAGCCAATGAATGTTATCCAAAATAATAGGTGTTATTTACTGTAGCTTAATTTTACAACACAAAACATGATGCTAAGGAGGGGAGGGGGAAGAAGAGGGGAAGCATGTGGGGGTGTTTCCCCAGAAGCTGGTGACCAGTATCATCAGCATCATTTTGTTCATAGTGAAAAACCTTGCAATATAGGTTAATTCCTGATTGCTTAGAAAAATTCACACAGTTTTTATAAATGAATTAGATCCATTTAAGTACTAAGCTATACATCATAGATAATGAACAGCAAACCTGACTGGTATTCCCCCACTCCTCACACTCGCAGGCTAGCATGTCAATGCCCATGCATACATTTCAGGGGAAACCCATGCACTGCATTCCACCTGCTATGGCAAAGGTTTTGAACACTTCAGATATACAGGTTTTGTAATTCACTGCATGAAAAAAATGCAAGATGCTTGCCCCATTTTCTGCAACAGGAAGCAGAAATGCCCAGGGCAATCAAACAGTGTTTTGGGCACGTGCACACCATTTGCACGCAAGTCTATACAAGGCTAGCCAGCTACCCTTATCCAAAAATAATATACCGGTGTATGTGTTTCTTTCATAATGTGCCCCCTTGAAGGATCTCTCTTAAACACAAAGGTTCATAGGGAACTTGTGCATGGAAATTTTATAAAAATGGCAATTGTTACAGGTAAGTGTGAATTTTGAGTGCATAATACCTAACAAAAGATAGCTGAACCATCCTCAGAGAAAGCAGAGCTTCTTTCTTCCAACTTTTAATTAAATACCTAGAAACACTGCACACATTTCAGTTTCACTTCTATCAACAACATGATCCTCATGGTGCTAGATTCTAATTAGTCATTCCAGGTAAGAGCGATTCAACATGAATTCTAGACACACATTCAATATTCACTGGATGCATGTTTGCTTCCACCTAATGGTTGTTCATGTAACTCATCTGTTCCTTGTTCTGCCACAATTCCCCTTGTTATATTCCCTGGAAATGCAGAGCACATTGACATTGTTTCCTCCCTTACTGCTTCAATTTTCAGGAAAGAACAAGAAGAGCATGTTGAACGGGGCTTAGAGTGCGTTGTCAGATGCTGTTTTATGCACAGCCTTCATCAAAAAATGAGCCTCACAGTGATATCATACAGAGGAATTCAGGAAACGTGCCCATACAGGTCATATCCTCTCATTGGACAGGATATAGTGACAGGTTACATCAAGATGCAGAATTTCACTTGACAAAAAGGCAGCTGTATATTCTTTGAATGCTATAAATCTATCTGTAATAGAACAAAATATTAAAAAGTAAAGACTCCTAGATGCATGTGGCTTTTAGCTATGGAGAACCCAGCTTAACACAGTTAGCATCTTAACATGGTGTTTGAAGGACCAGTCATCATGTAAATAGTGAGGTAGGATACTGTCCCCTCTTCGGGACTGATGTTTTCATATGCTCCCTTGCCAGAAAGGTCCAGGTTTCCCACACTGCAATTCATACTAAACGAATGCAAGGGGAGGAGAACTGAAAGAACTTCACTTCTTTTCCTATTCCTACTTGAAATATGAAAGACTTTGGTAAAAGAGAACTATACATAAGCGCTTACAGGTGATGTTCCACTATTTTTTACAGGAACAGCTACCTGCCATCTAGACTTTTGTGAACAGGTAGGCAAAGAAAACCATCAATGATGACAGGACATGAAACACCAGATAATTCCACCCTTCTGGGGGAGGGGGGAAGGACCATCATATCTATGATAAATCAGCATTACCAAAATCCTTGCAAATTCACTAAACTGAAAAGAACGTTACAAAGTGCACCCATGCCAAAACTATGGCCAGTTTTATAAAGTAAAAGCTAGTGTTCTTTCAAATGGTCAAGGCTTAGGTTAACAGCTTTGACCATATTAAATTTTTAGAGGACAAACAATAAGAATATGTGAAATGAGATTACAGAAACTACCACCCCCCCCCCCCCCCCCCCCAAAAGAGTCATAGCGGACAGACTGCCTTATTGTTGATCGACTGCCATGAAATGTGTTTTAAACCACAAATGGGTCTAAGTGCTTTGGCAAGGTGGGGTGTGTTTCTTTCACATGTGGAAAGGCCTGTGTTTCTCTGCTGGTGGTTCAAGCTTAATGAAGAACATATATGCAAAGGAACAGCTCTCACATTGCTTCAAATTCATCAATGCGTTGCTTTGTATTTCCTTGTCGGATCTGTCGAAGAGTCTTGTATTTATCACGGCCTGCTTTGACATTCTCCGCATGAAGGACATCATTCTGGGTTTTCTTGGTTTCATCTCTGGCTTGGGCCAACTCAGAACTCAAGGCCTATTGAACAAGATCAGTAAGAATTTAGATCCTGTCACTCCTAGATATAGTATTCAACATTTCATTTGCTAAACAAAATTAACGTGGTCTATACTGTTAAGCAGGAGCCCCTGGTGGCACAGTGGGTTAAACTGCTCAGCTACTGAACTTGCTGACCAAAAGATCAGCAGTTCAAATCCAGAGAGCAGGGTGAGCTCCTGCTGTTAGTCCCAAGTTCTGACAACCTAGCAGTTCGAAAACATGAAAATGTGAGTAGATCAATAGGTACTGTCTCGGTGGGAAGGTAACAGCGCTCCATGCAGTCATGACAGCCACATGACCTAGGAGGCATCTACTGACAATGCTGGCTCTTCGGCTTAGAAATGGAGATGATCACCACCCCCCAGAGTGGGAAACGACTAGACTTAATGTCAAGGGGAAACCTTTACCTTTACCTTATACTCTTAAGCAGGGTGAGAACTGCACAGCCCTACACATGCTGCTGTACAGATAGTCAAAGCATCCCCTGTCATTTTAGTCAATAGAAAGGAACACTGGGAGCTGAGGTCCCACACGCAGAGTGCCAAATGATGCCAAGCCATGCCCTAATGTCTTCCAACCATAGAGCTTAATTTTATACATGAAACAAGGGAGTACATGTGTACTCTCTCTTTAAGTAAAGCAAGTTACATTTTTCTATGACTTTTTTTAAATATCAGCATCTCAGATCCAAAAACTATCTCACCTTACTCAAAATATTCAAATTTTAACTGTGTAATAACTGTTTTAACCTTATGCTGTTTTTTAAAAATCACTGATGATTAACAGATACACAACTACTCATTTACATGTTCTTTGGAGGCATTACTAGTAAAGGGGAACTGACAGTGTAAAAAGAAGCATTGGAGTTGCATTAATTCTTTGTACGCTGGCAGTTTTCCAAATCCATGGCTCAAGTAATCCTTCCTTACAAGCAAGTGGGAGGGCTAAGTTATTTTGGTTTCTTTGCCTTTTGAGAAAGGAGGGGGAGAGAGAACACACAAGGTCCTGTTGGGTGGATCAATTAATTTCTATATCCTTCTGAAATAATCATCATTTTTTCATGTCAGACTGAAACTTGGAAAGAAAATGCTCACTCCAAAAAAACAAAACCATTTATTGATGTTGATGACCTTCCAAAATAAACAGTGCTTTGATATGCATCACTGAAATGGCCTAGAGACTTTTAAAAAATAATGTCATCAAAAAGTCTGCTCTAAATGAGTCAATAAAAATATAATCTGATCTTTGGTTTAAAGGTTTCAACTAGATGCTCACTATTTAGACCAGCGTTTCTCAACCTGGGGGTCAGGACCCATGGGGGGGTCACAAGGGGGTGTCAGAGGGGTTGCCAAAGACCATCAGAAAACACAGTATTTTCTGTTGATCATGGGGGTTCTGTGTAAAAAGTCTGACCTATTTCTATCGTTGGTGGGATTCAGAATGCTGTTTGATTGCAGGTGAACTATCCCAGCAACTACAACTCCCAAATGTCAAGGTCTATTTTCCCCAAACTCCAGCAGTGCTCACATTTGGGCGTATTGAGTATTTGTGCCAAATTTGGTTCAGTGAATGAAAATATATCCTGCATATCACCTATTTAAAATACGATTCATAAGAGTAGCAAGATTACAGTTATGAAGTAGCAACGGAAATAATTTTATGGTTGGGGGTCGCCACAATATGAACTGTATTAAGGGGTTGTGGCATTAGGAAGGTTGAGAACCACTGGTTTAGACAGAACAAGTACATCTGTATTATGAATGTTCATGAAAAATTTAAAAACCTTTTGCTTTACTGAGCATTTCACCATAAAAACTCAATGCTGTATATTACATAAAGTGCTATACTCCAAACCTACGAAGCCCTCAAATATTTCCATTTCATAAGTCAGCATTAGTGGTAAACTATATTCAGATCTCCTTTACATATCACATGAGGGATTATCACACGAAACACAATTTCTCAATTATGTGTGAATATATATATTATTATTATTGTTTGCATTTCTTATAGTCCTCAACCAATGAACTGAATAACGTGTTCTCCATACCTGCCCCTGCCCCCTACACCCTGCCTATAGATGATAATCCTGGGAAATATATATAAACCTATCTAGGATATTATAAGAAGGAATTGCAAAGAAGAGACACTCTTGAGAAGAATATACCACCCTCCAGCTGCACAGTTAGTTTAGTGTAAGCTTTCAATACCTGTAGCTGTTTCTTAACACGTTCATTCTTCTGTGTTTCCGTTACACGCTCTTCCTCATTTCTATGATTCACAGCTTCATCAGATGCTAATTCAGCGCTAGCCTCAGCATGGTTCTCATCCTGTTCATCATGTTCATTCTCTGTTTGAGGAACAACTGGTGGAGGAGGAGGGGGAGGAGGAGGAGGGGGCGGTGGAGGGGGAGGAGCTGACATCACAGTCTTCAGTTCTTCTTTGGTCTTTTCTAGATCTTCTTGGGCTGCAAAAGCCTACGGGTAACAAAAAAGTTCATTTAATATTCACAAACTACAAACAACTAAAAGCTGCCACAGATGTTATTTATTAGGAATGCAGTGAGCAGACGTAAGCTTCTTTGTGGAGAGAAAAAACAAGGTATAAATAATAATGATGATGATGATGATGATGATGTTACAATCCCAGGCGACAGCAGAATTAATGAGAAGCAACTGGAAAAGTTAACACAATACGAGGATTTAAAGACCAAACTGCAAATACTTTGGTACAAGTCCAGGGAGGGCCTCTGTAGTCTGTATAGTGTAACAGGGTGATTTTAGAAATTTATTCCCTCACGAAAAGAGTGAAGAAAAAACTGAGGAACTGCATACCTCAACCCCAGCAGTTGACCACCTCTAGTTTAATGTTATCCCCCCCCCCACACACACAGTATACCAAAAGTTTAACTCATCTTCAATGATATCTATTGAAATCATTTGACAACTTAAGTCCCATTGATTTGAATAGACCAACCATTATGTATAGCTAAATCTGGATTTAAGACAGCACTGCTAGAAAATGCCTTGATTAAAAACTCTGGTATACAGTTCACAACTCCCATTTTTCATGCACAAAGGGATTACTTTGTGTTGCCATTCTGAGGCTTCTTCTTCCTTCTTTTTCTTGGCCTCCTCCAAAAGTGCAATCTTAGCAGTGAATTCAGCAAGTTCTGCTGCCTAATAAACCAGAAAAAAACTATTTTAGATCAAACATACATCTCCATAAATGGAAAGATTCATACTTTTGCTGAGTGATTCCAGATATTATACACAGCTTTGTAAAAAAAATAGTAATTTCACATTCTGTTTTTTTAATTTGTCATGTCAGAAGCGAATTGAGGCTACTGTTATAATGTATTTAAGAACATAAAGTTAAAAACTTCTGTTAATAATAGATAAATTAAACCACTAATTATAATCTCACATCTAATAAAAATATTTAGAAACCAGCCAAAACACCTGACAAAATAAACTCTTCTATTGAGGGTACTTTATTTTGAAATAAAACAAAATAAAATACCACAAAATTCAGTTTTATATTATAAACAGAATTTATAATATAGAGTAAATTTTGATGCTTTAATATGGTAAATAACAGGTTTTTCTTTACTTTTGAAGCTCAGAAGAATAGGAGTTAGGAATGTTTCACTGTGAAGAGCTTCCCAATGGAACAAGGAAAGTTTCACCACCACAAACTAAGGACAACATGGCATATCACTGAGACAGTGATGTAACATTATTTCAGGAGTTTAAAATTTCATTCTTTCTCTTTCCTTACTGCCCATTGTACATCTCAATATGAGAATCAGTAATAACACTGAAATTTCATGCTCAGGGGACACCATGGGGTAATATACTTGAACCAGCTAATCACCATTGGACATATCAGTTCTAATCAAGTCTCCTAGAAAACTAAATATTCAAAGTTTGCATAAAACATCTTACTAGCTGCTCCTGATTTTTCATCTGATCAGCAGCCTGTTTTGCCAGAGCAGCTTTTGCTTCTTCTGCAGCTCTCCGATCTTTCTCCAGGCGCTCTGCTTCCTCTTTTGCTTTCTTTCGTTCTTGGTCCAGCTCAAGAGCCCTTCTAGTCTGTTCTTCTAGTTCTGTACAAATATTTATAAATAATGACTCAAAAATCTCACAAACAAAACCATATTTCAATGTAGATATGTAGATTAATCTGAAATATTGCGGGATACAATGATAAAGAACTGCAAATCCAAGAGATGGCCTGTTTTTTAAATAAAGTAGATTGAAGATTTCCAAGAAGGCACAGATTAAGACTCTCACATTGCTTACTAAGATCAGAAGCAAATGGAGACTGAATGGGATTAGCCAAGGGCCTGCTTGTACAGCAGGTCAAATACACAGGATTATAACTGAATGCCATTTTGCACTGCAGTCAGTGTTTTGTCTTCCTTACTCTTTTGGTGGTGATCTTGATACCACAAAAATATCTTTAAAACAACTTCGTGCCTAGATTACTATGAGATTTTGTAAAGTAGATCTGATAAAAATAAGCACTATCAAAAATTAGGCTGAAAGAGAGGCAAAAAAGCAAAAGAGAGCTCAGAAGCTAGCCAATTCACCAAATATATTATACCCAAGGTGGCTGAATAGGAGTAGCTACACCATACACAGCAAGAATAATACACAGCAGTACACCTTACACCTTCCAGACATGAAGTCTCAAGTTCAATCCCTGGCCTGCCCAGTTAAAAGGATTAGTGGGCCATGGATGGGACAGTTAGCTTCATGAGAGCAAGAAAAGCCACTGCCTCTCAGTAGACATCAGTGAGCTAAGTGGATATGCAGTGATCAAGTAAAAGCAGCTTCTCCTGTTCCTTGCAGTTTCTTTGAGTGCAGCTTAGTACCACACCGCTCTTTCCGTGTAACAATAGCGAATTTGGGATAATTCCTGACAGTGTGGGAATACCCTTTTCAAAACCTGGTTCCTTTTAAGGCTTGTAAAAGTGCTTCTTGTTCTCAGACAACTACATCTAATTTTAAAGGTATCAACCACACATTTACTTTGGGGAGGGGGGGAGTGAGTGAGAATTCCTAACACCTAGGATTTTTCATCCCTGTATATTTTGGTACTTTATTAGCTGTTACTGGTTGTTCCAGTTGTCTCACTTCAGGAAATCCAATTCCCACAAGGACTTCCTGATTTGGGAAAAGCCACAAGTAGCTAGTGTGATTTGCTTTTGCTTTTTATTTGTGTTTGACGTCTGTGGGCAGATACTCTGGGTCTGCAAGTATTAGATTGTTCATTTTTTTGCCGAAATGTGCCACATCACAAATCAATGCAGACTTTGGAGAATTACTGATTACTGAACTTTAATGCAAGTTGTTAAGGAGATCTTTAAATCCTGAAAACAGATGTTTAAATGCTGAAAAATCCAAGGAATCATCCATTTTCTTTTTTAAAAAAGGATCAACACATCTTTGTCCAATTATGTTCTAAATGTTTTTAAAATGACACTTTGACTTCAAGTTGTATCATAGGCCAATTGGGCTACAATTCAAAAACTTTTTTTAAAAAAAATAAACAGACGTAGCATTAAAAGCAATATACGAAACCCTACAAAACAGTCAGAAGGCATTCTATTTACCAAAATAAAGACTTTGTTTTAAAAATTAGAAATGCTCCTTGAGTAAATAGATTCTAACTGAACTTTTCCCTGAGAACTGGAATATGGAACACCTGGTTGATTTCTTCTTTGTCATTTCCCTCAGCTGTGAGTTTCTCCACATAGATTTCTATTCTTAATTTACATATCTGACCTATACAAACAAGATTAAAAGAGTTTCAGTATTGTGAAAATAAAAATATCACATAATTTTGTTCACTTATACTACGATGGTAGTTTATAGATAAAATCTAATTTTCTCTCATGCCTAAGTAGTAGCTACTTCAAAAATTAAAATTTAGAGAAGAACATCATATGCCATACTGTATTGTCAAAAGCTTTCATGGCCAGAATCACTGGGTTGTTCTAAGTTTTCGGGCTGTATGCTCATGTCCCAGAAGCATTCTCTCCTGACATTTCACCTGCATCTATAGCAGGCATCCTCTAGCAGAAGTTGTGAGGTCACAAGCTCATAACCTCTGAGGATGCCTGCCATAGATCCAGGTGAAATGTCAGGAGAGAATGCTTCTGGAACATGGCCATACAGCCCGAAAAACTTAAAACAACCCATATGTCATATTTACTGCCCTACAGCAGAATTTGATTTTGATCTAGGCTTATACTTTTGTTATAAGCATACATCCAAAAATCACAAGTAAATACTGAAAATCCACATTCTTCCCAACATATGAAACCTTTAGACCAGGGGTTCTTAACCAAGGGTCCCTTGGTGGTCCATGGAAAGATTTCTGAGGGTCTGTGAGTCTGAATTGAAAAAAAAATCTCTGGCCTCTAATTGAAATATAGGGGCACCTATCTGCTACTATGTTCTGAGACAAGGTCCTTGAATTTCACCTGACTGGCACAGAGGTCCGTGGAACAAAATAGGTTAAGAAATCCTGGTTTAGAACATTATGTATGAACTGCACTCAAACATAAGTGTAAACGGTTGCAATTAAAAAGCTGTGTGCACTTCAAATTCATATTAAAGTAGCAGTAAAAATATTAAAACCTAAATTCAACTCTGATCCCAACTACAGTAGATCCACCAAAGCAACAATTAACAATTCATTAAAAAAATTAACCTAAATCCAACTCTGGTCCCAACTTGAATAGATCCACCAAAGCGATATTCAACAATTAATTTAGTAAGCCTATTCTAGTTGTAAGTAACAATTCAATTTAGGACTAAATTTATTAACCACTTTACCCCTCTGCCTTCTTCTTTCCTATTCTGTCACACACATTCCACGGATAATTAAAACAAATTAATGTGAAGCAAAAGACTCACCTTTTTGTGCCTTCATTGTCTGTTCTTCAATTTGTCTTAGTCGTTCCAACAACTCGTCCTTTTCACGTTCTATTCTTTCCTTTTCTTTCTCTGCTATTTCTCTTTTCTTTTTCTCATTTTCTAATTGTGCTCTAAATTGAAGAGAAACAAGTATATATCTAGTAAAGAGCAAGTGATGTTCATTTTATAGTTGAAGAATAAATATACTTTATCTAAATATGCTAAACTAAAAAAAAATAAACTACTATAGATATAGATATACCAGAGTAGAAAATTAAAGAGAGTAATAAACTTCAAATGGTTTGCTTCAGTTATGAAGCTGTATACCACTGGATGTCTGCATCACCTTCTCCTCTTCACTAAGACTGAACATAGACAATCCAATGTGGCTCATATATCGTAATATCTTAGCAGCACTTATAGGCCTGCCACAAGAGGTAATTTCAGTATCAATATTCAACTTAACTAGTACAGGTTCATTTGAAATCACAGTGGGGATATGGGGCAAGCATGTCAGTGTAAGTATTTTATTTCACCCCAAAGCATTAAAAGTCCAGTTGAAGCAGACTGTTCTCACTGACCTTTACAGAAAGACAAATTTTGTAGTACAACCTGGAAAAACATGGGCCAAAGAAAAACCAGGAACTTTACAGAACATTGCCTCCCTCTCTTGATACAACACAACAATAGTTTCCACTAAGGCCACCATTTTCAGAAATTGACTCCACAGAGTCTACTGTGGTCATATTTTTCCTCATTAAGTCCATCTCAAATTCCTACTTTGTAACAGACTATTTTGGAAAAACTGGACTATGAAATTAGTTCTTAAAACAAATACATTTTCACTCTTTGTTCCTAGGTACTAGTCCATATTATACCTTTCCAACTGTTTTTGGTGTTTTTCTTCTCTGGCTTGGGCCTTCATCTGTTGAACTTCAATTGTATCTGGCTTTCTCCTTCTCATGTATAGCTCATGGTTTCCCATACACAATGCCAATATCCTCTTATTAATTCTCAGCCGTGGTGCATAAAAGACAAAATCCTAATGAAAAATGTTTTAAGTTACTGACATCTTATTCATGTCCTAAAAATAAACAGATTTACAAATAACATTCTAACTAAACACTCTTGCTAAATGAGATTCCAGCATCTCAATATCAACACACTTTCACTTTCCAATGAAACCAACTGAAATTATCAATGATGCAGCCATGTTTAGGAAGGACATCAATTATGCCTGATTAAATCCCACACAAAGCTTCCTCATATGCACTGCAGAGCTAGAAGGTGAACACGCACTTCAAAAATTGAGGTAAATTATTAAGATACTGGAAAAATCATTCTTCAGCACCAGAAAGTGGCAAATCTGCCCATATTGTATTTTCCTCTTGCAACTCAATTCCATCGAGTATCTTTTGTTTTCTCTTTGTCTCCCATATACATAACTTTCTGACTTTAGAGATTCTTTCAGACCTCTTTACAGTCTGGTTGGGATTTCATCATCAGAACTTGATGAACAGCATTCCCAAAACTGAGCTCAATTGCTAAGATCTTGGAAGTTCCACCTGTCAACACCAGGGGTGGCTAAATCTGCCCACACTGCACTTGCCCCTTGCTCCATCAAACATTATGCAATGTTCTGCCTCAAATTCTGTCCCGCTCCTGAGCAGAAAAGTAAAGAGTCAAAAAATGTTTTTACATCATCATCCTGCTGGACAGCTAAACCAGGAAATCCCAATTGGATGGCCCCCCACAAGGGTCTTCCTCCAAAGATAAATCAAGAATGAAAAACTTGAAAGTCCCTGAACAGACTAAGAAGTGGAGTGGGCAGATCAAAAGACAATCTGCAAAATGGCACTACCTAGAACAGGGGTCGGGAACCTTTGGCCCTCCAGGTGTGGTGGACTTCAACTCCCACAATTCCTTGAGGCTCGGCATTCGCCCCAAAGGCTTACCTTGGCCCAACGAGGTTTGTTTGGCTCTTTTTCATGGAGGACGGGCAGCAAAGGGGGAGAGACGAGCGTAACGTAGCTGTGCAGATGGCGAGGAAGGATGTGGAGCCTACAGACTGGCCTCGGAGGGAGAGAGCGGGCGGAAACCCCTGCGGGCAACGCGCCTCCTCGCCGCTTCTCTGTAAACAGCGCAGAGCCCTTTCCCTCCAGCCTTCGCCTTCCCTTTTCCCCGACAAGCTCTGCACGACGTCACTCAGCCGGCGTCGTTGCTAGGGAGGGGGTCCATGCGGGGCGGTTGCTACGGGCCGAAGCGGCGAGGAGGCGCGTTGCCCGCAGGGGTTTCCGCCCGCTCTCTCCCTCCGAGGCCAGTCTGTGGGCTCCGCATCCTTCCTCGCCATCTGCACAGCTACGTTACGCTCGTCTCTCCCCCTTTGCTGCCCGTCCTCCATGAAAAAGAGCCAAACAAACCTCGTTGGGCCAAGGTAAGCCTTTGGGGCGAATGCCGAGCCTCAAGGAATTGTGGGAGTTGAAGTCCACCACACCTGGAGGGCCGAAGGTTCCCGACCCCTGACCTAGAAGAATCCCCCACCTTGTGCGACTGTGGAGCAGAACAAACAACTCAGCACTTATAGGCTTGCCCGCAATGCATCTGTCTCATACACAGAGGAAGAACTCTTGAAAGCTACAGAAAATGCGGTCACTGTTGCCCGTTTTTGGTCAAAAATTATTTAGCCACTCTATTTTATCAGTTTTATATGTATTTATGCAATACTTTTGACACAAAATAAATAAAATCAGAACAAGAGAAACATCATGTGTTCCAACAGAACTGGGGCTAAGGTAAATATGAATTATTTAGCCCATAGATCAGTGGTTCTCAACCTGTGGGTCCCCAGGTGTTTTGGCCTACAACTCCCAGGAATCCCAGCCAGTTTACCAGCTGTTAGGATTTCTGGGAGTTGAAGTCCAAAAACATCTGGGGACCCCAGGTTGAGAACCACTGCCATAGATTGACAAGACAGAAGTGATAAAATGCTATTTGATCTACCTTATATACTCATGTAGAAGTCAAGATTTTTTTTAAAAAAAATCAACCCCCAAAATGGATTTACTTGGATCCACAAATCAGTAAGAAAATGGATTTACTTGGATCCACAAATCAGTAAGAAAACTGTACCTTAATTCTGATAGAAAAAGAACCACCCCCTTCTCTGCGCAGAGCAGCAAAAGGCAAGAGCTTATTCCATCCCAAAAAAAACCCCAAAGAAGGGTCATCCCCTCTATCTAAAAACTACGGTACCACTTCTAGCCCTTTCGAATGCCTGGGCAGCAAAATAGTGGCAGCAACCAGGGGCTGGCACAAGATGGAATGACCAACTTAATTGATAGGTCAGAGCTAAAATTATAATTTGGGCTTCAAAATCTGTCAACACCTTATAGAAGGACATATTCAGTAGTCTCCATCGATCTATGTAATTGTTTTCTTGAAACAAATATTAATAGCAAGACTATGCATCACTTTGTAGAGATAACATGAGGATACAGTTTTATTGGTAATTAAGGTTTTATACTGTTTAATTAATGGCTTATGTATTTTATGTATTTTAATGGTTTGATGGTTATGTTTAATGGTTATTGTATTAACTGTTCATGTAAAGGCATCGAATTGCTGCCTATGTAAGCTGTCCTGAGTCCCCCTTTCGGGGTAGAGAAGAGATGGGATATAAATAAATAAATAAATAAATAAATAAGTATTTGATACTTTGAAACTGACGCAGAACATTCCTTATTTGTGCATTCCCAGAGGTGTTTTGCAAGCCATTTTGAAAAGAGAATGCTGGACTACAACTTAGTCTAGATCTGTCTGAAATGCTTCCTTTATTTTCAAAATCAAATGAAGTTCAAGTTGGGCTTTGCATCAATCTATATATTTTAATTAAAAAAGTTAAAAATCTAATTCAAAACAGACTAGCAATCAACAGGTGGAAAGGGGTCATGGAATTATTTCCAAAACTATTAGAAAATACAGGCACAAAATACTAGAGAATAGTAAGAATCAGAGAGGAATGGAACAGGTGTGCACATGCCACTTTCTTAAAACTATTTTTACTTACAGGGGCCTTTTTGTCAATAGGCTTTATCACAAATTTTTTGTCATTAAATGAAATATTTCTGATTTCACTCCAAGGAAAGCCGATCTTGGGAGTCAACCTTTAGTGAAGACAGAAGAATCCTTAATAAAAGATCACACATACTTTATTCCCCCCCCCCCCCCAAAAAAAGAGACACTTTTAATATAGTATATTAAAGACAAGAATACTTGGTTATCCACTTATTTTGTAATAAGAACAAGAACAGAGAGAAAAAAACAAGTTCTTCACCATTAATTAACTTTTGCATCTCAAATTCTCTTCCTAGGATCATATGTTAAAAATAACTTGCAGGTCTTACTGGTAAGAAGACTATTATTAAGATTTCTGAACAGCATTTTGGACGTAGTGAAATATATCCTGTTTTTACTTACTTGTCCCCATGTTCATAAATATTTAAACCCAACGCATCAACACCAAGCCATAACTCAGTTCCCTTTTTGTTCTTAATTTCAAAATAGTTGACGCCATACATTTCCAAATCTTGGGCAATTTTCAGATACTCCATCATAGAATCTTCCCTGATAATGAAGAAAAAATAATTTAAAACCAAATAACATGCAACTCTACCTTTATTGTAATAACAAAAGTGGCCATGAACCCAACCTTGCATCCACTAAACACAACTGAAAACTAATGGATGCAAAATGGCCAACTAGGTACAAACATTCATCCATTTTAAAGGGATCTTCCATGATCATTTCATGCATGTTCATTTGGAAAAAACTCCGACTTTATTTAATGTTGCTCACTTCCCTAGTAAATTAACAAAACGTCTTATTTTTATTACAGGCTTAAAGGAGCACTAGAGAAAAGCGACCCAAAAACAAAGCCAGTTATGTACAGAATGGAACTAAAGATAACATGTTTCTGTTATAAACATAAATCAATAAGCAAAAACAAACTAATCTCAAGCTTGGAGGACTATACAACTATTACAAAAATTACCTCAACATTCCCCTGTGTTCTTCATGCCAATTCTGTATCCTCTCTTCCCATTGTTCCTTTGTCAATTTATGTTGTTCCAATACACTGTGAAAATAAAGATAGCCATGTAATGTATACCCTGGGTTTTATGCAAAATCTAGTTTACAGCAACATAAATGAGAGGGCACTAAGAGTTCTCAGAGTATATGCAACTTAATAGTAATCAGAAATCGTAGTATTTGAAAATAAAAAAGGAAGAATGCAAATTAAGTTGATACAGTTTTCTTTTTATCAGTATTCCAAAAAGCAGCTGTAAGTCTAAAAGGACACTACTTGATTTTTAAAACTTGGAGAATGGTAGTGAATAACTAAACGTATGCCTAGTCTACCTTACCATTTCAACTACAGTGACTACTTTGGGCAAACCTATCTTAGAAAGTTTTACATTTTACAATTCACAATATATGGGTACTTACAACTATTTAAACAAAAAAAAAACCTCAACAATTAATATAAAAATAATATAATAGGAAAATAAAACTAAATTCTGCTGATTTAGATGATTGATTGTCTAACTGTCCCTCAGATATGCAAAGGAATTTAATGGCATGGGAATAGTAAAAACAATATTACCAGTGGTTTATCCACCATCAGTTGTTCTTTGCTTAAAGTGACAACACTGAAATGGGACTTGGATCTTTACAATTGAATTGATGTTCCTTTTGCCTTTCATTAAGGTTTTTAGTCAAACTAGCTAAGTTTAGTCTCATTACTAAAGAAAATAGCTCCTTGTTAAAAAGGGGCCAAAAACAATGGCTTATATTTGTGGTCTACAGTGCTTATATCTTCTGTAAGCACAACTGTTAGGAGTTATTAAGGCACATCAGCTATGAAGACATAACAAGTTAACATGACAGTATGTAGTCATGTTAACACGATGCAGCAAAAACCTCAAAATCCCTTGCAACACTAAGGAATAATGCATTTTATATGGCACAGGCTTCCTTGATTCAGTGTGCTTCAACTGGAATGTGCCAGTCTTAACAGCTCATTTGTAATGTTTGTGTTAACCATTGTTTGTTGCTTAAGTCTACAGGGTAAACAGTCAGTGGTTTATTTTCCCCATTTCTCTCCTGGTCTTCTTGTTTCCAGATGGGTAGATAGAGAAACAGAACATGGATTAAACAGTTGCAAGTCTGGAAGTCTAACAAGCCAGATTTTATAAAGTAAGATTTTATAAAGTTTGGAAGGTGGAAGCAGCTTCACAAGTCATGAAATGCTGAAATGTGATTTGTAGTGATGTGTGAAGCTGCTTCAGTTAACAAGGTGTATTACTGGAGATGCAGCATTTGTGTACTGAAACCTGTCTTGTGACATGTGGTGGTAAATCTTGTTTTACTTAAGCCATTAAGCATGCTTAGCATTCAACTGATATGCTATACCCCATAGTGTTTCATAATCTTTTGCTTACCGTTGGGGAAGCAGTCTGTCATTTGCCAAATATCCTAGCTTATGTATTTCCTTATTGTAATCGCCATACTTGGCTTGAACAGCATAAGAAGCTAGAAGAACAGCAGTTTCAGGCGGACAATAAATTTCATCATTTAAAATGGCCTCTTTGACTTGCAGGAAAAAAAGTCTCTGGGTTATTTCTTGTATTAATTCTTCAGATACATCCTCGGGGAAAAACTTGGCCCTGAATTTGAACTGAAGTGGATTTTCTTTCCTTACATCTTGCTGTGTTACCTGAAATAGGAATTTTAGAAAGATAAAGAAGATATAAGAGTTATCAGAAAAAGCAATCTAGTTACTGGTTATTACATACTGTAATTCAAACTCTAGAAAGCACAACACTGAAAGACTTGTGATTCACACAGACATCTAAATAATTAATTATGAATTAGGAAAACACGACAGCTTTCAGAGGCTACATAAAACCATTTAAAGTCTTTATTGTATTCTTGTGTCACTCCAATTTTTCATTATATAAATGCAGCTCTGCAGACTTATCTCTACATAAAAGATGGGATACATGTTTGATTTCCATGAAGTCAATTTTGAATTTATAAAAATGTAGCAGAAACACTTTCAACAGTTACAATTTTTATTATTTTGGCATGGAGTTGACAACACTGCTGAGCTAATGAGCATTACAAATCCCAAGCTTTTCAAGTACATCAACATATATCTGGCCAGCTCCCATTTAAATAGAATTTTCATTTTAAATCTTCATAAAAATTTCAAATTATATTGAAATGGGAGTTTGAAAAGTCTGGAACATGTAATGCTCATTAGTTCAGCAATGTTGGCAAGTCCACGCAAAAACATTTCTTGTAACATTACTTCTGTACCAAAATGCTGACTATCAATACAAAATAAAGAAATGGTAGCATATTTTCTTGTAATAGTACGTTAACAAAACAAAAAAAAAGGAAATTACAACAAATGTTTGAAATGTGGAGGGATCCTGTTTATGGTCCCAGACAGTCAAGCACGCTAAATAAGAAAATATCTGAAAAGATATTTCATTTCCCCTGCCTTCGTGTTCCTTTTGTTTCCCTCAGACCAAAGCACTAGGGTTACTAAGTACAGTATGACCCCCATATCCAAAGTAGATGCGTTCTTGTATTTTGTTTGGATAAGTGAAGCCACGGATAATAGCAAGCCCTATTATTTTCAATGGCATAAACAGCAAAGGTGCTGAGAAGACCGTGTAACATGTACAGGAGATCTTAAGTGAATAAGTGAAACTGTGGATAACTGAAACCCTGTATATCAGTTCTGCAGATATGGGAGTCATACTGTATGCTCAGTTAACTGATTTGGTTTTTAATAGAGGGGTATAATTTACACTTCCTTGTATTCTTATACTTTCCCAAAGCATGGCGGCCATATGAGTATGTGGTAGCCCAATTTTGCTTATACCTGCCCGATAACATTATTATTACAGAGAAGAATGTATGAAATACAAGGAAGGGTATTTACTCATACCATTCTTTGCACACCTCAGCCCTTCACAGGTTAAGACAGTGACAAAGATGCTTCCACCCAGGGCACCTATTCATTTGTTGCTTCTTCCCGCTCCAATATACACATGAGCTCTTCAGCAAGCCTAGATTTGCCTTCTGCACAGCTCATCTCTTTGGACAATAAGAATTTGGGACATTATCACAGTAACAAATTTTACTGAGCTTTTCAAAGGAAACAAATACAGAAGGCTCCAATAATGCCAAATATCAGTTGAGTTTATTTCCATAACAATAAGACTGTCACCTGGGTAAGGCAACATTGTAATGACATCAGCTACTCTAAAAATACATTTTAACTATACAGATTTTTTAAAAAGCAATTTGAGATACAAAATGGATGTATGTTCATATCTAAATTAGTTTGACTTGTGGCAAGACAATCCTGGAACAGTATCTTTCTAGGCTTGAAAATATATGGGTGAGATTCCAACTGGAGGATATATCAAACTGACTAACAGCACAACATCTAAAGCTTCACCATTATCCTGAGTCAAACAATTGTTCCACCCAGTCTAATTTTGTACATGCAGACTCTGTTTCTAAGTAAAAATAAAATCTAAACTTCACCATAACTTTTTCACAAAAGAAATAAAAACTACAAATGATATCACCACATACAATTGAATCTTTACAGCAAATCGCTAGTCGTAATTCATATTTAATTTGGGAGAAACATAATAACAAAGAGCTACCAAGGCAGGAAAACTGTTGAGGAAGATAGAAGAGTCAACAAACTTACTGGGGTAAGGAAGCAGCCCATTAGTTGTGGACTGCTCCCCCAGCCAGGCAGAGAATGAATTATTTCAAACTCTATACCTATCATGCATTACCTTTTTATTTAATTTCAACCAAGTTGTATATCCTTTGCTGTCCACATATTGAAGTCCAAAAAACCAGACTTCCCGCAAGCCAACTGTTTTTACAACCTTAAAAAGAAGAAATGCATTAGTATTGATCATATAACGTAATTTATAAATATTTGAGTTTCCTTCTCCACTTCTTTTTAACATGACAGCAACCCCATTGGATTAGAATAAAGTCCAAATAATTCCAATATGATATTTCCCACAGTGACCAACCAGATGATGATCCATTCATCTATTCCAGAGGTGTCTCCAGATGTTTGGGCCTCTCAGAAGTCCCAACTAGCTTCTCTAGTGGTCAGGAATTCTTGGTTCTCAAGCACAAAACACCGGGTGAGCCACAGATTTGACACCACTGATCTATTCATTCATTCATCAGTCCACCCATCCCTTTATATATACATTATTTTCTTGAAGCTGGGACTCAAGGAAGCTTCTAAATAGAAAGAACTGCAAATTAAAAGCACAGGTGGCTAGAACCATACAGAATAGCATTAAACTGTCAATAAAATTAAAATAATTCAAAAGAGTAGAAGTAGGGCAGCACATTAAAGGCCCTTATCTTGCAAAATACAGTAAGTCACTAAAATGCTGCAGCGATAAAAAGGTCATCACATGTCTAGAAATGGACATCTGCGCAGGAGACAACATAGCCTCCCTAAGAAAGGAGCACCAGAATTTGAGAGTAGCCATACAGAAGACCCTTTTTCTCATTCCCACAAGATGTTTCTGAGATGGCTATGAGATTGAAAGATTAGCTTCCCCTAGAGACCTTAGAACTCAAGACTGTGGAGTAAAAGGACAATAGCTCTTCGGTTTTTTAAGAAACCGATATTCAGTCATAATATCTCTGATCCTAGAAGTAATGTATAACCATCTTAACTGCTAGCCATTAACAGCCTGATCTCCATAGCTTTGTTTGTTTAATCCTCTTTTGGAGTTAATGAACATCATTAGGGATCCCGGAGATCTTTGTCTGGACTAACCAACCTAGTTTCTGGGCTAAGATCAGGACACAGTTCTCCTTTGCAATGGAGCTAATTCCATTTTGAAAATTCAAGTTAAAACACCAAAAGCTTAAATATTTGTTGGAAAATATATATGATTTAATTATTATAATTGAAAGATTTACTGCTAAACCCACACAAAATCGGAAAAGAAGGATTTACAACTGAAACATACAAAAGTGACATATGAAAGCATACATTCATGGTCACATGTTATGGCAACAAAGTCCATCACTTAAGTGCTGTGTAAAAACCTTGCCTTGAATTTCCCACAACTCAACTTCACTCCATGTCAGAATCCTGATCTCATGAAAGAGGAAAATCCTTTTTCCATCCAGTTTCTTTGCACCTTGAAAATTTTCCCAGGGTTGTTGGTACTGCATAAATACAATATTTCAGATGCACAGCTCACTTGTTATTTTTGCGTAATGGACTAGCAGACAGAGATTCATTCTTTTCCGACCAGCTTAGTATTCACATTTGATTAAGTACATGTGTTAATATCTATTTTTTAACAAGAACTAAAAGCACACATATTTATAGGACAAACCTTGCAAGCTGGTTTTAAAATAAATATTTTAGATTAATTTAAACAGAGAACGTCAACAAAAATCTGTTATAAATATCCTCAGTATATCTAGGTTACCAAAATATACGATTTCTTTAAACTCACCATTACCTGAACACTGCTAGAACAGGTCTCAGACTGCTGAATATACAAATATGGATACATGCTTCAGCAGTAGGCCTTTCGTTGCAGCATTTCAACAACTAATAAGACAATGTACTTTTATAGAAGTTAGAAACTTTTACTTCAACCAATCAATAGGCTCTCCCTTCCTGCCCACAGAATTCATCCATCTAGCCTGTCTTCCTCACTCTACCCACTTCAACACTCTGTCATCCATGGAATTATGTACTCTCTCAATCCCCATATCCATTCAGATGTTTCTCACATGGTCCACTCAAATGCCTTTACTCCACTCCCCCACTGTAGTACACAGACTTTCTCCCTCTCCACCTCCCTTTTTTTCCACTGTTCTTTCTCTTCCAGATTTGAGCGCATACCCTTCCTGGAGACTCTCCTTTTGCTTGCTGTTCTGATTCCTAACATATTAACCAATAGAACACACATTGACTCTCTGTCAATGTTTTGAAGATCTGAACCAAGAAAAAGTAGTAAGGGCCTAGCATGCTTGCCTCAAAGTTCTTGTGATCACATGCAATTTCCTAAAGTCCCTTTGGCAAAATGAATATTCCAGGTCTGATTGTGGCTTCATCCATGAAGCCACAATCACACACTTCTTGAAGAAGGTAGTGGAGGCCGTAATGCCAAACCGAGACAGTTAAGCAAGAAGACATTGAGATAAGACATTGAGGAGCCAGAGATGAAGGAGTGGTCAAATAGTCTGAGGCAGAGGAACCAAAAAGATGGAAGAATGGTCAGACAGTCTGAATCAAAGGTAGGAGATAAGCCAAGAAATGTAGCTGAAAACAAAATTGTGTTCTAAACTTAAAGTCGAAATAGTGACCACTGAGAGGGAGTTCCTGAGGTGTTGCTACTGCAGCAGACAAAAAGGAACTGGTCCATGAGGTCTCTTCCAACTCTATGATTCTATGATTCTATAATGCGATTTTCCTGTTTCTTGAAAGGGGGTTGGACGGGATGGCCCAACTCTATGACTCTATGATTAGGTGGGAACTGCCCATAGGTGAGGTTACCACCAAAAAGATTTCAGAAAAGCTCTAGAAGATTCTGAGTGGTGATCTGTGTAACCACAAAATAACCCATTTATTCACACAGAACACAAAGAAGAAGAAGAAAACAGACCATCTGGTATGCAACCTCATATGCATGTCAAAAACAAAATGCAAAAACACATACACAGAATCATTACTGTATTAAGATAAACAATACAAAGACAAACTGCTGTTTGCTATTGAAACAATAAGCAGGTAAAATAACATTCCCTCCAATTTATATATAAGGAAAAAGATGGGAAGTTTCTGGTCACAATTTACAAGAACAGGTTTACATTTTGTTTTATAAAGTAAAACAACTTTTTCATAAAACAGGTTCTATAAACAAAAAATGTTTGTATAAGATCATATAAAATGTAAAACTCCGGTTTTCTGCAATGATTGTCATACATATCTGAAGCTTTTACTTGTTTTTCTTCTAATGACAAACTTTGGTTTTGTTATACCTGAATGAAACCATAGTAAAATAAAGTTACCTGATCAAAAAGTTGTTTTCCTGTTGTGTTAGGCTGAATGGCAAATTCCAGTTCTGCGTCCATTGTAGTAACTCTTACATTAATCTGCACAGAACAAAAATGTATATTATAAAATGTATCTTTTATTCTTAGAACAATAATAAAATTACAAACTGCATGACGGCCCTGTCTTTTTTATATTCCCTATAACTAAAATCAAAGAAAAGCAATCTAATTAAAATTAGTACAGTTGAAGTCTCTTTTTATACAAATTGTATACTAAATGGCAGTCTAGTATACAATGATTAAATGTCACTGCCATCTGGAAACTTATTTAATTGATCTATCCAAGTTCACGCTCAGGAGATCCCCGAGTCTTTTGTATTGGTAATTAATACCTTTTGTGATAAAGGAAAGTGCCTCAAACATATGCCATTGTTTTTGTGGGAATGAGACAGTAGAATTAACTGTCAATTACCTATAACTGTGTTAGTTTGAAAAATACAAAGAACGGACCCCGATAGTAAGATGTTAAGGCATTACAAATATGTCAATTTGGCATAAAAATAGCAATGCATTATGGCTAATAAAAACAGAGGCGGGAACTCCACAAACTTCCTTGGGTAGCTTTAAAGAAACCAAAACACTTACTCTCAATTTCTTTATTTTGATACAAATTTGTTATCTATTAATAAGTATATATAAACTTATTTATACATATAAACACACACAAACTCTTTTCTGTCTGGATCAAATTTCTACCCAGTTATCTTCTAAAACGTTCACAATTTAAATGCTACATCATATTTTTTTTGTTGTGACAAATCAAATCAAATCAAACAATGCAGAATATGCTACAACGCAAATTCCCACTAACCTCTAAGGAAACATTATTTACATTAAGAGCTAAACATAATCAATGTCTTTTATTCCGAACAAATACTGACAGATGTGTGTTCATTTACATACACAGATCTCTATGAAACATATAACTCACAGAAATCACAAGACTAGAAAAGTTATTAATTTAGATTGTTAGGATTCTTCCACAAAGTAACAAGCACGCAACAGCTTAAAACCGGATTTGGCTAACAAGGTGTTCTCCCAACAATTAGAGTTGAGCCTCCAACTTCTGGTGTATGAAGATATTATATACAGTAATGAGTGACAATATATGGCGCAGGGGCCATATGTGGCCCACAAAGCTGCAGGGTTTTTGATAAGTTGCATGGCATTCCAGTGCTATTTAAGCATAAAATACTTATTTGAAAAGACATGGACATTTAGTTACTTGTTTTAGGTTCCTTTTTTCTGATTTTTGACAGTCTGTGTAGCCCCTGAAGGGACCAAGAGACAGAAAATTGGCCCATCACAGTTACCTATATATAGCTTTATATTTATAAACTGTCTGTTGTTGAGATAATAGCAAGATGCATTTCTTAATGGTATTTTTACCGCCATTTAACCCTTCTCAGAATGGCTTGTAAAGATCAGCAGTGTAACATTTCCTGCCCTCAGGAGTACAATTTAAAAGTGCCTAGACAAGAAACTGTTTTTGCTTTTCCAAATGGCACCGGGACAAGAAGAGTCCTTTTCATTCTATTGTCAAATGGCTACCGTCAACATATAAACATATTATGTCAGCAGCTGAATACTGTACGGAGAATTAAGTCACCTTTAAATCCAATCTGAACTTGGGTCCTCATTACACTAGAGAACGGATACACTTTAAATCCTGTTTATGCCTCCTATAGAATTCTAGGGCTTGTAGTTTAGGGAGGGGCCTTTAAACTGTTCAGCCAAGGAAGTCCTGGGCTTCACTAAACTACAAACCTCGAATTCTGCAAGAGGCAGAAACCGGATTTAAAGTAGATCCATGCATGAAGATTTGTTTCTTCAAATCACCTGTGCTCATACTGGGAGTATCAAGATTCTTCCACAGTTGAAAATACGATACTTTCTTCGAATCACTCAGCTTGGAAGAAGTATGCATTTGTACACAATCTGTTTGAAGTATTCTCCACTGGAAACATGTTTTTGTTTTCATGGTTAGGCTTCTGAACAGAGGCTGGATGGCCACCTGTTAGGGGTGCTTTGAACCTGATTTTCCTGCTTCTTGGCAGGGGGTTGGACTGGATGGCCTACGAGGTCCCTTCCAACTCTATGATTATTTGTTTTAACTATTATAATGATTACCTTGCCATTTCTCCAAAATGCTCAAGGTGGCTTACATAATGATAGAAAGAATGTCTTGCATATGCCTAGATTTATCAACTTTCCTGCCAGAATTACAATTAGTAATTACACTATACCAACCCCACTTTATTTTCTCTACTCCAGTGCTGCTTTGGGCCTTGGGGGAAAATAATGGCAATAGGACCGGGGTGACTGGCCCCTAAGGCACCAGTGGTATTTGCCCTTCTCTTTGAATGACCTTCAACTTATAAATGTATTAATTAAATTAAATTCCATAATTTTGGTCCCAAAATATTCATGAGCATATACGATAGTGCCCTTTTTTTAACTTGAAATGAATGAGGTCTTGATCTTTTCCAACTGAAGCATGCCATTGAATTGCGCAGGAGGATCTAGCAATGCCTAAAGAAATGTTCTCTTTGGGCTTCTAGCACAATTCTACAGTTAACTACTGGCAGATGTTCTATAGCATTCAAAGCTCTTTGTGTATAATTGAAACTGTATTCAACAAGCTTTTGTAATATGAAGGCCTATGTTGAAATATGAATAAACATTTTCCTCCCTTCTACAGCAAATGTGCATTTATGCATGTTTGAGAAAAAAACTGAAAATACATTTACATTCTGTAAGAAATTATAATCTCTAAAAGCTAGATGATAGATCTAATAGAAGGGCAACTCTATTTGGTCTGATATCAATTTACAATACAAAATACAAAGTTGGGTTCTAATTTAAGAACATGGAACCGGGTTAAACTCTTCTATCCTCTCCTCTTTTTCTGACAGCCTCCCTCTGAAAATTGTATATAGAACAAGACAGCCTTTTAGAATGGGACAAAATGCTGTACTCAGTAAAGAGGGATACCCCAAATAGAGTAGAGAAATTTTCCTCAAGAAAATACTGGATTCACTGTGTTTTGGAACTGTTAATGACTACTGAGCTTAGTTATTGTTTATTTATTTATTTTGTGCCAAAAGCATTGCATAAATAAATATAAAACTTATAAAAAGAGAGGGAACACGAGTGGTTAAATAATTTTTGACCAAAAACAGGCAACAGCAGTTATATACCACTTTTCTCACCCCTAGGGGGACTCAAAATGGTTCCCAACATAATCAATGGCAAAATACAATGCCTTACATGTATAAAACAACACATATCAAAGCAACAACAATGACAATAGATTAAAACCATTAAAATTATAAAACTATAAAACAACAGTCAAAATACATACTTGAATTAGGACACCTATTTCTAAACTGAATTGACATTGCAAATATTCCTGTGGTTCCGAGGACACTGTTAAAAATACGCCATTTGAGCATCAGCCTGAAGTTCCCCAAAATATAATCTAAATAATTTGCTTCTAAATAATGTAAACATAGTACATTAAAGGGTCTGTCCTTTCATGTGCTTTCCTAAAGGAATCCCTCAAAGATTCTCTTCTCCCACTCACAGACATTTATGCCGCCCAAAGTCTACCTAGAGGTGGGAGCACCCTAAAAAGTATAGGATTGAATGAGAGGGAAAGAATCGTCCCACATCTCACAAAAGCCTGCCCAGTTTGGAATAATATTCATTTTCCCAGTAGATCCCCTTGTTCCAACCAATATTGTTCTAAAGCAGCTTTTGCGGAGTTCCCTCTCTTTTACATATCTAACAACCTAAACCTGGGGTCCTCAAACCTTTTAAACAGAGGGCCAGGTCACAGTCCCTCAAACTGTTGGAGGGCCGGATTATAATGTTGAAAAAACCATGAATGAATTCCTATGCACACTACAAATATCTTATTTGGAGTACAAAAAACACTTAAAACAATACAATAATTAAAATGAACAATTTTAAAATATATAAACTTATTACTATTTCATTGGGAAATGTGAGCCTGCTTTTGGCTGGTGAGATAGGATTATTGTTGTTGTGCGCTTTCAAGTCATTTCAGACTTAAGTTGACCCTGAGCGAGGGCCGGGTAAATGACCTTGGAGGGCCGTATCCGGCTCCCAGGCCTTAGTTTGGGGACTCCTGACCTAAACCTTTATTCAAGGGAAATGAAAACAAAGATAAGGGAACAAATATATAATTGAAACTGTATTCAAAAGCAGTCCTCCTGTATTTGTGGAATTTTGCCAGTTAAATATTTTTCCAAGTAAAATGGAATTCAATGCAAGGAAGAACTGTAGATTTTGTATTTTGAAAAATGTATTACCGTATTTTCCGGCATATAAGACAACTGGGTATATAAGACAACCCCCAACTTTTCCAGGTAAAATATAGTGTTTGGGATATACTCGCCATATAAGGCTACCCCTCTTCCAACGTACACCAAATAATTTTTTTTTAAGACCATCAGATTTGATTTTAAATCCAAGACTATCTGAGCGGCTCTTTGGCTTAGAAATGGAGATGAGCACCAACCCCCAGTCGGACACGACTAGACTTAACGTTAGGAGAAAACCTTTACCTTACCTAGAGTGAGACCAGGGCTGGGTTCAACAACCTTTCCCCAACAACAACAACAACAGAACCCTAGAGTCCAACCCCATTCCTGCCAGGCAAGAACACACAATGCAAGTCCTCCCAACAGGTGGTCATCCAGCTCTGCTTGTTAATAGTAATAAAGATGATGATGATGATGACGACGACGACGGAACCCTTGAGTTGGAAGGGACCCCAATGGCCATACAGTCGCTCTCGGCATCTCAGAGTGGCACAGCTTATACCCGGAGTACAAGACAACCTTTTAAGATGATTTTCCTGGGTTAAAAAGTCATCTTATACACCAGAAAACATGGTACTAACTGTGATTGTGACAATCCAGAGCTAAAACTATGCTGCAGGTGATAGCCTAACCACCAACCAATGCCTTCTGGCATTGCTAGTAGTGATGCATAACCAACTTTTTACAACCAAGATTTTGCATCAACAGATCTTGCTACACTTTATCATGTTGAATGTTTGCCTTTCTATAGAGTGTGACACTCTATAGAAAGACTAGTTCATTATTTCTGAATATGCAGTTAGATGAGGAAAACAAAACAAAACTGTCTTCTCTGACAGCAAGAGCTCTTTACTTCTACAGGAAGAACAAATGTGTCTTTATACATGCAGACAACAATATTGTTCCGTTGTTTTTTAAAAAAGAAAGCTATAGAAAATTAAACTGCAATAGTCACATTGGGTGATTCAAGGCCATAAGCATGGTATAGTCTTTTTCAAGTAATTTGGGCATCTAACCAGAACAGTAACAAAAAAATTCAACATCAGAGACAATGCAGGGGCAGAGGAGTGAGCACTCCAAAGTGGCAGAATACTAACATTTCATTAAGAGTCACACAACATGCACACAGTCAAAATAAAAAATACTCCCATCTCCCATGAAAAAACTTTGTCAGAGAGTGAGTAATCCACACCAGTGATTCTTAGACTGTTGTCCTCCAAATGTTTCATATTTCCAACTCCAAAATTCCTAATTACTGACAAGGTGTGGTTGGACCTTCTGAGAGCTGCAGTTCAAAATATGTATAGGACAAAAGACTGAGAATGTGATTTAAAAAATTAGAATGTGGTTTAGAAAATTATGCAGAGCACACACTTTCCACAAAGCTATCCTCATTTTTATATCTGTTAGACAACTCTGTGGTTCTCAGCATGCTAAGCTGGAAATGTTAAGAACAATCCTGAATATATTTATGATGCCTTCGTCCATTTTATAAAATGTTGGCTGATTTCCCCATGACTGCTTCTAATACTTCAGATAAGAATTAGAATGGATACACCATGCTTCCAGTTCTTTTCCTCAATAGATGATGTACTTCTCTGGTGTAAAAACATCACACAGCATCAAGACAAGTGAGAAAAAGTCACATTCCAACCATGTTTCCCATCTGACTACTTCTATGAAATGAAACCGCTCAGAAGGCATGGGATTGTTAAATCACACTTTCCCTTTACCATGCCTTGAGATTAAGTGCAAATTCTGGGAATTATGACACTGGTTACAACCCAGTCCCTTTCCATAATTTTAGTAGGATAGAAAGGTTCTATTTAATACCAACAAATTACAGGATGAACTGAAAGTACTTAAGGGATTCAAAATGGTTTACTTACTGGTTTCGGCATTTTGCCCCCTTTTCTGTGTTTCTTGTTCAGTTAAAACATCAACTGGACTCAATCTTGTTTTCTTCTGTGAAAACAAAGCAATTATTTATAATTACCTGTACTTTATCTTTTACTAACCAGGTAACCGACCCCTTCACTCTATATTTATTTATTTATTTATTGCCATTATAGCCCAGCTTTTTCCTGAAGTAGATATTGAAGGCAGCTCAAAATTGTATAAAATTTAGGAACAAAATTAGCTCTAATATATATTTAAGAAATCAATTTAAAACAATTAAAGATATGTCCTTAGAAAGTTGCATTCTCCACAGACAGGCCACTTCTAAAAGTCTGCTTGGTCTTTTTTAAAATCAACTTTAACTGACAGCACTATGTACTATTTGAGTGTTGGACTAGTACTGTGGAGATCAGAGTTATTATTATTATTATTAAACTTTATTTGTACCCCGCTAGCATCTCCCGAAGGACTTGATGCGGCTTACAAAGGCCAAGGCCTCAACACACAACATAACAATACAAAACCTAAAGCAAATTAAAAACAATTAAAGCAATTCAAATTCCCACTCATTGACTGTGGGCAAGTCACACATTATCAGTCACAGAGAAAGGCAAAAACGAACCTTTTCTGAACAAATCATGCCAAGAATACACCACTAGGGTTGACTTGAGTCAGAAATATTTTGAAGGTCCACAACAACAGTAGCTAGGAGGCCAACGCAGGCTCCCTTTTAGAGCTAAAAAACAACCACAAAGAAAGTACATATTACATCCATTAAAGATCACAAAATTTGGGGAGGGTAATATTTCATAATACAATCCTTTAGACATCCTGGATTTAGGTTATAATGAGGTTTACTATGAGCCAGAAGTTTGAAATTCTGCTTGGAAACAGACCAGTAGTTAGTTAAACTATCATAAAAATGAATTTAGTTGTTTCAATAAATTGCCCTAATCAATAGTCCGGCTACAGCTTCGAAGACCAACTCACTTTCCAAGTACTTTTCAAAGACAGTCTTACATTATTTAAGGTACAGTAATCCCAGTGGCATGTAAATCTATCTTATATTAATAGACATGTGAAATTTCAAAAAAAAAAATTGAAGCCTTGAATGAAAAAGCTGGGGATTTTTTTATTTTCTGGAAAAAACACATTTTCAGAAAAATTGAAATAATGCAACACTAGCACAACTTATAGAAAGTCTATTTGTTGTTTTAAGGAAAAAAAATGTTTTATATAACTTGGCTGTGTGTAAAGGTTCAGGAAACCTATTTATGGGTCAGAAGCTCTGTAACAAAGTACAATAAGTTGAAAAGTAGAAACAAGTTAATTTTACCTTGCTAATGTATTGTGGCAGCTCAAAAATTTAAACAACACACTACATACTTTTGAATGCATGATAAACTTAAAGGAGCATTCAAAAGTAATTCAGGGAGAAAGCTGCTATTTCCATAGGGAATCTACGAGACCATACTCATGTGCTCAAGCAATCCCAAGAAATGTATTGTCGAAGGCTTTCATGGCTGGAATCACTAGGTTCTTGTGGGTTTTTTCGGGCTATAGGGCCATGTTCTAGAGGCATTTTTCCTGACGTTTCGCCTGCATCTATGGCAAGCATCCTCAGAGGTAGTGAGGTCTGTTGGAAATAGGACAATGGGTTTATATATCTGGAATGGCTGGGGTGGGGCAAAGAGCTCTTCTCTGCTAGAGCTAGGTGTGAATGTTTGAACTGACCACCTTCATTAGCATTTGAAGGCCTGGCTGAGCCTGGGAAAATCCTTTGTTGAGAGGTGTTAAGATGTGCCTGGTTGTTTCCTCTCTGCTGTTTTGCTGTTGTAATTTTAGAGTTTTTAAATACTGAGAGCCAGATTTTGTTCATTTTCATGGTCTCTTCCTTTCTGTTGAAATTGTCCACATGCTTGTGGATTTCAATGGCTTCTCTGTGTAGTCTGACATGGTGGTTGTTGGTGTGGTCCAGCATTTCTGTGTTCTCAAATAATATGCTGTGTCCAGGCTGGTTCATCAGGTGCTCTGTAATGGCTGACTTCTCTGAAGTAGTCTGCAGTGCCTTTCATGTTCCTTGATTCGTGTTTGGGTGCTGCGTTTGGTGGTCCCTATGTAGACTTGTCCACAGCTGCATGGTATATGGTAGACTCCTGCAGAGGTGAGAGGATCCCTCTTGTCTACAATATCAAGGGGTAAATTCTCGAAACACTGTGCTTTAAGGCAAATCATGGCCTTCTTTGCTGCTGCACTGCTGAAATTTGATGGCAGAGACAGATAGAGTTCAGGATAGGGAACCACTGAAAACCTCTTCCTCTCACAAAATTCTCCATCAGGTTTCACAGAGTAACATTTATCAGGAGTCAACTGTTTACAATGTTAATGCAGAATGCTTTATACTTTCAGTGTTCCAGTTTCTGTTAACCTCCACAAGTGTCAATTTGCTTTGCAAAGAGTTCCAAAACCAGTAGGAAGTAAAGCAAATATTATGATAGTTGATTTAAGATTGTTTCACCTGGACTGTTTCATTTTCCTAAAAGGAGTAGAATTCCACCCAAAGCTTCCATAATAAAAAATTATAGACGTAAGTCCTTAAGAGATTATCAAATTGATTTAATTATAAAAGTGGGTTCAGAACAAAATACACACATCTGCTTTAAAAAGAACTTCAAAGAAGTAGTTGTCATTGTTGTTTACACACACACACACACACAAAATCAGTCTTGTGGTACTTTGAGAATTATAGCATAAGTTTTCATGAATGATAGACCATTCCATCAGATGAATGAATGCTCAGTTGGTCAGTGTACACAGAGAGATAAAGAAAATATAAATGGGAACCAGATGGACAAGGGATAGCAAATGTAATATTCTGCAATTGCTCTGTAGTTTCTACATAACATGGTAATTTGGCCCCACTGCTCTCAAGCTATCTCATTGACCTAAACCTGTGTAATGCTAGCAGAGTAAACATTTCTACTATTGTAGTTGTACTTCATTACACCATTACAAAGCACAACCTCAGGCACATACAACAGCCTTTGCACTAACTCTCAGTGTACAATCATTGCATGCAACAAGTCTTGCACTGGCACAATGATATCAGTTGATACAGACCTCCATACCCAAGGATATAGAAGAAATCCCCAAGTTACAAACAACCCATAGTTACAAACAGAGGTGAGATAACAAGAAGTGAGAGAAATTTACCCCTAGGAAAGAAAATTCACTCCTGGAAGAGTTATCATGGGAAAAAGGTGTCTCAACTGAAGCTTTATTCTTGCTCTCACAACAAGCCAATTATCAGGTGAAAATCTTCTGAACAGGGGCACAGATAGCCACACAAACACCACGGGGGTGTTAACCCTATCCTATGTTACCCAAAGCTTACATATAGATAGATTGAGTTACACTTTAAAAAGTACCTGTTCTGACTTACAAACAAATTCAACTTAAGAATAAAACTAAAGAACCTATCTTGTTTATAACTTGGGGGCTGCCTGTATACACACTAAAAGAATAACCTCAGTCTCCAAATAAAATGGACTTAGTCCATGGTAACTTTTCGCATAAACTGTAATTTATTATGTTGCCACAAGTAACGTCATTTCTTACCCAGGGTTCCCTGGAACCCTATGGGTCTACAAGAGGTCACTATGAGTTCCATGAGAAATTGTGACCAAATATAAACATTTTCTAGCAGCAGCTGTAATAATTTTTACACAGAAGTTCCCGGAGACCTAGGAATAATTTCAAGGATCCCTCCAGTGTAACAAGGCAATAAAGCAAATAAGATTTCAAAATTAATGTGGCATTTCAGTTACTGGTGTCTAAAAGTTGCAAAGTTTACACCCACATTATTTAACAACCTAGACATTGACAGTTAACAAGCCTAGAAATGAATAGTAGTTCAGCTATGAGCTGTCCCTAATGTCTTCACTAACTGAAACTCTGTTTCTTCAAACAAAACCTTCTTTGTATAATGAGTTGCCAAAATGGCAACATGTTTACATTCAAAATTTCTTCAGACTGCTATTGTGCATTATTTCAATATACACAGTAATAATAACTATGCCAAATATCAACATACATAGAATATTCAAAATTATCTGTTATATAATATGTGTATTAAAATATCTAAAATGAATGTAGGGAATCAGCTCAGTTTGTATATAAAAAAGTTAAGAACATTAGAATGTCACTTAGCTTCTCAGAAACGTATTGTGGTTTAATTTTTTTATCCTTAATTCCAAACCAAAATATCTAAACCAGCAATAAAACAATACTTCAATTTTTTATTGACCATAAACAGAGCTGATACAGTTTCAAATGCCAAACAACTATAAGTCAGAAGATGAACGTGCAGCTCATTTTTTTCCTAAAATAATTTTACATTATGTAAAAGATTGTAAATCACTCAAATAGTCATCCCAGGCAAAGTTCCATTAAAGTCACACTATCTCATCAACATGGGCAACCACTAATGGCCAAGTATGATTGTCTTCCAGAGGTAGCCTTGATGGTGGATCCATAAATGATGTGAGCTAACTATACTGACTATATTCTTTATTTAGAAGCAACACTTCTAAATGAAGAAATATCAACAAGAAAAATGACTTTTTGAAAAATAATTTTGCAAGTCGGTATGTGCACAGAAGAAATCTAAATATTAACATACTTGGATTGCTAAAAGTTTTTAAAATCTCTCACTAGAAACACATGACAAATTTTCAAAGCCATGGATTAAGAAGGCAGGCCTTTTATGAATTGGTAACTGGTTAAAGAATAGAAAACAGAATAGTATTAAGCATCACTAAATTAACAAGAGACAGTCTAGGGCAGGGGTCCTCAAACTAAGGCCCGGGGGCCAGATATGGCTCTCCAAGGTCATTTACCCGGCCCTCGTTCTGGGTCAATCTAAGTCTGAAACGACTTGAGAGCAAACAACAACAACAACAGCAGCCAAAAGCAGGCCCACACTTCCCATTGAAACGCTAATAAAATAATGTTTGTTAAAAAATTTATTCATTTTAATTATTGTATTCTTTTAAAGTGTTTTTGCACTACAAATAAGATATGTGCAGTGTGCAAAGGAATTCATTCACGGTTTTTTCAAATTATAATCTGGCCCTCCAACAGTTTGAGGGACTGTGACCTGGCCCTTTGTTTAAAAAAAATTGAGGACCCCTGGTCTAGGGTTTTCACATGAATGAAAAAACTCCTACAAACTCCAATTTTTTAAAAAGGTTTTATCTCTGTTGGTGTTTATCCTCCAGTCTGCTATTAATGTTTAACTGAAAATGTAACTTAATTATTTCATTGTCTATTGTTTGCTGCTGTTATTATTATTTTGATGTGGATGTTGGGAATGATTTGGGTGTTAGTCATTCTTTGTTTAGTATTGTACAGCATTTAATGTTTGCCGCAAATTGTTGTAAACCGCCCTGAGTCCCCACGGGGAGATAATTTTAACTACATAAATGCTGACAGGATTTGATCTTAAAGGGTAAATGAAAAGATCAATCCAGTGTAGAAAACCAATGAGAAATGATCTATAATAGAGACTACACTGACCCCTTGGTATCTACTGGAGTTTTGTTCCAGGATACCAAAATCAATGGATGTCTAAGTCCCATTATGTAACATGGCACAATAAAACGGTATATCTTACCTAAAAAGGCAAAATCAAGATTTGTTTTTGAAGTTTTGGTGCCTAAAAAATCTTTCCAAGCCTTGGTTTAATCCATGAATGCAGAATATGTGATATCGAGAATAGACTGAATTAATAAAAAGACTGAAAATGAAATGGTCATGAAGTGGCCCTTACACACAGCCATATAACCCTGAATGTCAAGGCAGATAATCCACAATATCTTCTTTGAACTGGATTATCTGAGTCCACACTGACATACAATGCAATTCAATGTGGATTTCATATAGGTGTGTGGAAGGGGCCCTAGTCTCAGAGTCCTAGTCCACCACATCAACAATTACACCACAATAGCACTCCACTTATTAGATTAGCAAAAAGAACACAAAAGTATATGCTGTGCAGTTGTCCCCCCACCCTATTCTGTCCCCAATTTGCCTTTGGTAATTTCTCACCTGGTGAGGAGAAATGAGTATCATAAAAGCTTGTAAATGTAACCACTAACAGCTCTTTTACTTAAACCAACAGATGTACTACGCTAATATTGATATCAGGATGCAAGTCAGATGTACTTCATTTTTTTAAAAAAAAATTGTTCTACCATGAAGCAAGCTCAGAAATATGCTGCCCTCTTAAAAGTATAATCAAAACCTTGCCTCCTTGGTGTGGGAAGAAAAGGAAGATACAAAGAGCCTGGATAGAAATTTCTGACCTCAATGTACAATTACTGCTTCCTCCAATTGCTGGCAACCTCTTGGGACTCTTCCCACACCCAAGAGACTGTGACGGAGGGGGCTGGGTAGACATTTGGTAGCTGCTGACATGCGAAACGTGTTAACAGTGTGCTTGTCCCCATTTGCAACAAGTAGACAAGCCACATGGTGGAGATGTTTTTAGTTCATCCTCCTCCTTTACCCCTAGGCATTTCCTCCACTCCATAAAATGATTAGTTTTACTGCACACATAGAAAGAGTGGGAAGAACAAAAACATCTTGATCCCTCTTGGATAGTAGTTGACTAAACAAGTTTATATTGGAAATCTCATAGCAAACAGTTCAAACACAGTTCCTAACCAAACACAAGAACTTCAGCTTGGACTGCGAAAGACCTGCTGCTGGATCTCAGGGATGCTTTCCATTATACAAAAAATGAGTTACTCCTGAGATATTCAGTGAAATCTTCCTTTACTCCCTACAAATTAGGCTGCCCAGCTTCTATCCCAAAGGGCACTTTGTTGTTACGAATCTTCAAGCTATAGCTGATTTATGGCGAACCTATCATGGGGTTTTCTTGGCAAGACTTGTTCAGAGAGAGTTTACCATGATTGCTTTCTTCTTACTTGTTTTTAGGTCCCACTGTGCTCAGGCAAGCAACTTTCCGTAAACGTATGACAACCTTAAGATCCTTCCCACACAGTAGCCAAGAAATCCAAAGAAATGAAAAAGGTGGGGAGAATAAATGAAAAGAGGTCTGACCCCTTTTTTGCCTCATTTTGACACACAAGCACTTGATCAAACTACATAGAGACCTTTCATCAAATGTTAGCACAGTGCATGAATCAATGACACTTTTTACTTCAAGGGAGGGAGGTGGGAAGGGGAGAGACGGAAGGCAAAGAAAAGGAGAAGGCAGGGAATAAAAGGAGCCACTCTGGGATGGGAAATGGCCAGGGCGGAGGAATTATATCCAGCTCTTAAAAACAGGAGGAGGAAATTCCAGGGGCCAGTCCGATCTGCAGAATTATAGCAGATTGACACCACTTTAACTGCCACGGCTCGATGCTATGGGGTTCTGGGAGGTATAGTTTGCTGAGACATTAACACTCTTTGACAGAGGCAGTATAGAACAGACATGGGCAAACTTGGGCCCTCCAGGTGTTTTGGACTTCAACTCTCACAATTCCTAACAGCCTACTAGTCGAACTCTCAAACACCTGGAGGGCCAAAGTTTACCATAACCGGCTGTTAGGAATTGTGGGAGTTAAAGTCCAAAGCACCTGGAGGGCCAACATTTGCCCTAACTAGCTGTGTGTTGAAGTCCAAAACATCTGGAGGGCCGAAGTTGGCTCATGTCTGGCATAGAACTAGGATTCCACAGCACTGAGCTATGGCAATCAATGTGGTATCAAACCATTCATTCTACAGTGTAGAGATTTGCTGTAGCACCCGAGAAGGCAAAATATCCCACCAAACTGTAAATCCCAGAATTCCATCAAACTAAGCCATTCTAGTTGAAAGTGGTGCCACTGCTGCAACAATGCAGCAGTGGCTTACATCTCTGGCAGGTGAAAGGGTCTGGCCCCTTATTTGGGTATTTTTTTATTATGTCTGTTTTATGTGGCATCTAATTGTTACCTATTGTAAGGTCACTCTGAGTCCCCTTTGGAGTGAGAAAGGTGGGCTAGAAATATAGTCAAATAAATAAATAAATAAATATTGCAGTACATAGTACAATAAATAATAAATAAATATTATAAATAATATAAAAATAAATAAATAAATAAATAAATATTGCAGCATAGTACAATATAGTAATATATAACACTAATATTGTGCTATGCTAATAACATAATATATTGTATGTACTTATAACATTGATCATAATACTGTAATACAGGCATCCTCAAACTGCACCCCTCCAGCTGTTTAGGCCTTCAACTCCCAGAATTCCTGACAAATGAACAAGCTTGTTAGGGCTTCTGGGAGTTGGAGGCCCAAACAACTGGAGGGCTGCAGTTTGAGGATGCCTGCTGTAATACAATATAATACTAATAATAATTCAATATAATAATATAATTATTATTTATTATATATTACATGTAATATTACTAATTATATTGCAGCATAGTACAATATAGTACTATATACTAATATTGTGCTATGCTAATAATATATTAGATGTAAATAATATATTAGATGTAGATATAATATTGATCATAATACTGTAAAACAATATACTACTAATAATAATAATCCAATATACTAATATAATTATTATATATTATATATTACATGTAACATTACTAATAATATTGTAGCATAGTGGTATAGTACAATATAGTAATATATAATATTAATATTGTGCTATGCTAATATTATATATTGCATGTGCATATAATATTGATCATAATACCGTAATACAATATAATACTACTAATACAATATAATAATATTATTATATATTATATATTACATGTAATATTACTAATAACAATGCAGTATAGTGGTACAATACAATATAGTTATATATAATATTAATATTGTGCTATGCTAATAATATAATATGTTGTATGTACCTATAATATTGATCATAATAGCAAAATATAATATAATAGTAATATATAATACTTTTTTTGGTCGTGTCAGGAGTGACCTGAGAAACTGCAAGTCGCTTCTGGTGTGAGAGAATTGGCCGTCTGCAAGGACATTGCCCAGGGGATGCCCGGATGATTTGGTGTTTTATCATCCTTGTGGGAGGCTTCTCACATGTCTTCGCATGAGGAGCTGGAGCTGATAGAGGGAGCTCATCCGCCTCTCCCTGGATTCGAACCTGGGACCTGTCGGTCTTGAGTCCTGCCGGCACAAGGGTTTAACCCACTGCGCCACCGGGGGCTCCATATATAATACTAATAATATAATACTAATATATAATACTAATACTAATATAATACATATATAATACTAATAGTGTGCTATAACAATAATATAATCTAATATATTGTATTGTACATATAACTTGTAAACAGGGGCGGCTCAACCATTATGCAAAGTAAGCCTTTGCAGTATAGTTGATTTTGCCCAGGGGCGCTCTTGAGGCGCTCTTGGGGGAAAATAGACCTTGACATACGCGAGTTGTAGTTACTGGGATGTATAGTACACCTACAATCAAAGAGCATTCTGAACTCCACCAATGACGGAATTGAACCAAATATGGCACACAGAACTCCCACCATGAACAGAAAATATATATCAGTGATTGGTTGGGGAGGGGGGCGCCAAAATACTGTTTGCTTACCATTGAAAATTACCTAGGGTCGCCTCTGCTTGTAAGCCGCTCTGTATCCCCTTCAGGGTGAGAAGGGTGGGATATAAATGTCATATTCACAGCTGAATGTTTTTATGTTGAATGTTTTATGTTGAATGTTTTTATGTTGAATGTTTTTATGTTGAATGTTTTTATATTGAATGTTTTATATTGTGTATAAACTGTTTTAAATTGTAAGTCGCTCGGAGCACCTTGGTGGAGAGCGACTAATTAAGAAATAAAGTGATGATGATGATATACATGTCATAAATGAATAAATAATAAATAAATAAGGGAAGCCTGGGCTCCTTGTCGCCTCTTCCACAAAAGCTAAGGCTCACCAATGCAGTTCGACACCACTTCCAAGCGCCAAGGCTCAACGCTGGAAGTTGTAGTTTGCAGTTTAGAGAAGGCTAAGGACAGTTTAAAACTAGGACTCCCGGGATCCCACAGCGGTGAGCCGTGGATGCTAAAAGTGGTGCCAAACTGCATTAATTCTGCAGTGTAGAGCAGGCATGGCCAAACTTGGGCCCTCCAGGTGTTTTGGACTGCAACTCCCACCATTCCTAACAGCCTCGGGCCCCTTCCTTTTCCTCCTCTGCCGCTTAAGCTTAGGAATGGTGGGAGTTGCAGTCCAAAACACCTGGAGGGCCCAAGTTTGGCCATGCTTGATGTAGGCTCCCCTACTTATCTAAACCGCTAGAAACTCCATGAGCATCCCAGGCGTTTGAGGGAGGGAGGGAGGGAGGGAGGGAGGGAGGGCAAGAGCAAGGCCTGAGCCAAGCCGCCGGCGTCCTTCCTTCTTACCTCCCTGGCGGGGGCTGCGACTTCTCTCTCCTCTTGGCCGGCCTTTTGGTCTCCCGGCGGCCTTGGGCGTCAAGAGGGCGGCAGAGCCGGCCAGGAGGCGCTGCGGGGCCGCTCCGAGCGCCACTCTTCTCCTCAGGGCTCCCCAGCTGACTGGCCTCCGGCGCAAAGAGCGGCAAACGCCGCCGCCTCCGCTGACAGCGCCGCAATATGGCGGCCGCGAGCCTTGGGTATTATATATATATATATATATATATTTTAACTCTCGCCCCTCTCGGAGTTGTTGGCGCATGCGCACGGAAGGGAGCGAGAAAGGGCGCACGCGCAGCGCACTGGGATGAAGCGACTACCCTGAAGTCTATTTGGGGGGAAAGGATGCGTAGGAGAGAGAGAGAGAGAGAGTTGGGAAAGTCGTTAAGGAGCGACCGTTGGTCAGGGTGTCACGTGGGATGAGAGGGGGGCGCGAGGAGCCTATAAAAGGGGATTCCGCCTATAAAAGGGGAGCGCTTAGAGGATTCTCTCCTCATTCTAGAGGGGGAAAGCAAAGTGAAGGGTCCCTTCACATTCAATATAATCAGGCCTCTTCCACGCAGCTGAATAAAATCCAACATTTTCTGCTTTGAATTGGAATATTTATTTATTTATTTATTTATTTAAAAGTTTTGCATACCGACCTTCTCACCTCTCCTGAGGGACTCAGACCGGTTTCCAACCATAATATCACATACAATCAATAAAACATAATGCATATTACAGTAAAACATTAAAACAGCAATTACAGTCAATAACTATAATGGTCAGCCATCACACTAAAATCATTGCTCATCATCCTCCATCCATATCTCAGGGTGTTGGCTCACTCGTCGAATGCCTAAATATATGGAGACTGAATATCCTTCAGGACAGCCCTATATCTCAGATTTATCAAGGCAGAAAATCCTACATTATTTATTTAAAACTTTTATATCCCAATCTTTTCAACCTCCGTAGAGGGACTCAATCTAAAAACATATAATAACGAGTTAAAATATATATCAATTAAAATTACAAATAAGTCAAATCGCCAAGATAAAATCATGTCCAACTCAGGCCGTATGTCCAACTCAGTGCGTGTTATCTGAGTGTGGATTCAGATAACCCAGTTCAAAGCAGATATTGTGGGTGTTATTCAATTGTGTGGAAAGGGCCCCAGATAACTCAGGACCCTTCCACACAGCTCCATATCCCAGAATATCAAGGCAGAAAATCCCACATCTGAGTGTGGAGTCAGATAACTCAATTCAAAGCAGATATTGTGGATTTTATTCAACTGTGTGGAAAGGGCCTCAGATAACTCAGGGCCCTTCCACACAGCTCTGTATCTCAGAATATCAAGGCAGAAAATCCCACATAACCCAGTTCAAAACAGATGTTGTGGATTTTATTCAACTGTGTGGAAAGGGCCTCAGATAACTCAGGGCCCTTCCACACAGCTCTATATCTCAGAATATCAAGGCAGAAAATCCCACATTATCTGAGTGTGAACTCGGCCCTTCCACACAGCCCTATATCCCAGAATATCATGGCAGAAAATCCCACATTATCTGAGTAGCATTTAAGACTTTTAGATCCACTATTTGCTCAAAAGCAATACTACCATCACACCTGCATTTGATTTTTAAAAGTTTGTCAATCATGATGACATTTTGTGCATAGGCATATCAAATATAACTTCTAAAGTCTCTGTGTGTGTGTGCCTTCCACCTTCTTGCATATTTATCAAGGAGATATTTATAAGATATGCAGATGCTGAGCAGAAAAAGTTTGAAAAGAGTGTGGAATTAGAGATGTTCAGGTAGTCAAGACATCCTGCCTTTTTGATGTTGCTGTTTGACTTCTGCATATGAATTGAGATGTTATCTTTTGCAGAGTCATCAGTGGCTATGGGCCCTTCTACACAGTCCTGTCTCAGAATATCAAGGCAGAACATCCCACATTATCTGAGTGTGGACTCAGATAACCCAGTTCAAAGCAGATAATCTGGGATTTTCTGCCTTGATATTCTGGGATATAGGGCTGATATTGTGCCACCCAAAATATCAAGGCAGAAAATCCCACAATATCTGCTTTGAACTGGGTTATCTGAGTCCACACTGCCATGCATTCAAGTTCAAAGCAGATAATGTGGGATTTTATTCAGCTGTGTGGAAGGAGCCCCAGAATATCAAGGCAGAAAATCCCACATTATCTGTGTGTGGACTCAGATAACCCAGTTCAAAGCAGATATTGTGGGATTTTCTACCTTGATATTTTGGGATATAGGGCTGTGTGGAAGGGCCCCCAGAATCTCAAGGCAGAAAATCTCACAATATCTGCTTTGAACTGGGTTATCGGAGACCCTCTGCTTTGAACTGGAGATGTGGGGTTTTATTCAGCTGTGTGGAAGGGGCCTCAGATAACTTAGGGTTGCCCTAAGTCTGAAATGACTTGAAGGTACACACAACAACAATCCTAATTAATTGTCGAAGGCTTTCATGGCCGGAATCACTGGGTTGTTGCCCAAAAAAACCTACAACAATCCTAATTAACTTGACTATGTCATCAGAGCATTGAAATACTGGTAAGTTTATGTTGGTTAAAATTATTATTTGTTTTAAATATTGGGTTTTTTGTTGTTGTTGTTTTTTGCACCATAAATACTATTTGTACAGTGTGCATAGGAATTTGTTCTTTAAAAGTTTGTGAATCCGTGTTCTAGACTGATCAGACTCTAGAGTGGAAGGGAAAAGGAACCAGTAATAAAGAAAAATAGTTGGAAATGGGACAGAAGGGACAACAATGTGAGGGTACATTTACTTTGTAGATGAGACCACTTTAACTAACTGCCATGGTTCAAAGCTATGGAATCCTGGGAGTTGTAATTTTATAAGACCTCTCACCTGCAGCCAGGGGAGCAGATGGAAATAAGAGGTTTCTCACTGAAGAAAAATTGAATACTTTTACTAGTGCATTAGATGTAAAGTGGGTTTCTTCTCACTATAATTTTTTCATTTGCCACCTAAACTCACTGTACAAAAAACAAAAACAAAACTCAGACCACTAGAGTTGAATGTTGTCTTTTGAGCATTGTTTCCCTTTCCTCTCTGGTAATAACCAGAAAGAAGCAATGCACAAAGGGAGGCCAAGTTTTCCCCTTTTGTTTTGGATAAAATGCAGTTCGAGGCACGGCAGGAATAAGGGAGAAAAAGAGAGTTCAGGACGAAGAGGGCCAAGAAATAGTTGAGTTACCAAACCTGAGTCATGTAAGAGCTATTAATATAACAGGCTTCTTACAGTCTTCTAAGAGCCTGAGGATGAATAGAGAGAAATTTCCAATTAGAAGACACAGGAAGAAGAGCAAATCAGGAGAAAGGGGAGAAATCTCATTGCAAGGAAGCATATGGTAAAAATTTCCCTTGAGAAGTAATGGGTGCTTCATAATTAAAGTACCATAATCAAATTAGTCAGGGCAAATCATGGATAGATATAGAGTAATCTGATCAAAAGGAGTAGAGCAAGTCGACATCAGATATTTAATTGGTCTTATTCATTTCTATAATAAGGCAGATTCCTATCTACATTAAAAAGATATTCAAGCTTTCCCTATTCAATGTAGTAAATATTTAAAACATATATAATTGGCATGCAACAAGGAGCGGATAGCTTTTTTCTTCAAGGGCTAAGCCCCCTCCCCTCATTGGAAATAGAAACTATAAAATATCCCCTCATGGATATTTTAAAATATTTCTTAACTGCTTTTCACTACTATAATTGCTCAAACAAAACAGTAACACTTGAAAATGGCAAATTATAAATCTACATTACATTGGATTAGTTTTAAACACCTCTACTAAAATATGATGCCATATAGTTCCAATATGAGACAGTATGATATAGTGCTTTGGCCACTGGAATATTATTATTATCATTATTAATATAATTATATTATTCATGTCCTGCTTTTCTCTCTTGATCAAGACCCAACACAGTTATGGCTCTGGCGACAATGGGTCCCAAGATACCATTATTAGTATTATTTAAAAGGGTATAAAAACAATGTTCCTTTAATCAGAGTGAAATTGTCACCAGGGCTGACTGGTGATGGAGTCATCAAAAGTTTCATATTTACATGTAACTGTCACATTTTAATAAGCAGATATGTGACTTTAAATAACAGTGTGACATTCAGAAGTAGTCTTTTATTCAAAATTGCACATAGTGAGCCTTTTGTTTATAACAGGTCAGTATTTTTTTAATCAAGTCTAAGTAAGATATTGAGCACTGGCATTCATTTTTAATATTTGTTTGGCTGGGTTGTTTGTTTTTTTTTAAATCTGCACACTCTAATCTAATCTGAGTCAATAAAACATTTTTAAAGTGGTGCTAAAAGAAAATAATGTAAATAATGAATTGGTTTATCAGCTCCGGATCTCCACTCATCCTGCTCCCTGCCACTCGCCTTTTCCACAAGAGTGTAAAATTTCAGCTGCATAAATAAAGTAAAACAAACAAGAGGCAATAAATGTTTGGGAATGGTGCCAGTTTAAGTGGCAGAGTGACAGATCAGCTATTTGTTTGATGTGCCACTGTAGTCAGGTTTTATTCACCTTTTCAATATTTTGGTTGTTGTGGATAAGAAAGGGAAAAATTGGAAAACATTGTTTTGCCAAAAAATTGTGGTGGAGGTTGGAGACCTTTGGGGACTGTACTTTCTCATATTATACATTAATGTATGAAACAAGCCTTGCTGTCTGGTCCTCTGGATCAGAGCTTCTGAAACTTTTTCCACTTGCAGCCTCTTTCTGTCCAAGGAAACAGGTATATAGGTATATAAAACGGGTATCAAAATCAAACATTAATTATAATAAATCTGCATTTGCAAGGTTTGCTAAACAGGCTGATTACAGCTAAAATGTTTTCTGCAGAGTCCACTGTAATCACGGCATATTGTTACTAACAAATTTGTTACTAACCTTCTACTGTTGCCAGATTTTTTGTGATCCCAACATTGAGTTAAAGGAACCCCATTTGTGGTCAGGACCCACAGTTTAAAAAGCAGTGCTCTAGATTTAACCTTTAAAAGTAAAACAATAAGAAATCAGCTACTGTTCATGCTGCTCTGTAAGCCTATGGTGCAAAAGAGCACACAAGGTGCAGTTTGACACCACTTTCACTGCCATTGTTCTGTGCTATGGAATCCTAAAAGTTGTAGTTTGGTGAGGAATGGGAACTCTCTGGTACAGAAGCCTAAAGACCTTGTAAAACCACAACACACAGGATTCCATGGCAATGAGCTGTGATGTCAAATGTGTCGAAATTGAGTTGACGTGATGTCAAACTGCACTAATTCTACAGTGTGGTGCACCCACAATTCCTGCATCCTGAATTATAGCTCATTATCATTGGCCTTTGAATATTCTGAACTCCAACTTTCTGAAGCCCCCAATCCTGGGAGCAAAAGTCCAGAACATCAGATGGGAGGTCAAGGGCCACTGGTGCAGAAGAGGGAGGTTTGGGTGTAACTATTAAACAGTAGGTGTAACTATAATGCAAATTTCATCTTCCAAAATTCTCAGGACAACCGTACTAGTAAGTAGTAGATTTAGGTGGCTTGTGCTAGGGATGATCATGGCAATCCATTTCCTCTTTGGTATTCTGATCCTGCCCCCTTCCTCCTGATGTAGTCCATTCAGCTTTGAAATTTGCAAAATAGCACATGATCTTTCACAACTGCTAGTGTGATATAGAGGTTTGAGCATGGAAATCTAGATTTCATTGGGATTGGAATCCCCACTTGACCATGGAAACCGACTGAATAACCTTGGACAAGGCACAGTCTCTCAGATTTCATCTACAATGCAGAATTAATGCAGTTTGGCACCTCTTTGATTGCCATGGTTCAACAGTTTGGAATCATGGGAGTTGTAGTTTTACAAGGCATTTAGCTTTCTCTACCTAAGAGTGCTGGTGTCTCACCAAACTAGTACTCCCAGGATTCCATAGAATTGAGCCATAGCAGTTAAAGTGCTGAGATGTTGTCTTAGGGTTGTCATTAGTCAGAAAGGACATGAAGGCTCACAACAACAACTTAATCTTGTCTTTGGCTGGTTCTGCAAATTCTTCTTTTCCTATATGACTTCCCAAGGTACAGAAACTCTTTGTGGCCCTTGGCTTCACTATTTGGTACCCCCCCCCCTTTTTTTTAGCTTCATTGTCCAACTTCTTTGAAAGCTCTAGCCCAAAACCCAGAAGAGAATTGCTACCCAAAATACATTTAGGCTAAACAAGTTGGTGGAGGAGTAATATCATATGGTTTCAGAGCTGGCTGGTCCAGGTTACAAGTGCTGATTAAAGAATGAGAGAGAGGAGGTTGTGTTTTGTAGCACATGTCATGGGCTGGTAACATCCAGCATTTTTTTTTAAAAAAACCTCATAATATTCCAATTATTTTTGAAATTAAGTTTTCCTTACTTTGGAACTATAATGGTAAATTAATTGCTTGGGGGCTTCAAATGGTAACTGGGAACGACTTACTGTTTAAAAGAACATTGAGTCTCTATATTGGTAGAAAGGAAGATAAAAATAAAGTAAGTAATGAAATACTTTAAAAGTAATTTTTGTCAATTACTATTCATTTCCGAGAGAATCTTTTCCTTAAAGACAACACATTTATGATTTCGAATAGCCCTTCATCTCCCAACTACTTCAAGGCGAGCAGCTAAGATCAGCTTCCTAGTCAGGATGTGTGTGTTAGTAGTTGACATATAAGTTCAATTCATAACAATAATGATCTAGTGCTGACAAGTGCAGTTCATTTGAATATGGATCCATGTTGCAGTTCAGTGTGTGAAAATACCTGTTGCAAATACTTCAATAAAGTCAATATTATTTCCCAAGTAGAAAAACATTCTGCTGCATTGATATGCCAAAAAAGCTCTCATAACACTTGGCTAAATTCCTTAATTTTTTTTAATTAAACCACCTTTGCAGTGACCTTGCACCATTTCTATTTGTCTCCCTATGGCATGCACAAGAAAGCCTCATAGTAAATTTGTGTTCCATTTATTTAATGAAAGAAGTGCCATTTAATCTTTTTATTTCAGTTACCAGAATGCCTTGTACCAGTTTTGAGATTCAAAGTAGAGCAAAGGTATAAATATAGTGTACCAATACATGTCTTAGATAGGCAGATGAATTTCATGTCAGCTTATTTACAAGAATTTACCAGAAAAAAGTAAATTATTTTTATTCAGGATGGAAATAATCTGAGATTTGAGAATAATGAAAATTGAAGTGACAGAGATGCTGATCTAAGCCTTGGCTCTGAGTGCTGAATTGTTTTTTTTTTTAAAGGTGTTTAAATCTCTGTTATTAATTTGCCATGTTGAAAATGTATTAGGGTTACCAGTTCTTCATTCTGCAATGCTCTTCTTCTTTAACATCTATATTTCAGGCAAATACATTATAATAATTTCTATGTTGGGAATAGCAAAGCTGGTGGGAATTTTCACTTTATTTTGGGGGAAATTTACAAAAAGTTGCAAATTTCTTTATATTCAGGATGGAAAGAAATTGAGATTTTAAAAAGAAGAAGCGGAAGAAAGCAAACCTTGCAATGTTTTCATCCCTATGCTCTCGGCATGCTGCTTTAAAAATATTTGAATATTCATTTGAATATCTGTCCGGTGCATGTGGTGTCTTCAATAAACTGATATGATCTGAAGGACTCCAGTTCAGGGTTCCAGTTATCTAATTCTTTCATGATGTTCCATTCCATTTGTACTACTTCCCCACAGTTTTCTGAACTTTCCCTCAAAAAACACCATAGTTTTCAAATATTACTTTTGGAACTGTAGCTCCCAGAATGTTCTATCTAGCATGGGTGTGCTTGTCAGACCATTCCAACGGCTGAAAAGAAGTAACATTTCCAAGTACTGCAACACACTTTTGGTATTCTGTGGCTATTGCTCAAAATTAACTCCCTTAGGTTTTGAGGGGCAGGGGAGAATTAGGATCCCCTACAATTCTGGAAAAAAGAGAGAATCTCTTTTTAGTTGCATAACGAGCTATACCTGGAGGATGACTTCGGTCAATGTGATTCCACACATCCCTTTCCCATTCCCTCTTCAGGTCTCAGAGCTATTACAACAGAGTTAGGATGTCCTTGGATCATAATGCATTTTAACTACCCTGGTAGTTTCTTTTGCATTCTAAGTACAGACACAGACAGCTGGTAAATCATGTTTCCTAGAAATTCAAAGCAGGCTCTTTTCAACTAGCTCTAAATAAGAAGGCAGAATGGTGTTTGAAAGCTGGGCTCCTGCCATCATAGTACTCCTTTCTAGGCAACCAAACTAAAGCCCTAAAGTTCAAGGAACTTGTTCCCAAGTCTTCTCATTGGCTTCAAGAAAACGGATTCAATACTTTTCTCACAATCACTCACTGCTATGATGATCACTTAGTTAGAGTAGGGGGATTAAAAATGTGCTCCTAAAGGAAGAAAACCAATGAAAAGGAGGGCATAGGTTATTATTATTATTATTAATAATAATAATATTAATATCCCACTTTTTTCTCTCTCCACAAGGAGACTCCTGCTGGTGTATACACACAGATGCAAAGTTAGACATAATTCTGATAATTTAAGATGTATTATCACTGAAATGGTTCTGACTAGGTGATCTCAAAACATTAGGAGCGGTTTTGATGGCCCTGCTGTGCCCCAGTCCTAATTTTCTTTATCCTTAAACTGGACCTGAACAGGACAACCCTTCAAAAAGAGCCCATCTGTACCTCTTTTAATTTAATTGTCTTCTCTTCTCAGCATATTGGCTGAGAAGAGAAAAGCCAAAATGGATTTTCCTAAGAAATGTTTGCTAACGTCTTTGGAATTAGCTTTCAAATTGATCAAGGTCAAGCCAGGGAAGAAGCCATACACAAAATTTAGAATTCATGAGGAAGAGGCCTGGTAGAGTTCACTCTGAGCAGGCAGGATCAAGCAGAACCAAAGGAAACCAGACTTCCAAATACAGTCTAAGGACTGAGCAGGGAAGAAGTCATCCATAAACAAGTTCTGAAGTTGTTTCCAAGCAAACATGAAGGAATTGTAGATATACGTGACCTGAAACTGATGCTCAAAATATTGTTCCAAGAACCAATTATTTGTTTAACAATGAGGCTTCTCCACAGGAATGCCCATAGTTCTTCAGATGTAGGTCATCAGAGACAATCTAAAAGAAATTCTGTTTGCAAGGACAGACACATTCATGTGTTTCACTTCATCTGTGAGGACTGCTTTTCTATAAGCGGATACTTCTATTATGTGATGCCATCCAATCTGTATTTTCAAATGTAGACATCCTCAAATGGAGGAAAGGTTACAGTGTTTGCTCAAAATCTATCTCTGAATCAGAATCAGAGCTGTTCATGTTTCAAGGGAGGGAGTAAATGTGGGATCTTCCTGACTTTGTACCATCAACATCCAGTAATCCTCATTTAATATCTCAGGCAGAGCTAAACAATCTGGTTAAAGATTTGGGTTTGTTGAAGAGTCAGGCAGAGCTGCTTGGATCAAGGCTCCAAGGATGGAATCTTTTGTCATCTGGTACAAAAATCTCCAAATTTTTCCTTTTACTGTGACATCAGCTGATTGTTTTGTGTTCTCATATGCAACATGACCCAGCAGAATGGTGATTGTTTATTGACTCATCATTCATAGAATCATAGAGTTGGAGAAAAAGCACAATCCAAGTACTCCTGACAAATTCTGAAGTTCGAAGGCTGTTTTGCTGCACAGTGGCAACATCAACACTTCTATACCTATTGCATATGCTATACAAAAGAATCCTATGAAAACATGCAACTTTTGCTGAACCACCTTCAATACAACTGGAATTTGTGTGGTGATCTTGAGATACTTGCAATTCTACTGGGTCTGCAGCTTGGTTACACATTGCTGTTTCCTATGTGAGTGGGACAATCAAACAAGGGATTTGCATTATATCAAAAAAAGACTGACCTCCCCACAATAAATTGGTTCCATAGTAGAAGACTGTCACACATAACCCATTGGTTGATCCAAAGATGATATTTCTTCCACCTTTACACATCAAACTCGGGCTAATGAAAAATTTCATTAAGGCAATGAACAACCAAAATGAAGCCTTAATTTATTTGCAGCAGATGTTTCCATGCATAAGTCACGCGAAGACAAAAGAAGGCCCACAATTCCGAGATGTGATGAAGGATAGCCACTTTGAGGTTTCCTACAGGGTGCATAACGTGTCGCATGTATAGCCTTCAATAATGTTGTTTGCAAGTTTTTAGGCAACTATAAAGCACCAGATTATGTGCAACTGGTTGAACGTCTGCTTCAGGCATACAAATCAATGAAGTGTAATATGTCACGGAAGATACTTTTCTTCATTCCCACTTGGACTTCTTTCCAGACAGCCTGGAAGCCGTGAGTGATGAACATGGTGAAAGGTTTCATCAGGACAGTGCCAAGATGGAGAAACAGGGCAAGTGGAATCCATCTATGTTGGACTCTCATCCACAAAGCTTCGGATAGCGATTACAAATGAAAATCGGCAGCAAAACATTTTTTGTTTTGTTTCCTGATGTCATAGTGTATGCCGCTATAGACACAGAGCTCTGCGAGTGCAGCATTTTCCCGAATAAAGCAGAGAGTGTTTGAGGACCGAGATATCCGTAGGGATACCAAGGTGCTTGTTTATAAAGCCATTGTCCTCCCAACCCTGCTATACGCTTGCGAGATGTGGACAGTCTACAGATGTCACATGCAACTCCTGGAACGATTCCATCAGCGCTGCCTCCGGAAAATCCTGCAAATCTCTTGGGAAGACAAGCAAACAAATGTCAGCATGCTGGAAGAAGCAAAGACCACCAGTATTGAAGCGATGGTCCTCCGCCACCAACTCCGCTGGACCAGCCATGTTGTCCAGATGCCCGACCACAGTCTCCCAAAGCAGTTGCTCTACTCAGAACTCAAGAACGGAAAACGGAATGTTGGAGGACAGGAAAAGAGATTTAAAGATGGGCTCAAAGCCAACCTTAAAAACTGTGGCATAGACACTGAGAGCTGGGAAGCCCTGGCCCTTGAGTACTCCAGCTGGAGGTCAGCTGTGACCAGCAGAGCTGTGGAGTTTGAAAAGGCATGAATAGAGGGTGAAAGAGAGAAACGTGCCAAGAGGAAGGTGCGTCAAGCCAACCACAACCGGGACCACCTTCCACCTGGAAACCAATGCCCTCACTGCGGAAGAAGATGCAGATCAAGCATTGGGCTCCACAGTTACCTACGGACCCACCGACAGAACCTTGGAGGACCATCATCCTCGGACTACGAGGGTCGCCTAAGTAAGTAAGACATAGAGCAATGACAATTCACAGTAATCCATATAGCAATGTTTCAGATGTAGCGCCTCTTTTCTGGAAAACTGTGTGCTACAGACATAAGAAATACATAGTTGTGTTCAGCATGTTTAAAATCTACTTGATTCATCCAAAATTGTGGAGGAAACAAAACATTCCCAAACATTTGTTAATCTGCTTTTGTATATCCCACCATTTGGATCAGCATTCCTCATGCTTTTTTACTTTTAAATGTCTTGATATCCATCGATTTATATTGTTCATCATGTCACTACTTCCAGTTATATTTTGTCAGGATACTACCCAGGATTTCAAGCAAGAACCTGAGGATATTTCCATACAGACACTATAATGCAATTCAAAGCTTACTCAAGGGCAGAGTATCCATAAAATGCACATTTCCAATGCACGCTATAGTGCAGATCAAGCCAGAAATGGTGTGTCAAAAAAAAAAAAACTCACCAGAAAGTCCGGAACAACCCAGATAATACACTGCAGCCAGCCAGAGTATATTCCATGCAGGGCTTGAATCTGAGATTGAAAAATGTGGAGAGATGTGGCTGAAGCATTTGTAACAATGCTGAAATACAGCTAGCTGAAAGCTAAACCATTACTCCAGAAAACTCACATCACTGCACTGAAATGCCAGATAACATTATTTAGTGCTCTAAACATGAAATGTCAGATAAATGCTTGATAAATATCTAAATCTCTTAAATGTCATATATTTAGAGCTCTGTATAATGTTATCTGACTTATTGCATTTGGTTTAAAATGCTGTATTGAAAGCCATTCAAATATAGCTTTCAATATAATGTAAATATAACAGCATATCATTCCTTAAAGGGAGCCTTTTCTGATATATCAGCTGTCTACTTTTGTTGAGATATAACTGCATAAATGCTTTACCTTCACTTCTTCATTCTCAACTGAAGAAACATCTGATTACAGTACAAAGAGCTAAATATTCTCTTTCACCGAAGAACTTATTGCACTACATTTCAATAGCATATAGTGTGAGCATGGGTATATCTTCAAACCATCTTTTGACTTATGGTGATCCCATGAATTAGTGTTTTCTTGAATACTCGGGTGGTTTGTCATTCCCTTCCCATGAAATATAGTATGCAGTGACTGGTATACCTTGGTTTCAGAGGGATCATCAAAGACTATCAGAAAACACATATTTCTGAAGGTCTTAGGAACCCCTTTGGCAGAGAAGGCTGAAGATCTCTGTGCCTGTCCTTTTGGAAACAGACGGCAAATCCTCCCACCAAAAGCGTTCATCTTGCTCTCTGGATGTAGGTGAACTAACCCTCCAAAACTCAAGGTTAATGCCCACCAAACCCTTATAGTATTTTCTGTTGGCCATGGGAGTTCTGTGGTGGGGTTCAGAATGTCCTTTGATTGTAGGTGAAATATAAATCCTAGCAACTACAACTTCCAAATGTCAAGGTCTATTTCCCCCGAACTACAGCAGTGTTCACATTTGAGCATATTATTTGTTCCAAGTTTGGTCCAGATCCATCATTGTTTGAGTCCATAGTGCTCTCTGGATGTAGATGAACGACAACTCCAAAACACAAGGTCAATGCCCACCAGACCCTTCATGGATTTTCTCTTGGTCATGGGAGTTCCTTGTGCCAAGTTTGGTTCAATTCCATTGTTGGTGGATTTCATAATGCTCTTTGATTGCAGGTGAATTATAAATTCCAGCAACTCCCAAATGACAAAATCAATTCCCTCCCCCCGGCCCCAAACTGGTATATGTGCCAGATTTAGTTCAGTAAATGAAAATACATCCTGCATATCAGATATTTGCATTATATTTCATAACAGTAGCAAAAATACAGTTATGAAGTAGCAGCAAAAATAATGTTATGATTGGGGGTCACCGCAACATGAGGAACTGTATTAAGGGGTCGCAGCATTAGGAACGCTGAGAAACACGACTCTATTTTGATGAATTGTTTCCCCCCCCCCCTTTACAATGTCAATACATACAACTACTTGGATTGAAACATTGAATTGCAGTATTGCAAAACTCTGATTTTCATCTGACCTCACTTCTGCCATATCTTGGTTCTGATTATGTGCCTTAGACAAGGAAGCAGGGGACTGGATACAGGTAAATCAACTGAGGCCAAATACAGACTGAGGGGAAAATGGCTCCATCAGTAAGCAAAAGTTGCAACTTTTTAAAACTGCATTGTACATATTAAAATACAAAGTGTAAGAGTAAGATAAGAAATGTAAGCTAGCTGATGAATGGACCATCCTTGTACAAACAGTGTTAATGTGTGATTAGATAAACATACAGCTTTTTATTCTTGGCAGCAAGAATTTTATTGTAAATACCCAAAGTCAACAGGAAAACCACAAACAGAAGATAAAAGACCACTCTGTAGGCTGATCTCTATATATACAGAGCTACAGACAATTCATTGGAAGTTTCAGCTTAATCCTCTAGATACCAATATTCTGTTAGAAATTGCAAGCCTGTAGAAATAGTTTTGCTGTGAACAAACAAAGCTCTCTATAATAAAATTCAAGTTAGTAACTAGGTGAAAACGTGGTTTCCTACATTCTTCTCCCTTCAGGCTGTATCACATGGAAATTTGAGTTGAGGTTCCACTTCTGATATCAAAGGGAGAGTCCAGACCCTTGGTAGTATCAGTGCTCTATTGAGTCAATTGGGAGCCAGCTTTGTTCTGGCCATGCCCCTCACAACTGAGGAACATGGGGGTATGGATGAAGCCTCAACAGTGTGGCTGGAGGATTACATTTTTTGTAATCACAGGAAGTGCAAACTGAGTTCGATGGCTTGAGGAGCATTCTTTGAGCCATGCAGAACAATTAGGATTCAGCTGTGCTCACAAATTTTATAATCAGGAAAAGGTGGACAAGGAACAGGATTGGAGGTAGGAATCAATTTGTTATTTTGATCACTGATGGGAGAGATTAACAAGATCTACTGCTGTGTAGCCTATCTTCCAAACTGGGGTGAAGACCAGTGCCTGGAGTAAGCTCTTTGTACCAGTGGAGGGATTTGGATGAGAGACAGGCTTCCCAACATCCACTGCAGGCCAAATTAACAGAACGGATTAATTTCTAATTTATACAGTTTGTACCATAGTCCCAAGCATGATAGTTGTCTTATTACTGTAGCATAATAACTAACAGGATATAAAAATATTGAATGCCCAAACTGTTGTGGCACTTACCACCACATGTGGTGGGAATAATTATGTGGTGCTTTAGTAATTCCATAGAATCATAGAAACATAAAGTCACAAAGGAATTCAACAGGCATCTAGTGCAATCCCCTGCCAATGCAAGGAAATAAAGCTAGAGCATTCCTGGTGGATGACCATTCAATCTTGGTTTAAAAACCATCAGTGCAGGAGAATCCACCGCTTCCTGAGTTAGACTGTTCCATTTACCATTAGGAGATTCTTCCTAATATTTAATCAAATTCCTCTTTCTGTAACTTGCATCCAATGGCTCTCGTTCTATCCTCCTGAGCAGCAGCCAACAAGCTTACTTCATCTTCTATATATGGTAACAACCTTTCAGATATTTTATACTTACCATATCATTTCTGTTTTCTCTCCTCCAAGATAAACACTTAAACTATATTCATATGGTTTAGTTTCAAGGCTTTTTATTATCCGGGTCATTGTTCTGTGGATATATTCCAACTTGTGTACCAGCTGCATCCGTACATTGGGAAGTCAGACTTGGCCACAGTGGGCCACGCTCTCGTTACATCCAGGATAGACTACTGCAACACGCTCTATGTGGGATTGCCTTTGAAGACTGTTTGGAAGCTTCAAATAGTCCAACGAGAGGCAGCCAGATTAATAAGTGGGGTTGCATACAGGGAGCACACAACTCCCATGCTACATCAGCTTCACTGGCTGCCTGTTTTACTACCGGGCACAATTCAAAGTGCTGGCTTTAGCCTATAAAGCCCTAAATGGCCACAGCCCTGTTTACCTCTCTGAACGCATCTCCCTTTACGAACCACCACAAAGACTAAGATCTTCTGGGGAGGCCCTGCTCTCAGTCCCACACATCACAGGCACATTTGGCACGGACGATAGACAGGGCCTTCTCAGTGATTGCCCGCGGCTATGGAACTCCCTTCCTGGCAATATTAGATCAGCTCCCTCCCTCCTGCCCTTCAGAAGGATGGTGAAGACCTGGCTGTGGGACCAAGCCTTTGGGGCAGTGCAATGTTTGTGAACCGCTGTGAGTCGCCTTTGGGCTTGAGATACAGCGGTATATAAGCAAAGTAAATAAATAAATAAATAAAATGAGGCAATAATAGAATGGTGTCCTGAGATGGTTTTTAAGAAACTGATTTTAAAGTGGATATAGTGATTTTAATGTTTGTGTATATTTATGGTTTTATGTCCCGGCATTGAATATTTGCTGTATATATGTTGTGCTCCACCCTGAGTCCCCTGCCGGGTGAGAAGAGCAAAATATAAATGTTTCAAATAAATAAATAATATGGGACACAGCAATCCAGAGGATCTCTGACCCAAGAAGAATAGAGTGGTACTGTTACTTCTCTTGATCTGGACAGTATATTTCTGTTGATACAGTCAAGGTATCAGAGTATGAAGCACTATAGCTAAGCAACTACCATAAAAATGAACCAACCAAAGCTGGTAAAAGATGCTCCATGAATCCACCAGGGACAATACTGGATCAAAGACAGCATGTTTAGTTTGGGTACAATCTGCTCTAGAATAACTGTTCTCAGTTCCAAGAAACACCTACTCACATAGCACCTCCAGCATGTCAGCCTTCTCCTTATTGTTTTTGCCCACAATTGAAAACTTGTTCTTGTGCTTTTGAGAGGTGAACTCTGTAATAATATAGCTGCTGCTGTATAATGAGATCGACATTTTATAAAAGTGTGTATTTGGAAGTTAGATTTCTACAATAGGTTGCATTCTTGATAATAATTGTTACAAACCCAGTGAACCATTTTGTCACCCTTTGACTCCAGTATTTCTAAAAATCAACTTTTTTTTATTATAGCTCCTTGAATGAGGGATTGCAGAAGGTGCAATTAAAGAAATAACCTTTTCAAACTCAGCTCTCAGTTTTGCAACCCCGATTTTAAATATCAAGCTCCATAAAAAGGTTTAAGGAACTCATAGTCTTGCTATTTCCTCATACAAACATAGATGAAAAAAATGAAATATTGTAGTTAAGTTATTGCTTAGTTATATATTTTTTTCATGGAGTAATGCAGCTTGGTTATACATTCTGAAATTAAAAATTAAAATAAGTTGTCTGGATAGGAAGGAAATATACATTTTGATATCATGATTACTTTGCCCATACCATTTGTGTTATTGCCCTGCTATAAGCAACATTTCTCTCACAGTGCTACAAATGCATCTATTTCATATATCAGATAATGAAAAAAAAATTCTGTTGATACAGTCAAGGTATCAGAGTATGAAGCACCATAGCTAAGCAACTACCATAAAAAATGAACCAACCAAAGCTGGTAAAAGATGCTCCATGAATCTACCAAGGACAATACTGGATCAAAAACATTATGTGATATTATGTGTATCTAGCTATACACATAATAACTATAACTATAACTATACACATAATAAAAGTGAAAATGTGTATGTATGTGGTGGGGAAGTGTCCACTTACACAGACAGCCTTCTGTCTTTACAAACAGGATATAGTTCCAATTGCTGAGAAACCTCCAAAGGCACTCCCTCCACTGACATTGTAGGTTATAGCGAGCGTAATGAACATGTTGCCCAAACACTGCCATTGTCCTCCCCAAGCACTACCCAAGGAATGCTCTCATTTGGGGGATTTCATCCTAAAGTTGACGTGTTTCTTCCACCACAGGCAGGCATCCCAGGGTTTCTTGTGTGGAATTTGCATGACTCCGCCCACTGCCACTCCCTTAACCCTTTCCTACCCTTTCCTATGGCACATAGCAAACACAGAGGAATAGATCTGCAACTGAACAGACTGGAGGAGGTTGGGGGACTGACTCAACAGGATGGAAGTTATAATTCACCGTGAATCATGACAGAGCACTGTGCCTCCCCTCCCCGCAACCAGGGAGCACTGAATCCAGCCGACAACAGCTCTGACCATGTTTGGCACACAGACCCAACATGGCCAACTGTAAATACTGGCAGGATTTGGGGGTGACTGCCCTTGGTACATGGAAGTTGTAGTTCACCCATATCCACAGAGGCCCAAACCCAGCCGACAACAGATCTGGACCAAACTTGGCACACACACCCAACATTGCCAACTGTGCATACAGAACCTGGTTTGGGGAGGACTGACTCATGATTCTGGGCATTGTAGTTCACCCACATCGTTATGTATTTTCTAATGGGAGCATTAATAAAAAATGAAATCAAAGACTGGCTTTTCTCTAATAAATAGTGTTACTAATTAGCTAAATGATATTACCTAGCACTCCAAAACAAACAATGCCTTTAAAAAAAAACGGGGTACTTCCAGGTACCCAAGCTAGTAATGTACATAAAACATGTTCCCTTTAATACCATATGTATCGTCCCTTTCTTGGTTTACTCTGCCCCCTAATGGCATAGGATTGTATTAGATCTTATGTTAACTTAGTTGTGAATGCTAAATGGAAAAAACCACCTTGGAATTGTGTATAATTAGCAGGATGTATTTGCTGTATAGCACAACAGCAACTAGGAAGCTGTGGATTCATGAAAGTTGGATAGAAATCCACAACGAGACATTGCTTCTTTGACAAACTCCTAAAAGTAATTAAAGAGCCATGTGCCACCTTAAAACCTAATTACTTTATTGTAGTGAAAACCCTCATAGGGAAGAAGCTACTTGTCAAACACAGGATTATGGAATGTCTCTCTACCAGGTGAGTTTAAAAGATAAAGGAATATATCCTGAAAGTATAAGTCCTTAACTGAATACATGTTTACCTAAAAGTAAGTCCCTTGAGTTCTGAGAAGCTTATTTCTGAGCAGACATGTGTGAGACTGCAGTGCACACCTGACAAGATTCCAAACACAATGCTATAGTTGCATTATGTCAGTTTATATCTAGTCCTTGTCCTGCTTTCACGTTCCTGGCTCCTTTTATGTCTGATCAATGGAACAGTGGTAGTGTTTTCAAGAGCACTGTAGATGCATCTGTTGTCTCACTGCTATTTTTATTTCCTCTCCATGTTGCATTTTCCCTCTTCTTTCCCTTCCAAAGAAAAGCAAGGTCATGATCTGGTAACTGATATAGCAGCAATGGATTTCTCCAACATTAAGGTACACGTAGGATTGCTCAAGCATGCTACCTTGGCGTGAATGGGAATTGAATGGGATTCCTTGCCAAATCATCTGGTTTAACTAGTTTGTGGGCCGAGTCATGGGGACATACATACAAAGTAGATGTTGTTCTGCAGATAAGACCAGTCCCTGAATCTGGATGATCAATGGTGCAAATGTTGCAAAAGCTGCTGTCAGTAATACACACACACATACACAGAAGGAAGCTCTTTATACTGTCAAGAGAGAAATATTCCTGAAGAGATAAGTTTATGTTATTGGGTACCTTTCTGACACTGGGACCCTAAACCATATCTATCATAGGGTTTTCCTGACAGAATTTGTTCAGGGTTTGCCTCTGCCTTCTTCTGAAGCTGACAGGATGTGACTTGCCCAGAGTCTACCAGGAGGCTTCCATGGTCAAGCAAGGATTTGGACTGTGGTCTTTCAGTGTCCTAATACAACACTCAAACCAATACACCTTGTTGGCTCTCAGTGTTTACCAATCCATGTCCCTCAATTGTTGGTCATCCATAACACCTGTCCAGACCCCATTTCCCAGTTACAAAGTGAATGAAATGGAGAATGGCATGAGCCCCCAGCCTTGCTGTGAATTTGAACACAGTTGAGACAGATAGCCAGAGCTGTCCCATATGGGCACAATTTAAGGGAGATGTTGACAAGCTGGAATGTGTCCAGAGAAGTGTGACAAAGATGATCAAGGGTCTGGAGAATAAGCCCGAAGTGGCTTAAAGAGCTAGATATGTTTAACTTGCAGAATAGAAGGCTGAGAGGAGACATGATGGCCATGTATAAATATGTGAGGGGAAGTCATGGGGAAGAGGGAGCAAGCTTGTTTTCTGCTGCCCTGGAGACTAGGATGCAATGGGAAAATGGCTTCAAACTACAGGAAAGGAGATTCCACCTGAACATTAGGAAGAACTTCCTGTGAGAGCTGTTCAGCAGTGAAATTCTCTGCCCTGAAGTGCGGTGGAGGCGCCTTCTTTGGAGGTTTTTAACAGAGGCTGGATGGCCATCTGCCTGGCCTGCTTTGAATGCAATTTTGCTGCTTCTTGGCAAGGGGTTGGACTGGATGGCCCATGAGATCTCTTCCAAGTCTATGATTCTATGAATTTATGATCTCACTGTCTTTAAAGGATGGCTCCTCTTGTCCCAGCAGTGCTGCCAAACCCTTGCAGTGTACAGCTGGCACTCCATCAGAGTTGGTCACATATGGGCCAAAAGGTGTTGTTCTTTAGAAAGTGTTCCAAGATCTCACCTACCTTGACAGTGCCTCACCTAAATGTATGTGTGCCAACTAAAAGAAAATGTAGAAGAATGGTCTTGCACTTAAAGGTGGGGCTATGGAATTCCAGCTGAAGCAGTTTACTGCCTGGGAAGCAACCCAAGTGGGAGAAGGGTCATAAAGTTATGTGTTGGGTTTACAGGTCATGACTTGCAATGTAAGAATAAAGGGATTCCAGACTGGGGGTTATCAGGCACAGGATAACAGCAATCCAAGCTAGTCCAAAGACTAGATGACTAGCAAGATCAACATGGGTGGCATTGTCCAGCTACAGCATGGTATCTTTACTTTTCACCTATTTTCAATTTAGTTCTTCAGCAGGAACAGTGCTAAACCTTTGGCTGAATGAAGACAACATGGTGTTGTCATGTTAGGGGGTGAAGATGAGCCATATGACATATGCATCTCTGTCCTTCCTCAAAGAGGAAGGACCCAAGGACTAAAAAATGGGGGGTCTCTGTTCCTGTCCTTTCATCACCTGTAATCTGAGTGGTTACCTCACTCTATCAAGGACAAACTATTATTTTCAGTTCTGAATTAATCTTGGGGAAAGCTTCTACATACAGAGGATAAAATCCATTGTTCTGGAAACCTAGAAACATCACATGAATTGATAAAGCTTCCTTTGAATGTATATCAGTCCTCCTCCTCCTCCTCTTTCTCCTTTAACAGGAGTACTTATGGTACTTCAGTTAACAAAGGCCCACATTATCTGCTTTGAACTGGGGTATATGGCATTGTGGACTCAGATAACCCAGTTGAAAGCAGATATTGTGGGTTTTTCTGCCTTGATATTCTGAGATATACTTCTGTGTGGAAGGGCCCAAAGACACTAACAGCTCTTTTCCACAGTCTTTTCGTGCCCCAAAAGCCCTTTTCTCCCCTTGTCCACTGTCTAGCTCAGAGGTTCTTAACCATTTTGTTCCACAGACCCCTTTGTTAGGAACATGGACCCCTTCTCAGAATGTTGCAGTTTTGTGGCACTCAACAGCAGCATGTTTTTGAATTTAATTTTAGGATTTTTCAAAATTACGTTTTACAAATTTCCCGAAATTTCAAAACCACCCCTATATCTCAAAAGATCAGAAACCACTCAGGAGATCTTCTTCTTTTTGTTACCTGTTGTGTGTTGCCAGATAGTTGATCAACTACATCACACAATAGCTTATACACAGAACTGTGATCATGTGTGATCTGCATCAAGTCTAACAACCACCGTAATTTCAAAATATGGATGAGTGTAATCAATTTTTTAAGATATTCAACAACTCCAATTGTATACATTCATAAGTGAAGGAAACGCTAGATTTCATTTAGAGGTCTGAGAAGCTGTTGCCAAGCTGGAATGTGTCCAGAGGAGGGCGACTAAAATGATCAAGGGTCCGGAGCACAAGCCCTATGAGGAGCAGCTTAAAGAGCTGGCAATGTTTAGCCTACAGAAGAGAATGAGAGGAAACATGATGAGGGCCATGGATAAATATGTGAGGGGAAGTCATAGGGAGGAGGGAGCAAGGTTGTTTTCTGCTGCCCTTGAGAAAAGGACACCTTACAATGGCTCCAAACTACAGGAAAGGAGACTCCACCTGAACATGAGGAAGAACTTCCTGACTGTGAGAGCTATTCAGCGGTGTAATTCTCTGCCCCAGAGTGTGCTGGAAGCTCCTTCTTTGGAGGCTTTTAAGCAGAGGCTGGGTGGCCATCTGTCGGGGGTGATTTGAAAGCAATTTTCCTGCTTCTTGACAGGGGGTTGGACTGGATGGCTCACGAGGTCTCAACCAACTATGATTATATGAAAATAAGAATAAGTTGATTTAAAAAAATATGCTCACAGACCCCCTGAAATCTTGGGGATCCACTGACCCATAGTTAAGAATCCTGGCCCAGCTGGAGGTTTGTTTTTTTTGTTTTGTTTTTTTTTGTTTTGTTTTTTACAGCATCAACTTTGAGAGGAGGATGAAGGAGAGCTGGAGAAACGCATTGCTTCTCCATCATAGGGGAACAGTGTGTCCTCACCATGTTGTCTTTACTTCATACAGTATAATAAAAGCAGGACTTGAGAAATAACAGATTTCTGCTCATGTTGATCCTATCAGTGTTGCATCACTTGCTTCACAAATAGTATTGTAGCTCCTTTTATTTAGCATCTATGAGCAGACATACCTATCTCAGGAGAAGGGCAACCATACCGTACCTATCTCACCAGCAGTGTGATAAAAATGTTTGACTGCCAAAATGGAAAGCATGACAATAGTGGAGGCTGGTGAAAGAAAGGGGGAAAATCACTCCTTGATGCATTTGGAAATTGTCTAGAAGGTTCAAGATCCTTTTGTTTACTCATGCAAGGCTTTCCCTCATTGGGTTGCATTGAAACGATGCTCCTGCGCCATCAACTCTGCTGGACTGGCCACATTGTCCGATGGCCCGATCACCATCTCCCAAAACTGTTACTATACTCCCAATTCAAGAATGGAAAATGGAATGTTGGTGGACAGGAAAAGAGATTTAAAGATGGGCTTAAAGCTAACCTTGAAAACTGTGGCATAGGCACCGAGAACTGCCCTTAAAGCATTCTATCTGGAGGTCAGCTGTGACCAGCAGTGCTGCAGAATTCAAAGAGGCACGAATGGAGGGCGAAAGGGAGAAATGTGCCAAGAGGAAGGAATGACAAGCCAATGCCTTCCTTCTGGAAACTGATGTTCTCAATGCAAAAGAACGTGTGGATCAAGAATACGTCTCTACAGTCACCTATGGACCCATTGCCAAGACACCTCACTTGGAAGGCAATCATACTTGGCCATGAGTTAATGCCAACCGTTAGGAATTGTGGGAGTTGAAGTCCAAAACACTTGGAGGAAGGGCCAAAGTTTGTCCCAATTCAAGGTGCAGGTTATCACCTATAAAGCTCTAAATGGTTCAGGTCCTGCCTATCTTCGTCACCGCATCCTCCCCTACGAGCCCAAACACCTGGAGAGCCCAAGTTGGCCTGGGCTGGAGGCAGCCCCAGCGTTCGTTGCGCAATTGGCGTGGCCTTACGGAGCCTGCGCGCCTGCTTCCAAGCGGAAGAGGAATTCCGTGGGCGGCGCCAAGGCTGAAGAGCAGAGCCTTTGGACTCAGTCGGAGAGGGGAAGCCGCGGCCTATTCTCTGCCCTCCGACATGGCGCCCTCCGGCCTTCTCCGCGTTGCGGCCTCCTCCTGCCGACGGATCCTCCTCGCAGCGCCAGGCGGGACGGGAAGAGGCCCCCGCCGGCTCCTCCACGCCTCGCCGCGGCCCAGGTAAAATTGGAGAGAGAAAGAGAGAGATCAGGCATGGGCAAACTTGGGCCCTCCCTCCGGGTGTTTTGGACTTCAACTCCCACAATTCCTAACAGCCGGTAGGCTGTTAGGAATTGTGGGAGTTGAAGTCCAAAACACCCGGAGGGAGGGCCCAAGTTTGCCCATGCCTGCTATATGGCCTCAGGGCAGTAATTCCCACTACCTTCCTTCACTCCCTGTCCTACTTCACAGGATTGTTGTGAAGCTGGAGTGAGCACAATCCATAAGTTTGGTATAGGCTGTGAATCCTCCTAGTATATAGTGGGGGAAGCTAATTTCCTATTAGGATTCATAGCATTATAGAACAAGTTGAACAATAGCGCTCATCCAGAAATAAATTAAATACTAAGCCACCCCCTGCCACACGTTGCTGTGGCCCAATCTGTGTATATGTGCTTTGTGTGTGTATATATTTGTGTATATGCGTATATATCTGTGTTTGAGTGTATATATATATATATATATATATATATCTTCTATATAAATAAAAATGTAATGTTCGTTTGTGGGATTACCATAACTCAAAAACCACTGGGCAAAGTGATACCAAATTTGGACACAATACACATATCAGGCCAACGAGTGACCATCACTCATAAAAACACTGAAAACACAGCAGAAGAGACTTAAAAAGCCAAACAATTATAAATACATTACAAAACCATATATGCAAATACACATATATACAAATATACACAAATATATACACACACAAGGCACATATACAGAGACTAGGCCACAGCAATGATTGGCAGGGGATGGCTATATATATAGTTATGTGCATGCATTGTATTGTATTGTGGCAAGTTCTTGGTGGTATGGGCATACCAAATCACCTTGTCTCTCTCCTGAGGAATCTGTATTAGGATCTGTATAAGCAATGGTAAGAACTGACCATGGAATTACAGACTGGTTCAAGATTGGGAAAGGCATACGGGCTGTATACTCTCACCCAACCTATTCAACTTGTATGCAGAACACATCATGCAACGTGCGGGGCTTGACAAATGCAAGACTGGGGTTAAAATTGCTGGAAGAAACATTAACAACCTTAGATATGCAGATGATACCACTTTAATGGCCGAAAGTGAGGAGGAACTGAGGAGCCTTCTAATCAAGGTGAAAGAAGAAAGCGCAAAAGCTGGGTTGCAGCTTAACATAAAAAAAAACCAAGATTATGACAACAAGACTGATTGATAACTGGCAAATAGAGGGAGAAAGCGTGGAGGCAGTGATAGATTTTGTATTTCTAGGTGCAAAGATTACTACAGATGCAGACTGCAGCCAGGAAATCAGAAGGTGTTTCCTTCTTGGGAGGAGACCAATGACCAATTTCGATAAAATAGTGAAGAGAAGAAACATCACACTGGCAACAAAGATCCACATAGTTAAAGCAATGGTATTCCCCATAGTAACCTATAGATGTGAGAGCTAGACCATTATTTATCGTGTCATCAGCAACCATACCATTGTATTACATTTCTAACAGAACAAAACAAACAAACAGATTAAAAAAACACAAATTTTGCAAACTTGGTAGTTGATTAAATGTCCTTTGACCAGTAGCTGGCCACTTGGAGTGCCTCTGGGGTTGCCACAAGGAGGTCCTCCATTGTAGCAGGGCTCAGGTTGCATTGCAGCAGGTGGTCTGTGGTTTGCTCTTCTCCGCACTCGCATGTCGTGGATTCAATTTTGTAGCCCCATTTTTTAAGATTGGCTCTGCATCTCGTGGTGCCAGAGCGCAGTCTGTTCAGCGCCTTCCAAGTCGCCCAGTCTTCTGTGTGCCCAGGGGGGAGTCTCTCATCTGGTATCACCCACGGATTGAGGTGCTGGGTTTGGGCCTGCCACTTTTGGACTCTTGCTTGCTGAGATGTATGCCGACAGGTAGCTCTGGCGTGGGCTGGTCCATGAGGTCACAAAGAGTCAGAAGCGACTGAACGAATAAACAACAATTGTAATGTATTATATATTTTTTGGCTTTTTAAGTCTCTTCAGCTATGTTTTTCAGTGTTTTTATCAACGATGGTCACTTGTTGGCCTGATACGTGTATTATGTCCAAATTTGGTGTCAGTTCGTCCAGTGGTTTTTTGAGTTATGTTAATTCTACAAATGAACTTTACATTTTTATTTATAAAGATTCTATAGATTCGTGTTAGGAGCAACTTGAGAAACTGCAAGTCGCTTCTGGTGCAAGATAATTGGCCATCTGCAAGAACATTGCCCAGGGGACACCCGGATGTTTTTGATGTTTTGTCATCCTTGTGGGAGGCTTCTCTCATGTCCCTGCATGCGGAGCCGGAGCTGACAGAGGGAGCTCATCCACACCCTCCCGGATTCGAACCTCCAACCTGGAAGTCATCAGTCCAGCCGGCACAAGGTTTTAACCTACTGTGCCACCGGGGGCATCTATCCAGAAATATGAAATGCTCTAAAATAGTCATGGGCAAACTTCAGCCCTCCAGATGTTTTGGACTTCAACTCCCACAATAGGCTGTTAGGAATTGTAGGGCCGAAGTCTGTCCATGCCTGATCTAGACACTATAAAATGTATGGAGGCACAACATACCTTATGAAAACCTTTTGAGAGAGACATAGTTATAAAAGGTAATTTTCAGTTATAAAAGGTAATTTTCAGGGATGTACAAATTGAAACCAGACAAGACAGAAGTACTCCTGATATGTCATAAGGCCGAACAGGGTACAGCGTTACAGCCTGTGTTGGATTGGGTTTCACTCCCCCTGAAGATGCAGATTCGCAGCTTGGGAGTCCTCCTGGATTCATAGCTGAGTCTGGAACCCCAGGTTTTGGCGGTGGCCAGGGGCACTTTCACACAGTTAAAACTTGTGTGCCAGTTGCGCCCGTACCGTGCCTATGAAAACTGTTCAGAAGCTTCAAGTAATCCAACGGGCGGCAGCCAGGTTTCTAACTGGAGTGGGGTACAGGGAGCACACAACTTCCCCGCTGCGTCCGCTCCACTGGCTGCCAGTCTGCTCCTGAGCACAATTCAAAGTGTTGGCTTTAGCCTATAAAGCCTTAACGGTTCTGGCCCAGCTTACTTGTCAGAACGTATGTCCTTCTATGAACCATCTTGGAGGTTAAGATTGGGGAGGCCCTGCTCTCAATCCCACCCCCTTCGCAAGTGTGGTTGGCAAGGATGAGAGACAGGGCCTTCTCGGTGGTGGCCCCTCGGCTTTGGAACTTCCTCCCCAGTAAAATTAGATCAGCCCCTTCCCTCCTGACTTTCAGGAAGAAATTTAAGTCCTGGTTGTAGGATCAAGCGTTTGCACAGTAATTCCTAGTGCAACAATTGAACTTTCAGTGCAATAGTGAACAATACAAATAATAATTGGAATGGCTCCTGGCACATGTTTTTGGATTGCGTGATTTTAAGTAATGGTTTAATTGGTAAGTTTTTAACTATGTGATTTTAAATTATATGTTGCTTTATTTTTATGTATTCAAGACATCAAATTTGTTATAAGCAGCCCTGAATCCCCTTCAGGGTGGGAAGGGCGAGATATAAATAAGGTAAATAAATAAACAATCCCCCCTTACTTTCTTGGCATATAGTAGACTACTCTATCCACTGGTAGGGAGGATAAGCTCCCTTCCATCTCAAGACTTGACATCCTCTACTTAGCTGTTGGAAATTTTTGAGACAAGGCACAAAGGTAATAACCCTGTCCCAAAACGGACTTCTATACATGTATGTGACAGTTATGTTTAAGTAAGGCACTAACAGGACACCATATGTAAATATATTATGGAATCATTGAGTTAGAAGGGGTCCCATGGATTCAGCATCTCCAACTATAGTATTCTAAGCAGGTAACTGTCCGGCCTCTTTTCAAAGGCTTTGAGAGAAGGAGACTCAACAACCCCTCTAGACAATTGCTTCCATTGTCATATTGTTCTCACTGTCAATAAGTTCCCTCTAATGTTCAATTGAAATCTATTGTCTTGTGAGTTAAAATGAGGTAGCAGAGGGCAAACTTGCAACACCCTCCTTGTGACACTCTTTGAGGTACAGAATTTAAACAGTGCAATCATATCGCCTCTAGACTTTCTCTTCATCTGCTTGTTCTCCGTATCTCTTATCATACTCATTGTTGTTCTCTGAACTCATGCCGACTTGTCCTTTTTAAAATTCGGCACCCAGAACTGAATGTACTACACCAAAGGAGATCTGAGCATCACAGAATATAGTGGGAGGATTACTTTATTGACTTGGAAATTATGTTTCTATTAATTCAGGCTAAGCTTTTGCCTTCTTTGCCATAGCATCACACTGTTGACTCATGTTCAACTTATGATCCACAATAATCCCTAGATACTTTTCACACAGCACTCATTGATCCAAGTATCCATCATCTTACACTTGTGCATTTGGATTTTCTGGCATAAATGTCAAATTTTACATTTGTATTTCATTTTATTACAGTAGAGTCTCGCTTATCCAACATAAACAGGCTGACAGAACATTGGATAAGCAAAAATGTTGGATAATTAGGAGGGATTAAGGAAAAGCCTATTAAACATCAAATTACATTATAATTTTACAAATTAAGCACCAAAACCATGTTTTACAACAAGTTGGCTAGAAAAGCAGTTCAATACAAGATAACGTTATATAGTAATTACCGTATTTAACACCAAATCATCGTAATGTATTGAAACAGATGTGGATCTGGGTGGGAGGTCGACTGCATTGGATAATACAGAATGTTGGATAAGCGAAACTATTGTATTTTAAATCTAGTTTCTAGTTTATCGAGGTTCCTTTAAATTCTGTTCCTATTGCCTTTCAAAGTGCAGTTTTGTTTGTTGCAGTTGTGTACTTTCAAAATGTTTCAGACTTATGGTAACCCTTTCACAGGGTTTTCTTAGTAGGTTTAGTTATCTATTTATTTACCGCAAATACTTGAGTATAAGCCGAACAAATGTAAGCCAAGGCACATAATTTTACCAAATATTGGGAAAACATAATGACTTCAGTGTAAGCCGAGGGTGGGAAATGCAGCAGCTACTGGTAAGTTTGAAAATAAAAATAGATACCAATAAAATTATATTAATTAAGGCATCAGTAGGTTAAATGTTTTTGAATATTTACATAAAACTGTAATTTAAGATAAGGCTGTCCAACTCTGTTTAAACCGTTATTCTAACCTTTTTCACTGTAAATGTGCTTATCTATCCTTCCAGTAATAATAGAGTAAAATAATAAATGTAATAATAATAATAATAGAGTAAACATGAAAATGTAATAACAGTAATAATAGAGTAAAATAATAAATGTAATAAAAACAATAATAGTGTAAAATAACAAAAGTAATAATAATAATAGAGTTAAATAATGTTAATGTAGTAATAACAGAATAAATTAATAAATGTAATGAAGTAATAATAATAATAATAATAATAATAATAATAATAATAGCAACAACAACAACAGTAAAATAATAATTTTGACTCGAGTATGAGCCGAGGGGGGCTTTTTCAGCCTAAAAAAGGGCTGAAAACTCTGCTTATACTCTAGTATATATGGTACTTCATTTATACCCTGCCTTTTTCACCCTGTAGAGGACTCAAGGCAGCTTACAAACTGGCAAAAATTCAATGCCGCATATAGACATAACAATAAAAATGTACCCCATTAGACTATAAAACAATTAAAACACACGTGCAAATAAAATGCATAGAACAATAAAACAGATTTAAAAGGTTTTGTTCAGAGAGGTTCTTAGGATCACTTAGTACAACACTCAAAATCATTAAACTCTGCTGGTCCCCTTAGTTTTGAATCATCCACAGATTGGAAAAGGGTGTATAACTTCTGGATCTTTGGATATTGTTGAACTTAAACCTCTTTCCTTCCCAGACAACAGAACAATTGAAAATGATGGCAATCCAGCTATATGCACCACCACTGATTGCCCATTGTGGTTGGTTCTCTTTGTCATTCCTTCTGGTTGTAATTGTAAACCAAGCATAGCATTGTATTTTGTACTTAGAATTATGACACTGGAGGTGAGGGTTCAAATAACCGCCATGGAATTGCACTGCAGGTGATCTTGGGCAAGTCACACTCCCTTGGCCTCAGAGGACAGTTAGAGGGGAACCCTTTCAGAACAAATCTTGCCAAAGAATCATGTGATTAGTTTGCCTTAGCGTTGCCATAAGTCAGATATTACTTGAAGGCACACAGCAACTACAATGGTTGTTATAACACATTCCTAGAATATTCTGATGATGTGGAAAACAAAGATAATGTTCCAATTCTGTAGAACTTTTTCAGAGAGGCAACATGATGTGGTGATTTGAACGTTAGACTGAGACTCTAGCGTCCAGGCTTTGAATCCCCGCTTGGCCCAGAAACCCCAGGTAACCTTGGGCAAATCACATTCTCTTAACCTCTGAGGAAGTCCAGTGCAACTTCCATCTGAACAAATCTTGCCAAAAACCGCATGTTAGGGTTGCCATAAGTCAGCAACAACTTGAAGACACAAAATAGTGACTCTTAATCAGGCTAGCTGCTACAAAAAGAAAGACCATAAGGTAGGTATGGAACCAGGAAACATGAAAAGTGTCTAAAAGTTGTGACTGTAAAAGTATGTAGTGTAGAACTTGTCTCATAATTTAGATTTAAGAGTGAATTAACTGGCAATTATTGGAGGTATCAAAATATGCCTATTTTGGGACATTTTGGGACAGAAGCAATATCTGATATCTTTATTTATTTATTTATTTGCCATATTTATATCCCACCCTTCTCACCCTGAAGGGGACTCAGTGTGGCGCACATAAAGGCACAGTTCGATGCCATACAACAAATATCCAGCAAATAAAATATATACATTAAAACAACTGCTAAAAACATTTTAACATTAAAATTATTAGTGTCATTTTTTTTTTTTTTGGTATAAGTGCTGGCAACCGCTCAGGTCCCTGTAATGTCCACAAGTCTGCACCTGTCACAAATTATGTGGAAAACAATGAGTTACAAAATAACCCTGTTGCGTCAGTTGATTTAATAAGGATAGTTAAAACTTTTTATGAGTAATCAGACAAATAATTTTATGCAATCCAGGCTGCTTCGATACAGTCATTTAATCTGAATCAGGATGTGAATTAAAAAGATCTTATTCACTCTAAAATGCCTATACAGGCACCCCACAAACTAGTTCCAAGCCGCCATAGAGTCCACAATAAATCCAAACCCAGGATTATCTATATTGTCGAAGGCTTTCATGGCTGGAATCACTGCGTTGTTGTAGGTTTGTCAGGCTATATGGTCTGAGGCCTCACAACCTCTGAGGATGCCTGCCATAGATGCAGGCGAAACATCAGGAGAGAATGCTATAGAACATGGCCATATAGCCCGAAAAACCTACAACAACCCAGGATTATCTTTTTTCCCTATCTCTTCCAGTGAGAGACACTTGTAAAAAAGACAAGTTCTCAGTTCTTTATTGAAAGCTGAGCAAGGCAAGAGATGACAATCAAGTGTTCTCATGAGAGCGCTGTGGGAAGGTGTTTGTTTACCTTAATTCTGAGTTATGTATCTGATTTCAGTCTCTGACTGCTGCAGCGTTAGCCCTCTTTACATAAGCGCTCTGCGTGTGTCTTCCAGATTCCTGCTGTGCATCGTTTAAAACTTCATCAGATTTTATGGTTTGATCCGATGAGTTTGTTTAACATGCTATTTATTTCTGGAAGCACGTTGGAGCTTGCGTTGGGAGTGGGAGTATGTTTTTTATATAGCTTGACCTTGAGCTCGTTTAAAGTTGGATTTTAGTGTCTGTGTAGAAGGGTGCCCAGTTCGGTATTTTCAGGAATTTAATTGACTGCTATCAAAGAATTGCATTTTGTATGTCAACATTTTGTGTGTACTAAACTATACAATACTTTGAAATATGCAATCAAAGCATGTACATCCATGTATGCAAATGTAAGTTCAGTGCCCATGATTTTTGTGTTTCCAGGAAGCATGGGTAAATTAAATGGAGTCTGCATTTTACAGTGTTTTTTTTTAATGCATACTAAAGTACAGGGTACTGAGATGTTTGTCAAAATCTCTTTACAATTAAGTTATCTTAAGGAGCATACCATAGATTCATTTCAAAGTGAGTTAGCATCAACAAGTCTTTCTCTACTTCAGGCTAGTAAAGTATCATCACTTGTTTGGACTATGTGGTTTCCATTGTCTGTGGCTAGCTAGAGGCATGAAAAGCTGCTGAATTCTTCAGTCCCTTTAATGCTTTTGGAAGAGGAATAGAGAAAGAAAATTTGCTACTATGAAGAAAGAACCTTTTGACATAGCTACTTCCTTTTCTGCTTTACTTTTTTACTGTCAATATTTGCATGCTCGTGTGATAGCTGTGGTAAAATGTTGGATGAAGTGCAAGTATAGCTTACTTTTATTGGCCAGTGTCTCAGATGGGAGTTTTTGAACTTTACCTCCCATTACAGTCAACTAGTATTGCCCTGCACCTTTGCTTTTGAATTATAGAAGGAATGGGATGCAAAAAATTAAGAGTATAATAACTTTACTGGATTACACCAAAGGTGTATCTAACGAAGAACCATCCTAATTGTGTCCAGTTGGATAGCTCTGAGTACTGTGGTAAGCAGGCAATAGTTCCTTGCCTGTATTGAGATCTAAGGTTAAATCGCTGAGCTGCTGAACTGCCAAAAGGTTGGCAGTTCGAACCCAGCCTCTGCCATACTAGCAGTTTGAAAACATGCATATGTTAGTTAATCAATAGATACCGCATCTGTGGAAAGGTAACAGTGCTCCATGCAGTCATGCCACATGATCTTGGAGGTGTCTACTGACAACGCTGGCTCTTCGGCTTAGAAACGGAGATGAGACCCACCCCCCAGAGTTCGACATGACTAGACTTAATATCAGTGGTAACCTTTATCTTTACGTGTGGCTCTTCTAAAGTGGCCCTATTGCAGGATTTTATTGGTGGAATATGTTCAGAGAAGGTTTGCCTTTGCAATAATTTCTGAGGCTGAAAAGATGCAACTTGCCCAGGGTCATCCAATTTCCATGGCTGAGTGGGATTTGAATCCTTGTCTCCTAGTATCAATAACAAGCTTAGAAGTAATTCAAATGGAAATACAATAAAAAAGCTTAAAAGTAAACATACATTAATTCAAATAGAAATACAAAAAAGAGCTTAAAAGTAAACATTGAATCCCAACCAAAGTGGGCTGATGGAAAAAGTGGTCTGAAGCAACAGGAGAGGCAGGGGAACCCTGAAAACGAGCGCCCGCACAGGTGTTCCTAACCCAGTACTCAAAACCACTACACCACAATGGCTTTCATTAGATCTGATTGTTATTTTTGTGTCATCAGTCTCCTCTTTCTCCCGGTTTTCTAGGTGGTCAGATGTATCCCGGGTTTTAGAAACTCGTGATTTTCATTATCAAGCAGAATGTTAGATTTGTTTTCCCTGGAAGATCTTGTCTACTCTCCTGTTTTCTTTGTCCTTCCTTTTTCTTTGAATTTCTATAGTTTGTAGCCCTTAGTTTTGCAAAAGAGCAGTTTGCCACACACACTCAACAAAGGGGGCATGAATAAAAGCATGCTATATTGCTAAATATGCTGCTAGAATATCAGTGTTGTGTTCTTGTTTCAACGAGCATACCAATTATGTAGCAGCATGATCTATGCCATGTGTTTATTGTTAGCATGTTAATCACAGCCATCCAGTGCCCACATTATTTTTATAGATAGCGGAGAGAACACCCCATGGTTACCTTGGCATCTGATTGCAGTTAATTATAAGTTATAGACAAGTGCCCTTCGTTTATGTTGCCTGTAGTCAAGTGGAATGTTGCTTGTTAATTGTATGTTCATTTATACCCCATTTTTCATCTCAATCCAGATACAAAAGCAGGATGATGGTGATGATAGCTTGTTACATAAGACAGTGTCTGTAGAGCCATTGTTCATTGTACTTTGGAACCTGTTTTTTGCCCACTGTATTCTCATTCACTGTATCTCCACATTTGTGGATTTGATTATTCATGGATTTGATTAAAATGTTCTCTCTAGGAATCTCTAGGTTCTCCAGTGTGACTCTACAGTAAACTTCCTCTAATCATGCTGGAGATCCTAAAGATTTCTAGAGAAAACACCTCTCTAAGAATCTCTAGATCCTCCTAATCAATTCTGTGGCCAACAGCCAATGAATGTTAACCATACAGTCATGCTGGAGGACTAAGAGATACTTACCGAGATGTTCGCTCAGGTTAAAAAAATAGCAATTTCTTCCTAGTTTTTCACTTTTATGATCTCGCCGTGCGCTATAACCCCAGTGAATGTAGAGGGCTGATGTATGGTATTCCTTTCTTTGAGTTTCTATATGCTCTGCACCATTCGGTGTCAGACTTGCCTATAAATCCATCATAATACTTATGGTACTATTAATACTTTAAAACTTTCTTTAGCCTAAATAGAGAGATTTTATAATCTGCCGTGTCCTATGGATAGACATAAACACCTCAGAAGTCAATATTTTCGAATCCTGACTGCCTTCTATGCATATGGCCTATCATTAAGTTTCAGATGACAAGGCCTTTACATGGTGGTATCTTGATGACAGAACTCAGAGTTCCCAATGGCAGTCTGCTTGTTCTCCAGACTGTTGTTTAGGTATACGTTGAAAATGCTTTCTCTGTATGAAAGCTTTTGGGGATAAATTGCTTCATTTATTTAGATGATCTTTATGTTTTCTTTTGTTTATTATATTTGTGATTGTATAATCATGATTTTAATCATGTTTCTGTGTTGTAGCATATGTATCTTACGCAAATTGTCAGCTGCTCTGGGCTCTTCATCACAAAGAGAATGCGGTATAAATAAATAAGGAGATCCTTAGAAGGTGTACAGATATGACAGTTTTGTGTATTTGAATGCATTTGTTTAACGCTAGAAATACAGAAGGCTAATAATCACATTAATATAGATTTGATTGAATTTTGCAGATAAGCAAGGTCAGTCTTTCATTGCTGATTATGTCTCAAGCGTGCATCCTTGTCCTGGAGAATAGCTGGCGGCTGTCCTCTCAGGAGGACAGAAAAGGCTGAGGCAATATTTGAGAAGAATTGAATGTGGCATCATAATAAATCATGCCACACTCTGTTGCTAAAATGTCTTATAGTAGAGAAAATCATGCTTAATTGAACACCACATTTCTCCTTGAGAACAGTCTGGAATAATATTTAGGTGAAAAGTCAGACCAGAGATTTTAATCAAAATTGTAAATCTGAAAGAGGCCAGCCTCCTGAACTCTTAATAGCAGAATTATCTTTATTATTGTATTCAAGAAGTATTCAGCATTGATGTTGATCTGTTCTTTGTTTCTTAGTCTGCCTGCACAATTAACAGCATCCCACTGGGCTGTATTTGCTGCATTTTTAGAATGCCACTAAGGAATTGTCCAGATAAACAGTTCATAAATATATATATTTAAAACTCCTTATATCTAGGATAGAGTAGGGACATTACACTGGCAACGACGATCTGCATAGTTAAAACAATGATATTCCCCATAGTAACCTATGGATACGACCATAAGGAAGGCTGAGCAAAGGAAGAAAGATGCTTTTGAACTCTGGTGCTGGAGGAAAATTCTGAGAGTGCCTTGGACCGTCGCAAGAAGATCCAACCAGTCCATACTCCAGGAAATAAAGCCTAACTGCTTACTGGAGGGAATAATATTAGAGGCAAAGATGAAATACTTTGGTCACATAATGAGAAGATAGGAAAGTTTGGAGAAGATAATGATGCTGGGGAATATGGAAGGAAAAAAGAGGGGCCAACCAAGGGCAAAATGGATGGTGGTATCCTTGAAGTGACTGGCTTGACCTTGAAGGAGCTGAGGGTGGCAACTGGTCCATGAGGTCTTGAAGAGTCAAGCGACTGGACAAAATAACAGTAACAACATATCTTGCCATGTCTTGCCAGAGAGAAGAATTTCTCTCCTAATCTTCTCTGACATGCTTTCCATGATCAAGGAGTTTGTTTAGGTCTTTCTTCTGTACTCTGCATATATTCGAGTACAACTCTGTCATTGTATTTGATCATTCTAGCGGCAGAAAATTATTCAGGCATTTAACTTTTCCCATCTGTATGCTGATCTGGTACATCTTTGTCAAGGCTGGGAAGAGCTGATGAGCACTGGAGTTCGACATCATTTTGAAGGTCATAGATTCTCCTGCCCTATATTTTAAAAACGTGGAATTGGACAGGCCTCATGCGGAGTCCAAGCCCTTCTGAATGCAGGATCTCCAGCTAGAGTTTTCATAGAAGCCTTTATTTATTTATTTATTTATTTATTTACTTTGCTTATATACCGCTGTATCTCAAGCCCGAAGGCGACTCACAGCAGTTCACAAACAGTAAAAACAGTAGAAACAGCAGTGGTTCCATACAACATATAACAATTGACTTAACACATTATCCATAAATTACCAATAAGCAATTACAATGCACAATTATTACAAAAAACAACCGTACCCAATCTTCTCATCATCCAAGCGTAGTCCAGGTTCGTCGTCCATTGTTCCATTCCTATGTTCCATTACCAGATTGCATTAAATTACTCAAACGCCTGCACAAACATCCAGGTCTTCACCTTTTTGCGGAATACCATTAGAGATGGTGCTAGTCTAATGTCCGTAGGAAGGGCGTTCCACAGCCGAGGAGCCACCACCGAGAAGGCCCTATCTCTCGTCCCCGCCAGCCGAGCCTGAGAAGCAGGCGGGATCGAGAGCAGGGTCTCCCCGGAAGATCTCAAAGTCCTGGTGGGTTCATAGGCAGAGATGCGGTCAGATAGGTAGCTTGGGCCGGAACCGTTTAGGGCTTTAAAGGCCAACGCCAGCACTTTGAATTCAGCCTGGTAGCAGATCGGTAGCCAGTGGAGTTGGCGCAACAGGGGGGTTGTATGCTCCCTGCGCTCCGCTCCTGTTAAAATCATGGCTGCCGAGCGTTGGACTAGTTGGAGCTTCCGAGCTGTCTTCAAAGGCAACCCCACGTAGAGAGCGTTGCAGTAGTCTAAACGGGATGTAACCAGAACGTGGACTACCGTGGCCAAGTCAGACTTCCCAAGGTACGGAAAGACGTCCAGAGGAATAAACCCCACCACCTATGACTTCTCTTGCTGAACTACTCTTACAGTGGAGGACTTCCTTCTAATTAATATTCAGTTGAAATCTAGCCTCATGTAACTTACAACCATAAATCCGGATACAACCTTCTGGACCAAGAAAGAGACTGACAGCTTCCACTTTGTATCAGCCTTTGCGTTTTTTAAAGAGTGCAGTCATATCACCTCAGTATTCTTTATACCCAGCTGAACATTCCCAGTTGCTTCAACCTTTCCTCTTACATTTTGCTCTCTGTATCCAGTACCTTATTTGTTGTCATGTTCTGAACCCACTCCAACTTAGATAGCCTTTGGTACATATACTTTTCATTTAGTTTTTCCAGATTTGTTGATCTCTCCTTTTTGGCAATTCCTATTTTGTCAAAGTAGGATTGATACTAACATGATGAGTTTTATACATGTGTGTTTCACCCTCCTTTGTTCTTGTTTCCACCTGTGTTGTACTTTTTAGAGTATATTATTCATGATGATAATCTTACCACCATGGGGAGGGGCTGGGATGGATTTTGTTCTTCCTATGGTGCCTATAAAATCTTATATTCTATATAATAATAATTCATCATTACTGTTGAAGCCACATTCATGTTGTGAACTGTGCCACATAATTCTGACACCAGTGCACAGATCAACAGATTTCCGAAATATTCCATTAATATTCCAAAATTAATACCATTGCTTTGGCTATGCGGATCTTCGTTGCCAGTGTGATAGCATTACTTATACATATTCAAAGGTTGTGTTAAAGTTTCCTTAATCTCTAGAAAGTCATACAGTCATTTTGATCCTTACACATTCTCTTGAGATTCAGCCTGCAATAAAAACATTTTTTTTGTTTTTCTTTCACAGCTCAGAAGATAAAGTTACAGTGCACTTTATAAATCGTGATGGTGACAAGCTAACAGCCCAGGGAAAGGTTGGAGACTCACTTCTAGATGTTGTGGTTGACAACAATCTCGACATAGATGGTTTTGGTAAGTAAATAATAATAATAATAATAATAATCTTTATTTATACCCTGCCACAATCTCCCCCAAGGGGGACTCGGGGCGGCTTACATGAGGCCAAGCCCGAACAGCACATTACAATACAGTAAAATACAATAAAATAAAAACCGAAACGCAAGCAACAACACAGTAAAATACAAAAACATGATGAATACAATAAGCAATCAACACAAAACATAAGGATGCGATGAACAATCATAATAGTGAGCGGGCCGCTTGTACAATAAAATGATTAAAAACTCAGGGTGAGATAAAAGGAGCAGATTATTTGCAAGGGAGAGCTCATAGGGAAACGGGGTAGTAAACAGGCCTTTGTACAAGGGGGAGGTGTACTCCAAGGACAAAAGCGTTGAGGGGAGTAATAGAATAATACTCTATACTGTCCCCCATGCTGTTTAATATCTACATGAAGTCTGGGTGAGATCATCCGGAGTTTTGGGGTACGATGTCATCTGTACGCAGATGATGTCCAACTCTGTCACTCCTTCCCACCCGCTACTAAGGAGGCTGTCGAGGTCCTGAACCGGTGCCTGGCTGCTGTGACGGTCTGGATGAGGGCGAACAAATTGAAGTTGAATCCAGACAAGACAGAGGTACTCCTGGTCAGTTGCAAGGCCGAACAGGGTATAGGGTTACAGCCTGTGTTGGATGGGGTCGCACTCCCTCTGAAGACACAGGTTCGCAGCTTGGGTGTGGCCCTGGATTTGTCGCTGAGCCTGGAGCCCCAGGTTTCAGTGGTGACCAGGGGAGCATTTGCACAGCTTAGGCTCGTGCGCCAGCTGCGCCCGTATCTTGGGAAGTCTGACTTGGCCACGGTAGTCCACGCTCTGGTTACATCCCGTTTAGACTACTGCAACGCTCTCTACGTGGGGTTGCCCTTGAAGACGGCTCGGAAGCTCCAATTGGTCCAACGTGCGGCAGCCATGATACTAACAGGAGCGGGGCGCAGGGAGCATACAACCCCCCTGCTGTACCAGCTCCACTGGCTGCCGATCTGCTACCGGGCTCAATTCAAGGTGCTGGCATTGGCCTATAAAGCCCTAAACGGTTCCGGCCCAAGATACCTAACTGACCGCCTCTCGGCCTATGAGCCCACGAGGACTTTGAGATCTTCCGGGGAGGCCCTGCTCTCGATCCCGCCTGCGTCACAGGCACGGCTGGCGGGGACGAGAGATAGGGCCTTCTCGGTGGTGGCTCCTCGGCTGTGGAACACCCTTCCCATAGACATCAGGCTAGCCCCCTCCCTGTTGATATTCCGCAGGAAGTTAAAGACCTGGTTGTTTGAGAAGGCATTTGAATAGTAGTGCAATGACGGGTAACTCGACCATAGGAATGGAACAACGGAAATGGTATTGGATTGTGAACTTGACGATGAGACGACTCGGAATGGTTTGTAGTTATATTGATGTTTTTGATGAGATGTTTGATAATGATGTACTGTGGATTATTTTTTTGTATGCTGTATTTTGCACCTGTTTTTCTATGTTGTACACCGCAATGAGTCGCCATTAGGCTGAGAATTGCGGTATATAAGCGAAGTAATAAATAAATAAATAAATAAATAAATAAATAAATAAATAAGGTTGTATGGCTACTCTCCAAAAGCGCAACAGCAGAGCCAGGTCTTGAGATTCTTTTTAAAGCTTTCTAAAGTAGGGGCTTTCCTAGTCTCTCTGGGCAACAAGTTCCAGAGTCGGGGGGCCACAGAGGAGAAGGCTCTCTCCCTTGTACCCACAAGATGAGCCTGTGAAACTGGCAGGGGTGAAAGGAGGGCCTCCCTCAAAGATCGAAGAGCTTGGGCTGGTTCATGGAAAGAGATACGGTCACGAAGGTAAGCAGGTCCCAAACCGTTTAGGGCTTTATAGGTGAGAACCTGTACCTTGAATTGGGGCCGGTAAATGAACGGCAGCCAATGAAGCTCCTTAAACAGGGGGGTTGACCGCTCCCTGTAAGTCGCCCCAGTTATTAATCTGGCTGCCAAGCATTGGATGAGTTGCAATTTCCAGGCCGTCTTCAAGGGTAGTCCCACGTAGAGTGCATTGCAGTAGTCCAATCTAGAGGTAACTAAGGCATGGACCACCATGGTCAGATTAGACTAAAACTAGAATGTATGATTTCATAAGCCAGTGGATTCCTAGTTCTTTTTTAAACTTCTGAATACACTAGCGTCTCGCTTATCCAACATAAACAGGCCAGCAGAACAGTTGGATAAGTGAAAATGTTGGGTAATAAGGAGGAATTAAGGAAATGCCTATTAAACATCAAATTGCGTTATGATTTTACAAATTAAGCACCAAAACATCATGTTTTATAACAAATCGTCAGAAAAAGCAGTTCGATACACAGTAATGTTATGTAGTAATTACTGTATTTACGAATTTAGCACCAAAACAAACAAGGGTTTTTTCTTTCTCCCACCCTGAACATTATTTCGGGCGGGAGGCAGATTGTGTTGGATAATACAGAATGTTGGATGAGCGAAGGATGGGTAAGCGAGACTCTACTGTATATGAGTCAATCTTTGGGGAGGGGTGTCCCCCCAATAGTTTGTTGCCCCTTTTGGGTTCCACCAATTTGAATGAGGGTGTTGCACATAAACTTTTCATCCACGAGTTATAAAGCAGAGCTTATTTTTAGGACTATAACTCAGAATCCCCAGTCCATATCTGTGTTACCTGGGGAGTTCTGCTGCAAAGCTAGGGCACTAAAAGCAGATCAGAATTGGATAATTTAATGCATTGTGCATCAGACCTGGTTTTGATATGGCATTGATATCCACAAGAAAGTTCTAGTTTTGCTTGCAGAATTTTTTTCTTTCCATTAGCTTAATTTTGCTCTGTTCTGTGGGTTGTGATGGTTTTGCATATACAAGAATGTGTAATATTGTGGAGTGCACACTTGTAGATAAAAGACTTGTAAAAGCAGTGTATTCCGTTCAAACATTTCCTATTCTTATCATGTCTTTGTTCTTTGAAAGCTGGGCTGAGCCCTATAACAAAGTTATTGTCAATCATTTTTGTTAACTTGTCCACAAAATAAGCTCTTAATCCATTGGCCTTTGTCTTTTTTGTTTTGTCACTAGAGGGCATTGCAGGGCCAGATTACTTGCTTCTCTTCAAAGATTTAAACATGGTTGCTTGTTTGATGCCCTCCTATTTTCTTTCAATATAGCTTTCTTTAAGTGTAATAGTTGCTCTGTTGACTTCGTAAGAGAATTTCACATCTACACTTCTTTATATTTAATTATTCTGGCATTAGCTATGTTGCTCATGCTTACCAGAGGCATAGCTGCATCTTTTACATAAATTATCCTAGTCTGTCATCATCAATCCTTATTACGATTCATGTTTCCTGTCATATTTTTAAGTACAAGAAGCAGAAAGGCTGTTGTGTCCCTCCCATCAATGGACTAATTTCTGTTATAAATCTCAAGAACACCTTATATTTTCTTAAACATTCCCTCAGTAGTGAATTAAATGTATATCCAATCTTAAACAATCGAGAGTGCAGGAAAATGTTCCAGTTTAGATTTTTCATAATGTGTGTATAATTATTTCTTTTTTTAAAAAATAAATTAGGTGCATGTGAGGGAACACTTGCCTGTTCCACTTGTCATTTGATCTTTGAAGACCAAATATATGAAAAACTGGATGCCATCACTGATGAGGAACTGGATATGCTGGACCTTGCCTATGGGTTGACTGACAGGTGAGATGGAACCAGCTTCTTACTCTTAAGAGAGGAAATCTTTTTAAAAAATAGTTTTTATTTATTTTTGAAAGAAAAGAAAGAGGGGATCTTGGGGTGTGGATTTTGATTTTGAGGAAAAGGGGGTGGAAAGTTGGGAAGAAATACTATCTAGGGAGGGGGAAAATAAAAAGGGGGAGCCCTATTGCTGAAGGAGAGAAAAAAAATAGAGGTAAAAAAATAGGAAGCTGGGACGCGAAGACAAAAACAAAACAAAAAAATGGAAGGGGGGGGGAAGAAAAGGGAGGAGGGAAATCATGAAGAAGTAAAGAAAAAGAAAAGAAGAAAAAATATTTAAAAAGAAAAAAGGAAAAAAATAAAAAGTTCTTGATTGTTGACTTCCGAATTTTTTCCTGTCAAGGTTATTGAACTCTTAATTATTAATTTTAGTTGTTCTCTCCGACATCTGGTATTTGCGTGTTTTCCTTTTACATTCAAAAAATTATTTAGTAAAGTCCAGTCCATGGAGCATTTGGGTTTGCCTTGATGTGTTTTCAAAGAATAAGTTAATTTGTCCATATTCATTATGTCCAATATCTTTAATTTCCACTTTAAGAGAGGAAATCTTGATTGTGCCAAGCTACCTTCTGTCTGTGTCTCTCACATTTAAACACATAAAATAAATATATGACTAAAGCTTACCAGCCTTTCAGATTTGTTCTAAGAATTATAAGAAGGAATGGTGAATGCCTCCGTGACCCAAAGCATTATGCCAATTAATTTCAGGGAGGCAGTAGTAGGACCTCCATTAAAGAAACCGACACTGGATCCCACTCAATGGAACAACTATTAGCCAGTATTAAATCTCCCCTTCCCTGGGCAAGGTTCTAGAGAAGGTGGTGGCCTCACACTACAAAGTTTCTTGGATGAAACCAATTATCTGGATCCATTTCAATCTGATTTCACGCCTGGCTATGGGACAGAAATGACATTGGTTCCCTTGGTGGATGATCTACAACAGTGATTCTCAACCTGTGGGTCCCCAGATGTTTTGATCTTCAACTCCCAGAAATCCTAACAGCTGGTAAACTGACTGGGATTGCCGGGAGTTGTAGGCCAAAACACCTGGGGACCCACAGGTTGAGAACCACTGATCTATGAAGACAGCTAGATAGGGGGAGTATGTCCCTACTAGTTCTCCTGGACCTCTCAGCAGTGTTCGATACCATTGACCATGGCATCCTTCTGGGCTGCCTCACTGGATTGGGAGGCACTGTTATACTGGAATTCTACCTCAGCCCTGTTGGTTGCAGTAAACTACAGCAGGTTTTAATGCATTTTAGTTAAGTTTGTATTATGTGGTTAAATGTGTGTAATGTGACAACAATCCAGTGACATATCATGTTTATTTTAGTTCTTATGTTTTGATTACTTTATGGTTATTATAAGTTTATATTGATGCCGTTTTATTTATTGCTTTGATTTGATTGGTTGTTTGTCTTTTTTTACTGTGGCATTGAATGTTTGCCACTTTTGTTGGAAGCCTCCCTGAATCCCCTTGGGGAGATAGGGCAGGTTACAAAAACTTTTTAATTATTATTATTATTTGATACACAACAAGATTAGTACACAGCAAACAAGATCACTATATTTGATCGCATTATTATTATTATTATTATTATTATTATTATTATGAAGCACGTGCAAACAGACTAAAGCTAAGTGTTGTTGACTATGTAGTTGGCTTACTTGAACATGGAATTGCATCTTTCCATTTTCAATCTTTGCCTGAAATATTTAATTGGCTTTATCTTCTTCCTGCTGTACACCAACAGAAATCACTGTAACTTCTTTGTTCTTACAAGATGTGCAAAAACATCAATTTAAAATCAAAATGTTCTCTTTCTCCCTTTCTCTCTCTGCTTACCTTGATTCCCTGCAGATCTCGATTGGGTTGTCAAATCTCCTTGAAGAAATATATGAACCAAATGACAGTCCGAGTGCCTGAAGCTGTTGCTGATGCCCGACAATCTCTAGATATGAGCAAGAACCCTTAAAATAAAGCTTTGGCGAGTGTTCTGTGATATTAAAAGTATTTTTATAACTTATTTCTAAATGTTTAATTATATAAAGAAATCTAAATATGCATTTATAATTATCATTATTAGTTTATCAGGATCTCATCTGTCAAAAGCAACCGTATGTTTTGATTCTAAGATTGAGAATCCTTAGAAAGGACCTGTAAAATGATAGACATGCAGTGCAATACAAGCCTTTTTTTCTCTTAAAGAAATACCTTTATTTGAATTTAATAACAAATATTTTCTATCTGCTGAAGTAGTGAGTTTTATAATAATAGTTTGGAAATTCCCAGGCATTAGGGATTTTATTTTAGTTCACTGGATGCAAGGTGAAAGTAGAAGTCTCTTTTTCAAATACAGTTTTATTTCCCAAAACACTTAAAGAATGTGCTACTAGGAAGGAAATTTCTTCTCAGATGCTACACAGCTGTTGTGTGGAATATTAGTTGTATTACATGCAATATCTGTTCATCTCATAAGATTTGAGGGTCAGAAGTCAATTCTGTATTGATATAGTAAAACTTCATTATGCAGTTACTGTTTTGAGGAAGTAGTTTTGCTTCAGCTTTTATTGTTCCTGCAAATAGGTATATAATGTAAAGTCAAGTCAACTTTGTGTTGTTGAAGGCCTTCATGGCCAGAATCACTGGTTGTTGTGAGTTTTCCGGGCTATATGGCCATTCTCTCCTAACTTTTGCCTACATCTATGGCAGGCCTCACAACCTCTGCCATAGATGTAGGTGAAATGTCAGGAGAGAATGCTTCTGGAACATGACTATACAGCCCAGAAAGCTCACAGCAACCAAGTCAACTTTATTTATATCATCTCCTCGTGGTGACTAGGGGCGGCTTACAACATAAATGGCATCTATTCGATGCCATACAATACACAGTGAAAATTCAAACACATAATAAATTAAGTGCAGATAATTAAAATGACAATGTATCTTAACATGGAAACCAATCAATAAATCACACATGACAACAGGGGATTAAAAATGCAGTAGGTAGATTAAAACCATAATTGTCATTAAGGTCCTGTCCATAGGATAATATGAAGCCTTTTGCTTTTCCAAAGTTTCCACAGAGGTTTTTTGGGTGAGTGGGTGACATCAACTAATGGGAAGTGCATTGAAAAAGTTTTAATGTCAGGGTTTTCCTGACATGACCTCCAAGGTCATGTGGCTGGTATGACTGCATGGAGCGCTGTTACTTTCCTGCCAGAGCAGTACCTATTGATATACTCACATTTGCATGTTTTCAAACTGCTGGGTTGACAGATGCTGTGGCTAACAGCGGGAGCTCACCCCGCTCTCTGGATTTGAACCTGCGACCATTCGGTAAGCAAGTTCAGCAGCTCAGTGTTTTAACCCATTGCACCATTGGGGGCTCCATTTAACTGCCTATTTGCATCAAATCCTTCTAAGGTTCACTGGATTTCAGTATGCATAGCTCTATCCGGTGACCTAGCCAAAACATCATTTTTTAAAAAATGCTTCATATTTCAAGCTGTCACCAGTAACACTAGAAAGTTAGAGTCAGGAAGCTGTATATATAGATATTTGCATCTCTAAAATTTCGTTATATGCAACAATTGCCTTATTCCCAAAATGTTAGTGAGGGGAAAGTATGTCTGGGGCTTGTATTGGATCTTATATTTAGTGGCTGTCATCCAGTAAATAGGAGATTGTAAGATGGATTTAGGATCTCATAACAGCTGGGAATTTATGTTTTATAGTTGTTAGTGACCAAATGCGAACCCCTTCCAACTCTGCCTTTTTCAGCCTGTCAGCACCAAAATGCAAAGATTTATGGGGAGCTGTTTGTGTCCTTTCTGTATGTCCCAATCAGTGTTTATGGGCACTGCCAAGTTGAAAATATTGGGTTTTTGGGGAGAGGGGCATTGCCAGATGTGATTCTGATGAGACAGCTTTTGCCATCATGATGATACAGGATCTTGGCCTGTGTCTGGCATTTGATATAACATAATAAAATAATAATAATAATAATAATAATAATATTTATTTGTACCCCGCCACCATCTCCCCGATGGGGACTCAGTGCGGCTTACTTGAGGCCAAGCCCAAAATAACAATTACATAAAATAAAACCGAAAACGCAAATAACGAACAATAATAACGCAATTACATAAAACAATGACAACGTAGCAATATAAGATTACAATAAGCACAATCACAATAACATGGGCAAGCTACATGTAATGGATAAAAGAAAAACTGGTTAAAAACAGATTAAAAACTCAGGCAAGATAAAACAGATTATTTGCGGAGGATCCCTTCAGTCAGCAGGTTAAAACTGGCAGCAATGCAGTTTAGCCAACAAAAGCAGCAAAAAGTAAAGGTCTTCACTCAGCAGAAATGACAAAATAGCCATCACCTGAACCTCTCTTGGGAGAAAAGCCATAGATGAAGGACACCTGCTGAGCAAGCCTGCTTCCCATTTACCTCGTTTTAATAGCAAGGTCAGCCAGAGGAAGGCCTTGGATGAGTATTACAAGCCTACAAGCTGAAACGTTACCTTTGGGAACTACGATCCATACCATGGAGGAAGCAATTATTTTCACATGGGTTTAGGGCTTTTTGGTGTCTGATTCATAATGCTACAGTATGTAGGATTTTGGGACTTTTGACCTGGGTAGGATATTAACTTGGGTTATGTATAATATTATAGGAAAGCAGTAGGTAATTCCAAATATTTGTTGGAAGTTAAATAGGAATTAGAAAATAACATAACCTAAGGGATAGTGATAAAAATGTAAAATGTTTACTTTGTCTTCCTCCATTGCCCATGAGGACTAATCCGTCCCATAATTTATCTTGCTTTGCCTCTTCTGCACTTGGGAGACATCTTATCTTGTGCACTAATGGCTCAGAACAAATAATACTGCTTAAAACACTTTGGTCTTAGTGAAGAAGACATGTTTGGCTTTTCTTACACCAACCAAAACAGTTTGCACAGAAAATTGAATCACTCTATGTCTATGGTGTTTCATAATATGAAACCTCTGAATAATTTTATCAGAGTTACAGACAGATGCACTTGCAAAATGTCAAACACATATAGCTTGAGTTTTCTGAAGGTCATTTTGTGGTGGTACATCAATACAGAATTCACCTGTGCTTCCTTTGAAATGTAAATGTTCTTTTAACATTGTTACAAGGATTCATTTTAATACAGCCAGGCAGGAAAATGTCAGAATTTATTTCCAGTCCAGTAATTGTCATATAAATGTTGCTGCTTAAATTGCTCAAACTTCAGAGATGTATGTATTTCTTAATTGTTTTTTTAAAAATCTGAAAATAAATCATTTTTCTATTTTTTCCTAAGTTTTTTCTTTGCGATCAGGCAGCATCTTCTATTTTTTTGACATCGAGTGTAAATCACCTCACATACTGTGCTGGGAGAAACATGAGATACACATTAAATTACTAAATGTACTCGACTATAAGCTGAATTTTTCAGCCCTTTTTAGGCTGAAAAAGCCCCCCTCAGTTTACACTTGAATCAAAATTATTTATTATTTTACTCTGTTGTTGTGGTTGTTATTATTATTACTATTATTCTTACATTTATTATTTTTCTTTATTTTTTATTGTTATTACATTTATTATTTTATTCTATTATTACATTTATTATTTTTCTCTATTATTATTATAATTATTATTATTACATTTATTATTGCTGTTATCAGTATTACAGGTGTCTGTGGTAAAATTAGGTGCCTCGGCTTATATTTGGGTCAGCTTATACTTGAGTATATACAGTAAATAAATAAATACTGTAAACTGTGTCATTAGTAGTTGACATGAATACTGTCTCCAGGAAAATGAGAAAAGAAATCAAACCTAGATCCTTAATCTTCATGGTAATGTATTTACCTTGATAGCCTGATACTGTATTTTTAATGTGGCTTGCTAATATACCTGTTTTTATAGCCATATCATCACCTTAAAGAGAAATGAAATCATTCCCTATGTGTTGCTCTGTGAACAGAAACATAATTCTTGCTGGCAAGGCAGGACCACTGCTTTGGGAGTTCTGTACATGGACAGAGTGGACTATATGAAAAATGATCCCTGTGGGGGGGAAATATGGATGTGTAATGTTTTTTTGTTTTGTTTTGTTTGGTTTTTTTTTAAACAAAATTAGTAATAGAGTTAGACTTATGTGTCCAGAGGAAGGTGACTAAAATGATCAAGGGTCTGGAGAACAAGCCCTATGAGAAGTGGCTTAAAGAACTGGGGATGTTTAACCTGCAGAAGAGAAGACTAAGAGGACACGTAGCCGTATATAAACATGTGAGGGGAAGTAATGGGGAGAAGGGAGCAAACTTGTTTTCTGCTGCCCTGGAGACTAGGACACGGAGCAATGGCTTCAAACTACAGAAAAGGAGATTCCACCTGAACATTGGTAAGAACTTCCTAATGGTGAGGGCTGTTCAGCAGTGGAACTTTCTGCCCCAGAGTGTGGTGGAGGCTGCTTCTTTGGAAGCTTCTAAACAGGCTGGATGACCATCTGTTGAGGGTGCTTTGAATGCGATTTTCCTGCTTCTTGGCAAGGGGTTGGACTGGATGGCCCATGAGGTTTCTTCCAATTCTGTGATTAGGCTTGGAAGGGATCCCAAAGGCCTTTCAATCCACTTCTGTCTGAAAAAATACAGTTGTAGCATAGTAACAGGTAGCTATCCATCACCTGTTGAAAAAGCTCCAACAAAGATAATTTATTGCCTTTTCAGGTAATTGTGTTGTTTTAGACAGCTCTTACCATCAGAAACTACTGTATTTTCCAATATTTATTGGTATTTTCCTTCCTTGTAGTTTGATTTCATTGGCTTGGGACCCATTCTCTAAAATAGCAGGAGAAAATCTATTTTTCAAAAAACGGCCCTTCAGACACAGCATAAACATTTCTAATGGTAGCTAGCTATCTAATTACCAATACTTCTTAATCTTCTCCAGACTTTTATCATCTTGGTCTTTCCCCTGAAGACATCCTCTACTTCGTTGCTTTATTTCATGCTATGGAATCCATAACTGGACAACTGCAATCTGACCAAAGCATCAGCAATCTTTTAATGTGGACACTGTAGCTTGCTGATTTTGTCTAGAGCTGCTTTGGGATTTGTTTGTTTTTTGCTCATCACAGTGTCTTATCTTTTAGGTCTGCCAAAACCACTAGATCCGTTTCATATCTTTTGCATGCTCTCTATCTTGTCATTTAAAAATTCTTCATTCAAAAGTTGAACAACACTGAGACCAGACACCTAGAATACTAACAACAGGGACTCAAAGGGTTAAGGCAAGGCAACGCCTCGGGGCTAGATGGGCCCAGCAGGAAGTGCCCGGATGTGGAAGAGGAGCGTGGAAATCAGAGGGAAGGAGGGAGGACGCTTCCGGTCCTGCCTCTTTTCCCCCTTTCTCCCTCATCCTCTTCCTTGTCTAGCCTTGGAAATGGAGAGAGAGTTTGGGGAGCACTACTTTAATTGAAGGGGAAATGCTAGAAGAAAAGGGGGCATCGGATAAGACGAAATGTCAGATAAGCGAGACTCTCTTGTAGTAGCCCTTTCAGTTGTTATTTCTAGGAGTCTCTTTGTCTTCTAATGCAGCTGTAGAGCATTATGGCACCAAAAGTAAACCAATTTAATGGCATTTGAGCATATCCATGTATCCACAGTTTGAAGTAACTGTTCTGGCCAGAAATATATCCCTATAAATATGGGTGTTTTACTGCTAAAAAAAAAACCCAATATGAAACTCTTAACTCACATTTTCCGTTATAAAGGTAATTTTTGGTAATACTGCATTGCATGTCACCTTTTCTTCTCCTGTGATGTAAGGGGAGATATCCATACCCTAAGAAATGTCCCTACCGCTATTTTCGAATTTCCTTGGCAGAGAGAGACTCATTACCCAAGTCTCTTCACAATCACTTATATGTTCTTTTTGCCCTTTCTGCCTTTTCAAAAACAGTTGCAAATTCTTTGCTCGTAAAGGAAGGAAAGGATTTCAGATTATCATTGTGTAATACATAGCAGCAGCTCAATACATCTGGAGTTAATCAAGCAGTTGAAAAGGCATTCTTGGACGCTTGGACACACGTTGCCATTTCCTTTCTGAACTACAAGCTTCAGTTTGGGAAAGGGAGGGGAATCATGATTAGAATCAAAAGTCCAGCTTAGAAGTTTTTCCGTCATTGATAATTCTGTCATCTTGAGTAGAAGGACAACACTGAAGCAACAACAGACCCAGTTGCTGTGTGTATGGTGACTATGGTATGGAACCTGCCTGGCTGCATCATCCATCAAACTTTCTGCACTCTGCCTGTTGCCAAAGGTCATCACACACAGTTCTGGGAGGAGTGGAAAACTGAATCTGGATTGGTTGGCCTGCTGAGCAATTCCATTTGAATGATTAGAACAAATGTTTATTCTAAAGCCTGGTGTTCAACTGAAGGGTATTGTTTCCCCTGCTGAAGGTACAATTCTAGAAGTGAGAGCCAAATACACATCATCAAATCATTTTATGTATCAGTTGTCACAAGCTGCCACTTCATTGCATTCTAGCACATTGTGTTGGATGAGATTACTACAAGGTATTTATTCATTTATTTATTTGCAGAGGCCCAATTCCTGTTAATGACAAATGATACGATGTTTAAGTATGCTTTATACCAGTGGTTCTCAACCTTTCTAATTCCACGACCCCTTAATACAGTTCCTCTTGGTGTGGTGATCCCCAACCATAAAAATTATTTTTGTTGCTACTTCATAACTGTAATTTTGGTACTGTTACTGATCTTAATGTAAATACCTGATATGCAGGATGTATTTTAATTCACTGGTACAAATACCTGATACGTCCAAATTTGAACACTGGTGGGGTTGAGGGGGATTGATTTTGTCATTTGGGATTTATAGTTGCTGGGATTTATAGTTCACCTACAATCAACGAGCACTCTGAACTCCACCAACGATGGAATTGAACCAAATTTGGCACACAAAAATCCCATGACCATCAGAAAATGCTGGAAGGGTTTGGTGGGCATTGATCTTGAGTTTAGGAGTTGTAGTTCACCTACATCCAGAGAGCACAATGGACTCAAACAAAGATGGATTGGGACCAAATTTGGCACGAATCCTCAATATGCCCAAATATTAACACCAGTGGAGTTTGAGGAAATAGACCTTGTAGTTGAATTTATAGTTCACCTACAATCATAGAGCATTCTGAACCTCACCAACAATAGAATTGTGCCAAAATTCCCACACAGAACCCCCATGACTAACAGAAAATACTGTGTTTTCTGGTGGTCTTTGGCGACACCTCTGACATCCCCCTCACAACTCCCCAGGGCTCATGACACCCCCCCCCCCAGGGCTTCCAACCCCCAGGTTGAGAAACGTGCTATAGAGCAATAAAGGATGTGTGTAGGAGGCCCGAATGGGACCACCTCAAGCCTTGCAATGGGAGGGTCTCTTCTGAGATAGCAGGGCTCCGGTGAGATTTCAACTCTTTCAGAACCCCCCACAGCTTTGCCACTGTTAGATAAGAACTTTATTCTGTTGCTCTGGATCAGCATGGCTGAAAAGGGGATGAAGAGTGATGCCAAGCTAGCTACAATCCCAACAGAGGGATCTCCGCCATGTGGTATGTAAGGCCCAATTGCTGCGAAGATACCAAATGCTGGGAAGTCAGTCTAATGGGAGTCCAGCTGGTGCACATTCTCAAACACAGGCTTTGTGGTGCTCTAATATTATGGCTTTTAGACTCCAAATACAGGATGCCCCAGACAAAAAGATTCCTTGGAAGCCTAGCACAGAACATAAGCTTCTTTATTTGAAATAACCTAATACAAGGCAGATTTTACATAAAGACAGAAAAAGCTGCTGTATAGAGGCCATCTTCCTCAGAGGTGAGCAAGATGGCCTGTACAATACATTTCTATGTCTTTATGTAAACTCTGCCTCATATTACTTTACAAATCGGAAACATATATCCTATTCTTAGATCAGTGGTTCCCAACCTGTGGTCTGTGGACCACCAGTGGTCCCCAAGAACTGAAATGTGGTCTACAGCCTCACCATTACTACACCATTGCAACTAGAGCAACTGGTCTCACAAAACCCTCTTATAGTGCCGAGGCTTATTAAACATGGTTTTCTGTGGGCGAGCAGATGGTAACTACTGGATGGCATATGTTCTGTATCAGAGACTAGAGCTGATATGGTCTATCCAATGCAATTTTCTGAATTAGCACCCCAAATAACCAAACTGAATTTAAATTTGACCAAAAACCGATTTGTAACTTTTTTGGTACTAATGTTGGAGAGTGGTCCTTGGTCAAAGTGGTCCCTGGCCAAAAAGGTTTGGGAACCAGAGTTATAGATAAATAGCCTACTGCTGCCATTCAATCCTTCAACTCAACAATCTTTTGCATTCTAATAAATGTGGATAACTAATCATTTGCTTCCCTTCCCCAGATTTATGCCACTCTCCAAAAACCTATGCTGCTAGCCTAATGAGGAGGCAGGTTGCGCAAATCATAGCTCAACTGTCTTATTGGCTTCAGGCAGAAAGAGCATAGCTTGGTTGAATTCTCTGGGCTGATCTCCCAGCCAAGCACACTGAAGTGAAATATCTGTTGCAAGATGGGAAGTGACCAGGAATTGCCAGACAAACAATAATTATGTGAGATGAGCTGACCTTTCCTCCAAATACTTCTCTCTGAAGGAGTCTTAAATGTTACGGCCATCAAAAGGATGGTAGGCACATACGGAGGAGGCATGTGCAGCCAAGGATGATAGTATGTTATTCTGGTAAGAATTTCATGGCTCTTCAGATATTGTTGGACAGTAAATCCTGGTACCCTTAACAAGTATAGTGAATAGTGAGGCATGTTGGGAATTGTAGTTCATCACTATGATCCCCATCCTGTATTGTCATAATGATCATCCCCCATTCTCCCAAATTTGGGAGTCAAGGAGGTTTATAATCTTAAAAATAACAGTACAGCCGAAAACTTCAGAAAGTGATCATTAAGATGGAATTACACTATTTACTGTATTTAGTTCAAGCCTATTTAAAACAGAATTAAACTATTAATTGTATTCAATTTAAAATGCCATTAAAAATAGAATCATAGACTCCTTGATTACTGTTGCTGAAATACCAATAAATAACATCCACAGCATTCACACCATCTACTAAACTAGCGACCTGTGTCAGAAATATTAAAAATTAACTAGGTATTTTTAACAACAAAAAAGTGAGTCAAGCACTGAAAGGGTTGAATGGATGCAATGACCCAGCAAAGGCTGCAGTTCTATATAAGCAGGTGTGCCTGTAGCTTAGTAGGACTCTGTGTTAGTTTGCCTCAGTGGGAAAAAGGTCTCAGTGTGAAAAGGCCTCACAGTGTGAGGTAGGCCTTAGTCCGTGAGAGAAGCCTGTGTGTGAGATAAGTCTCGGTATGAGAAGGCCTTGTGCGTGAAACTCCAGTGTGAAGGTTGAACTTTATTTGTGTCAAGGAAACCTTAGTCTTGTAAATAGTGCAATAATATTATTTTGCTATAAAGAAAAGCCTCCTGAGGAAGAGGCCAGCATGACTGCATAGAGCAGGGGTCCTCAAACTAAGGCCCGGGGGCCGGATACGGCCCTCCAAGGTCATTTACCTGGCCCTTGCTCAGGGTCAACCTAAGTCTGAAACAACTTGGAAGCACAAAACAACAATAACAATCCTATCTCATTAGCCAAAAGCAGGCCCACACTTCTCCTTGAAATACTCATAAGTTTATATTTGTTAAAATTGTTCTTCATTTTAATTATTGTATTGTTTTAAAGTGTTTTTTGCACTACAAATAAGATATGTGCAGCGTGCATAGGAATTCATTCATGCTTTTTTCAAATTATAATCTGGCCCTCCAACAGTCTGAGGGACTGTGACCTGGCCCTCTGTTTAAAAAGTTTGAGGACCCCTGGCATAGAGCATTGTTATCTCTTCGCTGAAGTGGTACCTACTGATCTCGCATTTGCATGTTTTCGAGTTGCTAAGTTGGCAGAAGCTGAGCCTAATGGGGGCTCACCCAGCTCCCTAGATTCGAACCGCCAACTATTCGGTCAGCAAGTTCAGCAGCTCAGCAGTATAACCCACTGTGCCACCAGAGACTCTATTGAGTCCCTTACATAGTATGAAATCAAGTTTCAGTAAAGATTAAAAGCATCTCCTATAAAGAAAAGCAACTGTCCTGCTATAGAATCCCAGCTTACATAAGGAGGAAATAACCTCATGCCATCTTTTGTTCTCTTGCCTTATGCGTGAATATTAGTATGCTGAGTCCTGTTAGCAAATGCCTCATTAAGTCTGTCAACATGCAGCCTTCCTCATTTCTATTTTGCGTTAGTATTGGTTCCCCTTTTTATAGACAGAGGCTACTGCTTGCATGAGAATAGCTTTGGAATCAACAGTCTTTCTTCAAAAGACAGCTGGAGGATGCCCCCATTCTTACAAAGGGCAGGCTGTCACAAGTCTCTTTTGCACTATGCAGTCGTAGCCCTTTGATGCCACTTAAACTGCCATGGCTGCATCCGAGAGAATATGGGATTTGTACCTTTGTAAAGTACAGAGATTTCTAAATGCCTTCCAAAAGGTCAGGCTCCAAGACCTCATACTGTAGAATGCAGTTATGGCAGTTAAAGCGTCAAAGTACTGTGACTGTTTCAAATGAAAGACAGCCAGAGATGTAGGTATTTGTAGTTGTTGATTGGCATCAAGTTTGACTTATGCCGACTGTATGAATGGAGAGACCTCCAAGTCACCCCATTATCATCAACTGTCCTGCTCAGGTCTTGCATACTCAGGACTGTGGCTTCCTTGATTGAGTCCTATCCATCTGTAATGGAGTCTTCCTCTTTTCCTACTCCCTTCTACCCTACCAAGTATTGTTATGTTTTTGAGTGAGTCATGTCTCCTTGTGATAGTTTCAGTAGTCTCAATTTAGTCATCTTGGAGTCTAGCGATGTGATGTCTTGGCTCTGCCTTTTCCTCTCCTCTTCTTCAGTTCCCCCTGTTCATAGATTTTCCCAGTAGTGTAGACACCTTCCTTTGTATTCGTTTTGGGTGGAGCATAAATGCCAGCATAAGTTGGTCTATTCCATTTGCCTGTACAGAGCTCTCTTATTGGACTCCTCTATTTTTTATTTATTTATTTATTTATTTATTTTGCAACCGAGCTACAGAGAATAGAGGCTTGGGAATTGTCTGGTAATCTGAGGCCAAATCAATCCAAAAAACAGGCATCCTTAGCGTGTGCCTCTTTCTGTTGCACCAGATCTCTGCTTCTTCTTTACCTGAAATCTGGTTGGGCCTGTGATGCTGATGGCAAGTGAAGAGCTCCGAGACTAATTACTACCAGGCTGACACTTAGCCTGACAGAAAAGACACGAATAGAATCTGAAATGCACCTCCATGATGGAGTCCCTGATGGTGCAATGGGTTAAACTGGCAAGACTGCTGACCAAAAGGTCAGCGGTTGAAATCTGAGGACTGGGCTGAGCTCCTGTCTGTCAGTTCCAGCCTCTCATGCAGGAACATGAGAGAAGCCTCCCACAGGATAGTAAAACATCCGGGCATCCCCTGGGCAACGTCCTTGCAGGCAGCCAATTCTCTTACACCAGAAGCGACTTGCAATTTCTCAAGTTGCTCCTGACACGAAATAAAAATCTCTATGCTAGCAGATCACTTTTCTATTTTGGACATACTACAAAAGTGGAATTCTCTCTATGGCCATGCTAGCAAAAGGATTCTGCAAGCTATAAACTAAAAAAAGTAAGATTTACCATATTCTGGATTTAAGATGGGATTTGTCCTGCATGGTAGAATCCTGACAGGATGCTTTCCTACATTTTGCTTCAAGTTACAGCAAGCTTTTACTTCCTTAAGCAATTTTCTCTCCTGTATGATGCTTTTGAAAAGCAAAGCTCTTCTGCTTACAGGAAGAAAGTTGATTCCTTCTGTTCCTTTCATAGATCTCCCCTCCCTCATCCATTCCCTATTCCTATTTTTATCTGAGAACCATTACATGGTGGCCTTTGTTCATCTGTCCCTTCATTTCAGAAGTTTCTGAAAATAGTAATTCCAAACAAAGTTGCCATTGTAAAAAAATGCCCTTGGTTTCTAATCAAGGCATTCATTTCACTAGACAGCAGTAAAACTAATAAAATGCCTGCTGTCAATTTAAAATAAACCCTGCAAGACAAATAACAGTGTTTTTTGTGTCTCAGCAAGACTGTGCATTGTGGACCAACCTTTCCTTTAACCTGTTCTCTTTTCTGTGACAGTGACTTCTGTTTTCCCTGCTACTTCATTTCTTGAAAAACACATATAAAGACAATTGCCAATTTGTCTTGAGCAGCCTAGTTTGAAGCTGGCTCCCATCCTCAGTTTGTGTACTGAATTAATACTCTGGTTTTTGTCCCATAATCTGGTACATTTCAGAAGTTTTGGGCTATGCAATTTTCATAATCCCCATGGGAAGCATGGCTGTGCTGCTCAGGAATTGTGGGAGCAGATGACTAACATAGAGAAGTCTGGTTTGTTCCAACTAACTGTTGGTGGATGGGTAGCCCATAAGTCACACCTGAGTATGTTCTCCTCTCTGCAGGGCTGCCAGTTTTTAAGCTCTATCCATGTCAATTCTTGTTTAAAACCAAAAAACCAAAAGAAGTGGTGTAAAGAGGCCACCAGTTTGTAACGGTTTGTAAAGGAGCCACCACTTTGAAAGGACTTACTAAATTGATAACACAACTAATGGCTTGTAATATTGAATTGGTCTTTCTTCAATGTGTAGCATGGCTAGAAGTATTTGTAACAGAGACTTGGCTTTAGAAGAAACTGTAACAAGTTTATTGAAGTATAGAAGATGCTTGATGGTTTCAATGTTTCTTAACTCTTAGAGGCACATTTCTTCAGTGGTTACATTTATTACATTTCATAAAACAACTCTTAAGAGGACTATTCCTTTCACTAAACAGGTTTTGAACTTATTTTCCTTCAAAATGTGTTTCTTTCTTTGACAGACTGTTTTTAAATCGCTGCCCTGCCAAGTGGCAGTTGGCTCCGCCCCTTTTCCATGGCAACCCAGCTCAAGGTGAGCTAAGCTGGCTACCATCCTCCCCAGTTATGCTAGTTTAAATACTTACCCTTTTAAAACACCTATCTATAATTATACATAACTGTAGATTAAAATTCACACTTCACCACAAAGGAATACAATGACTGTCAGAAATATTAAACATTATGTAGGTATTTTTAATTACAAAAATTTAAGCCAAGCACTGTAAGGGTTAAATGGATGCAATAACTCAGCCAAAGCTGCAATTCAATATAAGCAGGCGTGCCTGTAGCTTAGTAAGCCTCAGTGTTAGGTGCCCTCAGTATGAAGAGGCTTCAGTCTGAAAGAGGCCTCAGGATGAGGTAAACCTCAGTGTTAGTAGGCCTCAGTTTGAGGTAGGTCTCAGAGTTAGTAGGCCTCAGTGTGTGAGAGTCCTGGTGTGAGAAGACCTGGTGAGAGAAGCTTTGATGAGAGAAGGCCCAGGTTGAAGGCCTTGTGCGTGAAGCTCCAGTGTGAAGGCGGCTGTGTGTAAAGCTACTGTGTGAAGCACCTGTGTAAGTTTGGTGTGAGAGGAGGGTCTGTAAGAGCGAAGCTGTTTATCTGCATGAGAAAGAAGCCCAGCGTGGAAGCAAAGAAGGAAGTATAAATAACTTCATTTGTGTTGTGGAAACCTTGTTCTTGTAAATAGTGCAACCATATTATTTTGCTATAAAGAAAAGCCTCCTAAGGAAGAGATGACATTGGTCTGTGCGTTTTTTGTTCTTTTTATCGCTTTTGGCTACTAGTGCTGGGTCACGCTGCTGCTAATAAGTTACTCTGTGATACATTTATGAGGAGGGTCTTTTGTTAATATGCCCACTCAGCCAACAGTGGCTTCTAAATTCTGGGAACTGTGGTCCAAAAAGTAGCTTCTCTAAGTTTCTGTTAGTGGAAAGATTGTGTTTCGTCCTTCTGTCATACAAAGATGTCTATCTTATTTGCTTTTTATCCTGACATTACAATCCTATCTCACTGCAATCACCTTCACCCGTTGCCTTCTCTTTTCTCTGAACCAACCGGCAGCAGTTGACCAGTATCCCAGTTTTCTCTCAGGGAGGAAAGGTCAGTCTCTGACAAGTCTCTGCTAGTCACCTGTCACTGTAAGAAATAAAATTAATCAATCAATAAAATAAAAGGGCTTGGCAGTGAAAGAAATAAGAATACGCCCAAAGGCAATTACGTGCTTCCTACTTACTCTGCAGCCTTCTTCAGATATCCGGCCAGCCACCAGTCTCAAACAATTGACCCAGGAGGTGACATCTAAAGCCTATGACACTTCATTTTCCTTTTTATATGAAAGAGCTCACATATCTACTGGAAGTGCTTCCAGAAAAAGACAGGGGTCACTGGGGTGACATTCTCCATACTAGAAATCAAAGACCCTCAGGATTCAAGCAAGACAAGACCAGTCGAGAAATTGTGTTAGCATTAACTCCACACCTCCCTGCTTTGCTACAGCCAAGGTCATGTCGGCTGCCATTTTAAATGTTCAGTTTTGACAGTAACAATCGAAATCCATCCTGCTGAATATAATATAGTATTATGTGAGGTCCTCCCAGCACAAGTATTAGAGAGTGAAACGAGCCATGAAAACCCAACTTCATTTTGGAACAAAGCAGAGCCAACTGTGAAAAGGATCTGTGGCCTAGAATCAGTGACATTGCCAATATCGCCTCTATTTCCACAACCCACATAACTCCTGAAGTATTCAATTAAACTTCTGATCTATCTAATTTCTTCTTTGGTCTGCAGTTTAAGCAGACACTGGTACAACAGGCTTTCCACTTCTGGAGGGGTTAGAGCAATGGTTCTCAACTTTCCTAATGCTGCAACCCCTTAATACCAGTTCCTCATGTTGTGGTAATCCCCAACCATAACATTATTTTTGTTGCTACTTCATAACTGTAATTTTGCTATTGTTATGAATCATAATGTAAATATCTGATATGCAGGATGTATTTTCATTCACTGGACCAAATTTGGCAAAATACCCGATACGCCCAAATTTTAATACTCATGGGGGTTGGGGGGATATTAATTTTGTCATTTGGGAGTTGTAATTGCTGGGATTTATAGTTAGCCTATCATCAAATAGAAAAATTGAACTCCACCACTGATGGAATTGAACCAAACTTGGCACACAAAACTCCCATGACGAAAGAAAATACTGGAAGGGTTTGGTGGGCACTGGGACTGTGGCGCAGCTGGCTGGGAGTCAGCTGCATTAAGATCACTATTGATCAAAGGGTCATGAGTTCGAAGCCAGCCCGGGTCAGAGTGAGCTTCCGACCAATTTGTGTAACTTGTTGTCGACCTTTGCAGCCCGAAAGACAGTTGCATCTGTCAACTAGGAAATTAAGGTACCACTTATGTGGGGAGTCTAATTTAACTAATTTACAAGGCCATAAACATCTCTAGCAAGCATACAAAGAATGAGGAAGTACTTCATCCGTGTCACAAATGGACGGTGAAGTGACAGCTACCGTGGTGGCCAGAATACCCTCATGAAGGCTAGAATACCCTCATGAAAAAGCTGGATTGTTAAATAGCCTCTGAGTGTCTGTCTATATATGTTGTGTGTCTATGGCATTGAATGTTTGCCATGTATATGTACATTGTAATCCGCCCTGAGTCCCCTGCGGGATGAGAAGGGCGGAATATTAATACTGTAAATAAATAAAATAAATAAATTGACCTTGGGTTTTGGAGTTGTGGTTCACCTACATCCAGAGAGCACTGTGGACTCAAACAATGATGGATCTGGACCAAACTTGGCACGAATGCTCATTATACTCAAATATAAACACCGGTGTAGTTTGGGGAAAATAGACCTTATCATTTGGGAGTTGTGGTTGCTGTGATTTATACTTCACCTACAATCAAAGATCATTCTGAACCCAACAACAATAGAATTGGGCCAAACTTCCCACCCGGAATCCCCATGGTCAACAGAAAAAACTGTGGCTTTCTGATGGTCTTTGGTGACCCTTCTGACACCCCCTCACAACTCCCCCAGAGGTCCCGACCCCCAGGTTGAGAAACGCTGTTCTAGAAGATGAATGCTGATCTTAGGTAAAAGATACAACAATAAAGTAATCTTATCACTACCAAAGAGAATGAGGGGAAAATAGCTACACCAAAAGTAACAAGGTCTTTGATGACATTGTCGAACTCTACAGTAACATATTTCAATGATGTAGTGTCTGGAGAATTCTGCATTTAAAATCCTGTCTCTTGCATTTCATGATTATTTGGGGTTTTGTTGGTTGCTCTTTCACGTCATATTTGTTCATTTCCCTAATGGAGACAAATGCATGTATGTGCACACAAACCTGGAGGGTTGGCTACAAGCGCTAATAAGGATCCAACTTGTCAAACTTCTTCTGCCTGACGCAAAAACGCATTCTTCTGCCAGAAGCACTATTGCTGAATGACTGGTCCGTGAAACACACAGGAAGTGATTCTGTCAAAAGCTTCATTCCTGAGAGCAGCAAATTGCTCCAGCTTATAAAATGAGCAAATATATATGACGTTATGGAAGAGCCATGGAAGTGAATATCTGATCATAATGGAATGACAAAGAAGCTTGGTTTCTTGCTATCGTTAAAGTCCAATAAGGTGGGGGATCTGAAACTTTAACAGGCATTCAGGATATGTGGTCCATTTGACTGGGCCAGAACTAAAATAGACTAAAATAATGAACACAAAGGACAAATTCTCAAGTTCTTCTTCCATAAGAATTTCGCTAGGAGTTTATTTTCAATTCACATTACCACTTAAGTTTTGTTTGGCTACAATATGGGAGAAAGTCTTCCCATATGAGCTACCTAGAGTTTGGAAATCCTTTTGAGATCCCTCAACTCTTCATTGTTGGCCTTCCAACACAATGTAATAATAATAATAATAATAATAATAATAATAATAATAATAATAATAATAATACAACAACAACAACAACAATAATTTATTTGTACCCTGCCCTATCTCCCTGAAGCGACTTGGGGTGTATCTGCTCTACAGTTATATTAGTTTCATATCATTTAACTGATATGATTCCATATTATAGAATCCTGTCATTTGTACTTTAGTGAAGTACTTGGATCCTCTGCCTGGGGCTCTAAGTCTTGTCAATAGATCATTCAAAATAGCTCACCAAACTACAAATTCCAGATATGTAGAGTGGAGACATAAAAACGGAAGTTGCATGAAAGTGATTACCGCCAGAAAAAAATACAATATTTGGCAAAAGAAAACATTCTGAAGTAAACAAAGAAACAAATATTATACCTTCTATCTACTGCAGGGGTTCCTAACCGTTTTTTCACTGGGGACCACTTGATCAGGAATAACTTTGACCAGGGACCACTTGAACAGGAACCAGTCTCCAACATTAGTATTAAAAGGCTTACATATCAGTTTTTGGTCAACTTTAGTTTTGTTTGTTTATTTGAGGTGCTGATTCAGAAAATTCCACTGGATAGACCACATCGGCTCTAGTTTCTAAAACAGAACATATGCCATCCTGTAGTCTCCATCTGCTCACCCACAGAAAACTATATTTAATAATCTAGAGCTGATGTGGCAGTATCTTTTATGGGTAGTCAGCCTCTCCCCTCCCGACATCCCCGTTGCCTTGGCACTATAAGAGGGTTTTGCGAGACCAGTTGTTCTCGTTGCCGTGTGGTTTGAGGCAATGATATAGTAATGGTGAGGCCGTGAACCATATTTTCATTCTTATGGACCACTGGTGGTCCATGGACCACAGGTTGGGAACCACTTATATACTGGCCTTTATACAAAAGACCCGGGACACATGTAACTCCCCAGTGGAGGAAAAGGACATGTTTGGCACAACACTGACCTTTGAGACTATCTGAGCAAAAAAGGATTAATACCAGGGTTCAAAGCTTGATGAACCCTTTTACAGATGAAAACTGGGACATGTGCGGTCATGCATCATTAGTGTGGTCAAGATGCAGAAGTTGTTAATATGGAGAACATATGTAAAAGCTAAGAGGACTGCAGCAGTTTGCTTTTTCTTGATCCTACTGAGAAGGGGACAATTCCCTTCCCTCCTTTCCTCTCTCTTCCTCTGAGTTAACTGAATGCAAATGACTGTGAACTCAGTGTGCGCCAGCTAAAGTAAGCTGCAATGGACAAAAGTGGGAGAACATTTTAAAGCCAGCTGCAAAAGCGAGACATCAGAGAACGGATAGGAATTGTCCCTGCCAAATTGGGACAATTGGGTAGTATTAAATATGCACCTGATATCAATGAAACCAAATTGCCACTTTCCTTAGGTCAACATCCATTAGTTTACTCCTCAATTAATGCCAGTCGAGCAAGATACATTTTTCTAAAACCATATAATACCTATGGTTCATAAAAGTGTTCTCAATTTGCATAATAAGAATGCAGAGAAATCATTACTGGGACTGAAATAAAAATAAAATAGCCTTGCGGAGAAGACTGTGAGGACATGACCTTTGTTCAATCTGCTCTTCGTCTGCCTGCTGTTCAGTCTGAAAAACCAGTGTACTTTCAGGCTTCTTTGGTAGGATTATACTGTCAAGATCAAGGGAAGTATTGGTGCCACTATGTTCTATGTTGGTCAGACTTCTGCTGGAGAATTCTGTCCAACTCTGGGCAGAAAAATTCAAGAAAGATATTGGCAGACTGGAAGGTCTCCAGCAAAGGGAGATCCAAGTGATCAAAGGTCTGAACCCCTATGAGACATGGCTAAGGAAATGAGTATGTTTAGCCTGGAGGAGAGGGCGGTGTGTGTGTGTGTGTGTGTGTGTGTGTGACATAATATTGTCGAAGGCTTTCATGGCCGGAAACACTGGGTCGTTGTAGGTTTTTCTCATAACCTCGGACGATGCCTGCCATAGATGCAGGTGAAACGTCAGGAGATAATACTTCTAGAACATGGCCATACAGCCTGAAAAAACCTACAACAATCCGGTGACATATTAGCCATATTTAAATATTTTTTAATGATATCATATCGAAGATTGTTTTCTGCTGCTTAGGAGACTAGGACACAGAACAAAGGATTCAAGAAATTACAGGACAAGAAATCCCACCTAAATATTGTTGGTGCATGCAAGGAATCAGTGTGTGTGCGTGTCAACTGTAAAATAAGATGCATGCAGCTAATTGGTCGGGCAATGCTCAGGGAAATGGCTGAGCCTGGGACTTTTGGATAATGTTACATTTTTGTTCAGGCTTGAGCTATGCAAGTGCAGAGAGGAGAAGAGAGAAGAAGAGAGACAGAGTTTTGTGTGTGTTCTGACTTCCTGAGCTACTGAAGAAGTTTATCCACATGGACAAAGAAAGGCCATTTTAAATCTCTCATTAAAAATGTGAGTTGATGCAACTGACCACATTGTACATATGTTGTTCTGAACTAAGAAGAGTAAACTACTTGTTTTTTACTGTTCACCCATATGGCATATTTTCTTTCTCTGGCAAGGCAATGTGTGAACTGATTAAACGTGAATTACATGTAATTTATATTACACTAGCTGTGCCCTGCCACGCGTTGCTGTGGCCTATAGTAAAACTTATCAAAGTTGAGGTAGATATCTGGACTATTATGAAAGAGAGGTACCTACCTATTCCTTCCCCCTTTTCCTCCCCCTTTCTCTCATTTCTTCCTTCTCTACCTCTTTCTTTCTTTCACTACTTGGTTTCATCCTTCTCTCTTTCCTTCATTCCCTCCCCCTTTCTTCCTTTGCCTTTCTTCCCTCCCTGTTTGCTTCCTTCTTTCACTTTTTATTTCCTTTTATTTTACCACCATCATAACAATAACAATAATGCAATGCATTGCCTCTGGGACCTGACAGCTCTCCCATTCCTCCAGGGTCTCACAGGAACAATAGCATAATAATAATAATAGAAATAACAACCTTTACCCGCCACGTGTTGCTGTGGCCAATCTTCCCTCTTTCTCTCCTTTCCCTCCTTCCTTCCTTCCTTCCCTCCCATCTTTCCTTCTCCTCTTCTTTCTCTATCTCTTTCCTTCCTTCCCCCTTTTTCTTTCTTTTCTGCTGTCTCTTTTCTTTCCTTCCATCTTTCCTTTTCTTTCCTTTTCTTCTTCCTTCTTTCTCTAACTTTCCTTCCTTCCCCCTTTTTCTACCTCCCTTTCTCTTTCTTCCGTCTTTCCTTCCTTCCTGTCTTTCCTGGATTTTGACAGGGCGGGAGGGGGGGGGGGTTTGGAGGTGGCGTGAAGTAAAAGGAGGTAAGATTGGGGTGGGGGGGCGGAGGACTGATGGAGCGTGGGGTTGCGTGTGTGTTGCGGCGGTGGGGGGAGTGATGGAGCGTGGGGGTTGTGTGTGTGTGTGCATGCGGCAGGGTGTGTGCGTGTGTGGTGGCGGCGGCAGGGGGAGTGAGGAGCGTGGGGTTGTGTGTGTGTGTGCGGCGGCGGGGGGAGTGGGGTTGCGTGTGTGCGTGCGGCAGCGGGGGAAGTGATGGAGTGTGGGGTTGCGTGTGTGTGTGCGGCGGCGGGGGGAGTGGGGTTGCGTGTGTGTGTGCGGCGGCGGGGGGAGTGATGGAGTGTGGGGTTGTGTGTGTATGTGCAGCAGGGGTGTGTGTGTGTGCGGGAAGCGGCGCGGCGGGGCTTGGAGTGGGCATGGTTTCCGCAGAGGGAACGTTGGCCGGAAGGGCATGTGCGCGCGCCAGGGAACTTGCGGCTGGGCGCCAATGCGCATGCTCAGTTGTTTTGCCGTTTTGTGAGTGTGTTGTTGTGTTGTTTTTCATTTTGAGTAGATACGTTTGTACCTTGTGGGTTGTGTTATGGGCATGGGAATTTTGGTTAAGTTTCGTTGGGGGTTTTTGAGTTTTGTTTTTTTGCCGTTTTGAGTGTGTTGTTGTGTTGTTTTTCATTTTGAGTAATATGTTTGTACCTTGTGGGTTGTGTTATGAGCATGGGAATTTTGGTTAAGTTTTGTTGGTTTTTTTAGAGTTTTATCCTTTTGCCGTTTTGTGAGTGTGTTGTTGTGTTGTTTTTCATTTTGAGTAGATATGTTTGTACCTTGTGGGTTGTGTTATGGGCATGGGAATTTTGGTTAAGTTTCGTTGGGGGATTTTTGAGTTTTGTTGTTTTGCCGTTTTGTGAGTGTGTTGTTTGTTTTTCATTTTGAGTAGATATGTTTGTACCTTGTGGGTTGTGTTATGGGCATGGGAATTTTGGTTAAGTTTCGTTGGGGTTTTTGAGTTTTGTTGTTTTGCCGTTTTGTGAGTGTGTTGTTGTGTTGTTTTTCATTTTGAGTAGATATGTTTGTACCTTGTGGGTTGTGTTATGGGCATGGGAATTTTGGTTAAGTTTCGTTGGGGGGTTTTTGAGTTTTGTTTCCTCGTTGGATGCCCCTAACAAATTTATATATATAGATTATGCCACAAACATTAGGAAGAACCTCCTGATGGTAAGAGTGGTTAAAGGGTGGAAGATGCTGCCTTGGAGTGTGATGGAGTCTCCTTCTCTGGAAGATTTTAAACAGAGATGGGATGGCTATCTGTCAGGAGTGCTTTGATTGTGTGTTTCTCAATGGCACACAATCTGGATGGCCCTTCCAACTCTGTGTGTTTATGACTGTAAGTGCTAACTTCTTCCGCTTCCTGCAATTTTGAAATCTTTATACTAAACTAGCCGTCCCCTGCCACGCGTTGCTGTGGCCTAGTCTGGTGATCTGGAAAATAAAGTAATGTGAAAGTGTGGGTTTCTAATATATGTAATTTCTTTCTGCTTGTGGGTAAACAGTATTTCATGTTGTTTGTTTGTCAGTGCTGATGTGAAGAGTGTCTGGTTTGCCTACTCTGGAATATGGAACATAGACTTGTCCTTCTTTAGAGGTCGCTTTCAAATCTATGATACTATAGCTGTGTGTGTGTGAATCATATATGTCTTTATCTATGGCTGGATGGCTCTTTGTCAGGAGAGATTTGATTACGTTTTCTTGCCCTGGTGAAGGGAGTTGGACTGGATGGCCTTAAGTATTTTCTTTTGGTCATGGGGGTCCTGTGTGGGAAGTTTGGCCCAATTCTGTCGTTTGTGGGGGTTCAGAATGCTCTTTGATTGTAGATGAACTATAAATCCCAGCAACTACAATTCCCAAATGTCAAGATTTATTTCCCCCAAACTCCATCTGTGTTCATATTTGGGCATATGGAATATTTGTGCCAAGTTTGGTTCGGATCCATCATTGTTTGAGTCCACAGTGCTCTCTGGATGTAGGTGAACTACAACTCCCAAACTCAAGGCCAATGCCCACCAAACCCTTCCAGTATTTTCTGTTGGTCATGAGAGTTCTGTGTGCTAAGTTTGGTTCAATTCCATCATTGATGGAATTCAGATTGCTCTTTGATTGTAGGTGAACTATAAATCCCAGCAACTACAACTTCCAAATGAAAAAATCATATTTTTGAGTGATGGTCACTCCTTGTGTTGTGAGACATTTTGTTGCCAAATTAGGTGTGATTTCGTTCATTGGTTCTTTTGTTTTTAGGGTACTCATTATGCACAGAGCATTTATATACCGGTATATATAGATAAGACTCTTCAAAGGGAGGATACTATTCAACAAGGGTGGGCCTTTGTCAGCCTTTCAATCAGAGGGCTGTCCATCATAAAAGCAAAGCACATGTCCATCCCAAACCACTCTCATTTATTGTTCAGTCCCAGTTCTACATTAATATGTGAATAGTTTTATAAATACTTGGGTTTCAGTAAGATTTTAAATTCTTGTGTGTTTAATATATTTCCCCCCCTCCCAATGTTTATATACTTGTTTCTCAATTTATTTTGTGGTTCCATCCCAAAATAAAACAATTTCTGAATTTCTCTTGAAATACAGATGTTTAGAGGTGCTGTGTTACATTATTTTCGAGCCAAGAACTGGAAGAGCACCTCTGGGAAGTGTGAAAACTGGTGGGCCAATCTGTACTTTTGCTCAGTACATACAGACCAGGTCAGATTGCATCAGGATCAGCAAAATTCCTTTAGCAGCCCTCCTTGAAACTGGAAGATCACTAGGACCTCTTGCTATGTAGGAGAGACCTTTCCCCTTAAGACAATCTGCAGTTTGTGTAATCTGATGTCAGGCCATATAGCTGTGTCATTTGTAGTTACATGATAAGTTGTCAGGATGCAACCTGACAGGGCATGCCACATCTTCCCGCCTCCTTCAGACTGCTCTCAGCGATGGCCCAATCTGCTATGTGTAATATTTAATTTGCATGGAAGTAAACATGAGATTGACAGCCTCCATCAGTTGTGTCATTCCAGCTGTCTTGGAAACTGTAGAAGCAGAATAAGAAAGGAAACATGGGAAGTGTCTTTTGCTTAGACAACATCCACAAAAGAACAATATCTTTAAGATGCTGTGAGTTTTCTGGGTTGTATGGCCATGTTCCAGAAGCATTCTCTTCTGACATTTCACCCACATCTATGGCAGGCATCCTCAGAAGTTGTGAGGTTGTTTGAATATATAAACCCCACTTGCCTAGTTTCCAACAGACCTCACAACCTCTGAGGATGCCTGACATAGATGTGGGTGAAAGATCAAGAGAAAATGCTTCTGGAACATGGCCATACAGCCTGGAAAACTCACAGCAATCCAGTGATTCCGGCCATGAAAGCCTTTGACAGCAATATCTTTACTAGTCATTCAAAATGGGGGGAAATGCATCATACAAGCTTTTTGTATTCATCAGGCAAAGTTGTTCAAAATTATGCAGGGAAAGAAAGGTGACCATGTTAGAGCCACAGACCCACAGTTTGTCTCAGATCTTAGTCTATTATCAGTTAAGATAGTATTGGAGGATCTCAATGCAGGGAGAAATCACTTTCCTTCTTGTCCATGTGGAGACCAGGGACAAAGGACAATAAAAAATAGGTAGTAAAATTCCAACTCTGAAAAAGTAACCTTCCTTGAGGTCCAGCCCATCCCCGAGCAAGAAAATCCTGTGATATATTATTAATAATAGTAACACTTTATTTATATTCTGCCCTATCTCCCCAAGGGGACTCAGGGTGGATCACAGTACACATACACGGCAACCATTAAATGCTGTTTTGGATAGACAGGACAGAGACAGATAGAAGAGAAAGGAGGTATGTTGTATCAATGTCCAGCTTTTTGGCGCCTTGGAGGTTGTGCTCGAATCCAATCACAGAGGGTTGCTGTCACTCCATCTTCTATGATGAAGAGCCACCAGAACTTCCTCCTTCCTTTTTGGTCACCGGACATTTTCTAATCTTTGTCTCTATGGTGTTGTAAAACACCTCCCCTGCTTGTTTTAGCAGTACCTAATTTCTCTACTTACAGCTCAAGCTGTTCTTGAACTGCTTAAGTAAACAGTATGCTGGGTTGACAGTCAGGAGCTCATGCCAATCTGGGGCTTTGAACTGGCAACCTTTTGGTTGGAAGATCTTATCATTGCTGGTGATTTACCAGCTGTGCTAAAGCCATAAGGGCTGCTATAAGAAAGAAATGACTCAAAGGAACGCAACAACAATCATATTAGTAGGAGAATTTAGACCTTGAATGGCTACTGGTGAAATCAAAGTATAAAAGTGTAAAAAAGATCAAAGATGCATATAAAAAGCAATACAGGAATAATTATCACAGGTGAGTGGTATAATTTTAAGGTGGGTAATGAAGACAACAAAATATTTTAAGGTTTCCTATGATTTGGTTCAGCCATTAACCAAAATGGAGACTGTAGTCAAGAAATGAAGAAGAACTAAGACTTGAAAGGACAGCTATGAAGGAACTAACTAGCTTGAAACAACATACTGCAAAGAGAAAATGAAGTAATTAACATTCTGGATTTCCATAATTAGTATGTAAATGTGAGTAATGTGTACAATTAGAATAATTTACATGACATGCAAATCAGATACCCAGATTTGAGGAAGTGGAATATGGCAACCATATTCTCTCTCCACCTACCCATTCTTCTTTGCTGTTTATCCAGTTTCAAGACATTTCTTCATTTTTTACTTTTACTAAATGCATTTTATGCGATGCTTTGATCATATTTCTAGAGTAGTTTACAATAAGGAGCCCCCGGTGGTGCAGTGGGTTAAACCCCTGTGCCAGTAGGAATGAAGACCAACAGATTGGAGGTCCGAATCCAGGGAGAGTGGGTTGAGCTCCCTCTGTCAGCTCCAGCTCCCCATGCGGAGACATGAGAGAAGCCTCCCACAAGGATGGCAAAACATCAAAAACATCCGGGCGTCCCCTGGGCAAGATCCTTGCAGACGGCCAATTCTCTCACACCAGAAGCAACTTTCAGTTTCTCAAGCCGTTCCTAACATTAAAAAGTAGTTTACAATTTTTAAAAAAAGAAAATTGAAAATAATATCAAAATCAATAATTTCCCCAAAACTACCTGATCAGAGAAAAATTGTTGGCTATGTAAATTGGGCACAGAATTTAAATACCAGAAGCCACTCGAGAAACTGTAAGTTGCTTCTAGTGTGAGAGAATTGGCTGTCTTCAGGGACACTGCCCAGGGGGTGCATGTGGGAGGCTTCTCTCATGTTCCCACATGGCAAGCTGCAGCTGACAGATAGGAGCTCACCCCGACTCACGGTTTGACCCATTGTGCTACCACAGCTCTTTATCCAAGCTACTGAAAAATGTCAATAACACCCTTTGTCACTTCTCAGAGAAGAACACAGATGCCTCCAAATAGTGGCCAGTACAGCTGCCATATTGTCACAGTAGATAGGCAAGGAAATTAATCCACATGGATACAGGTGTGTCATGGGACACTCCACCCCTTGAGGCCTATCAGGCTTGGCACATGAGTATAATTCCTTATTTTGAACTAGCTATACCCACCATGGGTTGCTGTGGCCAACCCTCCCTCCCTCTGTCTCTCCTTCTTTCTTTCTCTCCTTCCTTCCTTCCCTCTTTTTCTTTCCCTTCTTCTTTCCTCCTTCTCTACCTGTGTCCTTCCTCTCTTCCTTTGCTCTTTGGTTCCATCCTTCCTTCCTTCCCTCCCTCTTTTTCTCTTTCATTCCTTTCTCCTTCCTTCCTTCCCTCTCTCTTTCCTCCCTTCCTTCTTTCACTTTTTTATTTTTATTTCCTTCTCTCCTTYCTTTCTTCTCTACCTTTCTTTCTTTCTTTCTTTCTTTCTTTCTTTCTTTCTTTCTTTCTTTCTTTCTTTCTTTCTTTCTTTCCTTACCTCCCTCTTTCTTTCTTCCTTCTCTCCTTCCTTCCCTCTCTCCTTCCTTCTTTCACTCTTTTATTTCCTTCCTTCTCTACCTTTCTTTCTTTCTTCTCTCCCTTTCTCTTTCTTCCTTTTTTCTTTCCTTCTCTCCCTCTTTCTTTCTTCCTTCTCTTTCCTTCCCTCTTTCCTGCCTTCTTTCACTTTTGTATTTCATTCTCTCCTTCCCTCCTTCTCCCCTCTTTCTCTCCCTTCTTCTCTCCTTCCTTTCTTGCCCCTTTCTGTGTATATGTGTTTTGTGTGTGCATATATGTGTGTATATATTTCTGTATATATTTGTGTATGTGTATATATGTGTGTTTGTGTATATATGTGGTTTTGCACATGCTTTGTAATTCATTTTTTTGTTTTTTGGCTTTTTAAGTCTCATCCACTGCGTTTTTCAATGTTTTTAGGAGTGATGGTCACTCGTTGGCCTGATAGGTATCTTATGTCCAAATTTGGTGTCAATTTGTCCAGTGGTTTTTGAGTTATGTTAATCCCACAAACGAACATTACATTTTTATTTATATAGATTGTATTCTGAGCACAACTCTTGCTCAGCACAAGAGCTGCCTGAGGATTTATTACATCAAGGATGTTCGATGGCATGACCGCAAATGTCAACTCTTCCCAAGGAACAAAGAGGAGGCACCATGACCAGCAGCCACTGTCATGTTAAATAGTCCAGCAGCGACCTGAGAGTTTCCCTTACAGAAATGAGCTCTCATTCATTTTATAGTGTTTCCACATACAATTTAAGTAAAAAAGTCTGGTTGTAAAAATCATTTTGCTGCATTTCTTTATAATTTACGAGCCTGAGCCTATATTAGACTCTACACATTTGCTTCAAGAGTTAAAACCAGCAGCGTCCTGCAGGGAAGATGGCGCGGAGGTGCTTGAGAAATAAATTCTGACTTTCGCACACCGATTCCCTCAATATCCGCAGGCAATGTCTCTTAACCTCTCTGTTGCCGAATGAAATACGCTTCGCAAGACTGCCGAAGAGATAAGCAAATATCAAATATTGCTTCAAAGATTGAAAAACCCAGAATACAACGAGGAAGGTATCTCTAAAGATTTTCCCGGCATATTTGCTTTTGGGGAGAAAAATTAAATTAACTTTGACTCTGGCTATAACCGTTTTTAAATTATTGCCTTAGCAAAACGTGATAGGTTATACAATTCACTTCTAAAAGGAGGATGATTGAGCTAGATACCCTTTTGTTTGAATTTCTAGCTAGAGGCAAAACTAGTTGTGGAAGGGAGTCTCTGGCAGGTACTCCAATAGCAACCAATTCAGGTCTCTCTTCCTATTGCTAATAACTCTCTCCCTGCACACAGACAAAAGGAGCCAACAACAAAATATTCCAGTGTAACCTCATTAGCGTCTTCCCAGTCCTGAACCCTAAAGTCTGGAGGTATTCCTGCTCATATTGGTGGAACTATATCCCCTTCGTGACTAGTAGCAATTCATGTTCAAAGCCTTTATCCATTATTCTTTTCCACCTTTAAAACCATCTCGGTTGATGACCAGCCCTAATCAAATTCCAATGCAGGCTGAGCATCCTTTATTTGGAATTCCAAAATGCAAAATACTTCAAAATCCAAAATGTTCACATGGATAGTTGCTTTTTGATGGTTCAATGTACGTGAGCTTTTTCCCCCATGCACAGTATTATTAACAATATAGTGTAGTAGACAATAGCCCTCATGCTGTTGTATTTCATATACACTGTTTCTAAACATCTATGAAATTTCAACGATTTTGGGTTGCTGTGAATTTCCTGGGCTGTATGGCCATGTTCCAGAAGCATCCTCTTCTGATGTTTCACCCACATCTATGGCAGGCATCCTCAGAGGTTGTGACGATTGTTGGAAACTAGACAAGTGAGGTTTATATATCTGTGGAATAATGTCCAGGGTGGGAGAAAGAACTCTTCTCTGTTTGAGGCAAGTGTGAATGTTGCAATTGGTCAGCCAGAAGGCTTGGAGGCTGCTAAGACAGTTGAGCAATAACCCCTCACAAACTAATACCCATGCCAACATAAAGGCAGATTAGATAACACACCAACTCTTGAAGAATGGGAAACCCAACCTTGCTACCAAAGTAGGAAAGAAACCAATAGACAACCAGATATTGAGAACAACAACCTTCATGAACCTTTTACATCTACTGAATTGGACATGGCTCTCAATAAATGTAAAAAATGACTTAAATCAAGAAATAGTTTTCTAAGATCTACAGAGACACTCGCTAGAACACCTCAGCAAGCGAGAGTCCAAAAGTGGCAGGCTCAAACCCAAAACCTCAACCAATGGCTGATACCAAATGAGAGACTCCCCCCTGGGCACACAGAAGACTGGGCGACTTGGAAGGCACTGAACAGACTGTGCTCTGGCACCACGAGATGCAGAGCCAAACTTAAGAAATGGGGCTACAAAGTGGAATCCACGACATGCAAATGTGGAGAAGAGCAAACCATTTAAGCGGCTGAGGGGGAAGAGGAAAGAGCCTGAGGCTGTTGGGAATTATGAGAGTTGAAGATCAAAACCCCTGGAGGACCCAAGTTTGCCCATGTATGTATGTATGTATGTATGTATGTATCTCCACTGAATAGGCTGTCCTTGAATGTGGGGTTTTCCCTATAATATAAACACAAACACACACTCACTGCAGGGATTACATTTACGCAACTCTCTGCGTTCACCTGAACCTCCTGCTGCTTTTTTTAAACCTAGTGCTTTCATTATGATTCCAGCCTGTTTGGCACACATCACCTGTTTGCTATTAGGGGGGGGGAGTGATTATATATATTGTATGTAAGTCTAAAGAGGGCTATTATTGGTGAATATTTTCTGAAATGTTACCTGCTTTAAATCCGGATGAGATGAATAGCTATAAATATTATAATTGCCGAGAAATGTAATTGCTCCCTTTGGCTGATTTGCTGCACACACAGGGGGGCATTCCTGCTGTGCAATCAATCTGGATTAAAGTCTTGCTTGAACATTAAATGAATGACAAATTGCGATAAATAGTTAACTTCTAAAAAAACCCAACAGTACTCTAAAGGTAGTATATTTCAGTATCGTACATTTTAATGTGAGATCATGCCAACAATGTGCTTTTCTGTCATTATCAAGTTGTGGATAAGTTGAAAAGCTTCATGAACAATGTAGCATGGCTATGAAGCCTTATACGCGATAGACCAGGGGCAACACACATTAAATAACTAGTTCTCAACCTTCCTAAGGTTGCGACCAGAGGCAGCCCTAGGTAATTTTCAACGGTAAGCAAACAGTATTTTGGCGCCCCCCCCCCCCCCCAGAAGCAATCAATGATATATATTTTCTGTTCGTCGTGGAAGTTCTGTGTGCCATATTTGGTTCAATTCCCTCATTGGTGGAGTTCAGAATGCTCTTTGATTGTAGGTGAACTATACATCCCAGTAACTACAACTCGCATATGTCAAGGTCTATTTTCCCCCAAGAGCGCCCCTGGGCAAAATCAACTATACTGCAAATGCTTACTTTGTGTAATGGGTTGAGCCGCCCCTGGCTGCGACCCCTAAATACAGTTCTTCACCTTGTGGTGACCTTCAAACCATAAAATTGTTTTCGTTGCTGCTTCATAACTGTCATTTTGCTACTGTTCTGAATCATAATGTCAATATCTGATATGCAGGATGTATTTTCATTCACTGGACTAAATTTGGCACAAATACCCAATATGCCCAAATTTGAAAACTGGTGAGGTTGGGGGAGGATTGACTTCGTCATTTGGGAGTTGAAGTTGCTGGGATTTATAGTTCACCTACAATCAAAGGTGAACTCCGCTAATGATGGAATTGAACAAAACTTGGCACATAGAACTCCCATGACCATGAGAAAATGCTGGAAGGGTTTGGTGGGCATTGACCTTGAGTTTTGGGGTTGTAGTTTATGTACCAGAGAGCACTGTGGACTCAAACAATGATGGATCTGGACCAAACTTGGCATGAATGCTCAATATGCCCAAATGTGAACACTGGTGTAGTTTGAGGAAAATAGACCTTGACATTTGGGAGTTGTAGTTGCTGGGATTTATAGTTCACCTACAATCACAGAGCATTCTGAACCCCACCAACAATAGGATTGGGCCAAACTTCCCACCCAGAACCCCTATGACCAACAGAAAATACTGTGTTTTCTGATGGTCTTTGGCAACCCCTCTGATACCCCCTCGCAACCCCCCCCCCCCCAGGTGTCCAGACCCCCAGGTTGAGAAACACTGTATTAAATAGTCTGGAGTAGAAGTGGGCAAAAACCCATCGGATGACGCTGAACTTTAATTTCCATCATTCCCTATCATGACCCTTGCAAAATAGGACTGTTGGAATATTCAGTTTAGTAGAGTGGGCATACTTGTTCAAGTTCTGCTCTGGAGTGACACTAGGTATGGGACATTTCCAATCATTTTAGGAATTAATATGTTGGCTCAAAGTGAATGAAGTGATCCATGGAACCTTTGATAATGCATGTTGACTTCTAGGATAGACTACATAAGAGACTGATCCATGAGAGAGCACTACGGATTGAATGGCAAGTAACAAGATTTTACCAGGAAGGTTGATATAGGCCAGGGGTGCCAGACTCATTTTCATTGAGGGCCTCATCAGCCACATGGTTGCCTTCAAAGGGCTGCTAAATCCATGGATAGATAATTTTTTTCATAGTGGTTGGTGCTCTTTAGTTTTGAGTGCCCAAATGATATTAAGCAACAAGGCCCATCACTTTTGATTATCCACCATGTGGACTGGGGATAATGGGTATGGCAACCCAACAGCACTTGAGGCTCTGCAGTTAGAGGAAATGTTAAAGGACATTTTAATGTCAGACAGCATATCCATAAACCTTTATCAAAATGCAAACCCCACTCTCCTGGCAAAATGAAACAAGCTGTAGCCTTCCAGATGTTACTGTAGTGTATCACAACTCCCATCAGCTCTAGTCATGATGTCTAATGAGGAGGAAAACAGCATCTGGAGGGCCACATGAAATGACATGGTGGGCTGGATTTTGCCTCTTGGCCTTGCGTTTGACACATGTGATGTAGGCAATGAATGACTATTACCATACTATGAAGCAACTCTTTATAGGCAGATGGGATCTTTCAGCACAGTAATGAGAAAGCCATTTTTATCATTTTCTCTCTTAGCCTCCCTAAGAACGTCTTACTGGGAGCTGGCGGCAGTGCAATAAAAATTCTCTTCACTGTTCCAGATGATGCAAGCAGCAGAGTGAATCCACCTGTAACAAGGTCACTGGGCAATTTCTCAACGTGATATTTCTTCCTGATGGGAAATGAGGAAGTCACTCATCAAAAAGTCCCCCAAACCCTGTTGAATCAGCGCCTTTCATCTTTCTTCTTGCAGTGGAAAACAGTATGCATCTGGGAAGCCCACAAGGAACGTCTGAAATTCATTTTCTCATTCATAGTGGTATTTGGTAGCTCTAAATAGCTAATAGAATCATAGAACTGGAAGAGTCCTCATTGGCCATCCAGTCCAACCCCCTGCCAAGAAGCAGGAAAATCACATTCAAAGCACACCCGACAGATGGCCACCCAGCCTTTGTTTAAAAACCTCCAAAGAAGGAGCCTCCACCACACTCCAGGACAGAGAGTTCCACTGCTGAACAGCTCTCACAGTTAAGAAGTTCTTCCTAATGTTCAGGTGGAATCTCTTTTCCTGTAGTTTGAAGCCATTGTCCTAAGTCCTCGTCTCCAGGGCAGCAGAAAACGAGCTGGCTCCCTCCTCCCTATGACGTCCCTTCACATGGCCCTCATCATGTCTCCTCTCGGCCTTGTCTTCTGAAGGCTAAACATGCCTGTCTCTACTTTTAGATTGAAGAGGAAGCATTGGTGATCACCCTTTGGATTCATTTGATAAACCCAACCTTCGTTAAAAGTAGAGACAGGGATCATGTAGTGACAAACACGTGACCCATATGTGAGCACTCCATTCCCTGGCAGACAATTTACAGCAAAAAGGAACCACTACTTCTAGAAATCTCCAGAATTTTGATTTGTATTTATATATGTATGAACCTAGTGCAATGAATTCCACTATCCAATTCTGAATTGTAAATTAATGCATTTGCTGCATCTTATCAAATGTAATTGGGTCAGAAGGGGTAATATACACGTTGTCCAGTTAATTTCTGAAACTGAGATTCAGAACACAAAAGGATAGCAGGAAAAAAATGGAATATACTATTGCAAGATTTACCAATGGATACGAGTTCTGAACAGTGATCAAAAGGGCCAAGTTATTACTGGCCCTTGAGTCAGTGAAATGTAGTAGTTTGAGAGACCAGAGTTTGAATCCCCACTCAGCCATGACGGGTGACCTTGGGGACTCTCTCAGCCTCAGAGGAAGGCAAAAAAAAAAAAACTCTCCAAGAAGACCCCATGATATGATTTCTAGCTTAAGGGTCACCATAAGTTAGAAACAACTTGAAGGCGTGCAATAATGCCAATGACCCTTAGTCCGGAGGGTTATAATATGCCTCTTTCAGCTGATTACAGTATTTTCCAGAGTATACTATTGCGTTCTGCTTGTAGGTTCCCCAAAAGCATGTTATTGGTTGCTTTAGGAGCAGAATGCTAGAATCGGATGTGGATCTTATGTAAGAGCCCCCTCCCTTATGTTAATGTTCACTGGGATACAATTCTGTGATCTCTTGATACTGAACTAGAGTAACTGTCGGTAGGTTTATTTTATACCCCTGTAGACAATCTGCTTGTCATTCAACTTCCTTCCTAGCAAGTAGCTGACTCAGCACCCCATGCTCCAGCTCTCAGGACATTTATTCTTGAAGCTGTTTGTCAGCATCAACCACAAGATGTTCCCTGGCAATACTTCCCTAGCAGCTGTGTGCAAATTACTTCCGAAAATTCCCCACTCTGTTTGCAAGAAGGGAAATTGGTTGGGTGATGGGCAGATTGGGTTCATCACAGGTTGGCTGCTATAAACAATAATGGAGAATATTAAAGTGGCCTTCTATGGTCTACAATCAGTTGTCAGGCCAAACTAAAGTAGAGCCATGCAACCAATGGGAACTTGGTAAGTTAGCAGTTATGTAAATACTACCAATTCAATGGGCATGCCCTAATTAGGATTAACAGTTGGATTTTGAGTAATGAAGGAGAGAAAAAGAAACGTTTTCAAAAATTTTCTCCTTAACTCTACTCCTCACCCCCTGCTATACATGCACTATATCACATGTTAATACTGTTCTTGAATTGACAGAGATGATTTAATCTAAAGATGATCAGAAAACCCATAGGCTGCTCAGGAAAAGAACGGGACTGGTATAAGTTCTCAGTATTGATGAAGATGTCCAGAAAAAGAACATCAGAGAGATGATCAGTTTTGAGAAACCTCAAGACTAACAGCTTGCTAAATGGAATGGCTTTCACCGAAAAAAAATGGTTGTAGAGAAGTCCATACTTCAGGAAATAATGCCCGACTGCTCACTGGAGGGAAGGATATTAGAGGCAAAGATGAAGGACTTTGGCCACATAGTGAGAAGACAGGAAAGCTTGGAGAAGACAATGATGCTGTGGAAAATGGAAGGAAAAAGGAAAAGGGGCTGACCAAGGGCAAGATGGATGGATGTTATCCCTGAAGTGATTGGCTTCACCTTGAAGGAACTGAGGGTGGTGACAGTCGACAGGGAGCTCTGGCATGGGCTGGTCCATGAAGTCACAAAGAGTCGGAAACGACTGAGCAAATAAACAACAAAGGGAAGTCTCAGGTATCTCCTGTGAGATGGAGAGGCAGTAAATGGACCTAGTGTTTTAAGAAATGCCACACACACTCTCATACACTTCAAATTAGAGGACCCACCAGCATCAAAACAGAAGGAATAATCCAATAGAATTTTATTAGACTAATATTAGAAGTCTTTGGGCTTCTAATAGGAAAGTGAATAAATCATTTCCCTGAAGTCTGTGAATACCTCATACAAATAATACAAAAATATCCTAAATGTGGTGCAAATCAACACTGAAAGTAAATTCTGAAGGGCAAACTTTGGCATTAAAGAAAGATTGAATTTCCAAGGTCGCTTGTTAGGAGACATTATCCGACAACTAGAGGTTACTTTTTCAATTTCTCCTCACTTAAATTTTAATACGATTTCATGATATTCTAATGAGAAGCAATAAATAAAAGTTTCTTGCACATTATCCCATATGCTCAGATAAACAATGGATGGAAACATATGGCTTGTGGGCGGCCTGGAGCCTACGAAACATCGTTTTTTGGCCCAGGAACCTTTTGATAAAACACAGAATCTCCATGTTGTTGGTTTCTTTCCTTTCTTTTTAAAAGACCACATTTCTGAGTCCCCACACGTCCAATAAAATGTCATAAAGCATTTGGTGCCAGGATAGAAATCTTTCATCTGCAGAATTAGATTTTTGCCTCCTTTTTTCCTCTCTCTCCATGAAACCCCATTTGCTTTTTCGAAGGCGGGTGCTACGCCGTTTCTCCAGAACTGAAATTTACTTAGCTCCAAGCATATTTAAGTAATACAGAAGAGAAGGCAGATCTATGGCAGTTAATGAAGAAGGATGGCAGGAATAAAGAACACTTGTATTCAAAACTGAAGAAAAGGCACTGTGGCATTCTTCAAAGCTAAAATTCCATGTACATATAAACACTGGTTGCTTATGAGTTCTCCAGTTATAGAGTAGGGACAGTTATCAGGAAAGAGTTTAACTGTTAGTACATTGCTATTGAGATGGATATTGAACTCACTACCAGTTATATAGTCAGCCTGCCACTAATGTTGCTGTATCTTTGAAGTGCATACTCCACTTTTTGGTTGGTATTGTCACTCATGAGTGGAACGCTACATGCACAAACACCATGGTTCACACAATTTATCTTCATCATTCTTTTTTAGGGGGAAAGTTATGAAAGACAGATGTTCACATGCCACATTAATCTCACAAAAGCTTACTAGAGCTTATTGCACAGTTGGGGAAAGGTGCGGCCCTCCAGATGTTACTTACCACAACACAGCCAATAGTGAGAGATGACATGTTGCGGCTCAACATTGGTGGACTACACATTCTCTACATCTTGCTAACTACCTAAATGGAGTACATGGGGCTGCTGGAATTTTCTGCAGACTTTCCATACCATCAATTACCAACACCAGCAAAATTGGAGGCACCAATACCAAGGATACCAAGGTGATAGCACTTAGTTTTCCATAAGGACAATCAATATGTGCCTGGTTTGTACTACTTATGAAAAGTAATACTGTAAGAGAGAATAACTGAGTTGGAAGAGACCATGTGGGCCATCCAGTCCAACCCCCTGCAAAGAAGCAGGAAAATCATATCCAAAGCTCAATCGAGTGATCTGTTAACTCCTGTATGTTATCTATTTAGCTGCGGGTCACCGGATGATAATAAAGTGTGTGAGTGTATCTCTAAAGCATCCCCAACAGATTTATTATTATTATTTTATTTACTACATTTGTAGACCGCCCTTCTCAGCCCTAGGGCGACTCACGGCGGTGTACAACATATAAAATCCAGGTACAATTTCAACAAAGCAATTACACATCAACAATAAACAACAGCACTATCAATAATACAGTTACACTAAATCATTCGCCACGTCTCATCGTTGAATCATAATCCGAATCTCA
>NW_026846588.1:254144941-254207450 GCF_025583915.1 Anolis sagrei ordinatus | reverse complement strand
GCCCGCTTCGTCCCTTGCCCCTTCCACAAGTCACTAATACCAAGGACAATACAAATAGGGGGATAGGGTACCACATGGGTAATGATGGAACAATTCAATAAGACTGACAATAGCAAAGTGCAGTAAGCGTCACAACTGCGAACAGTTGGGACCGTTCATAAGGTGCAAGGGTCTTAAAGTGCAAACACAGTAGGCGTCACAGCTGCATGCCACTGAAGCAGTTCATAAAGTGCAAAGGTCTTAAAGTGCAACAAGGTACCCAAGTCTGGCTCTAAGTACTAACTAAAGTGCGGCATGGAGGGATGGGGGATTAAGTGCTAGTTCAATTTAGCAGCAGAAGAGGCAGGCGCCATAAAGTGCTATACTATGTTATTTGTACCAATTAGCAGCAGATAAGGCAAGGAACAATAAAGTGCTACATTAGGCAATATGTAAACATAACATTAGAGAAGTTGTAAACAATATCAGTTGGTAATGTTGTTGTGATTCAAAGATGTAGTCGATGGACGGCTGATGTAAAACAGCGAATGGAGGGAGGGGGCAGCACGGAGGAGCCTTGCAGGCCTGGTGGATGCTGCCGCTGGGCTGGGCCTCGTTCCCTTCTCTTCCTCGCCCGGAGTGGCAGGAGGGAGGGGGCAGCACGGAGGAGCCTTGCAGGCCTGGTGGACGCCGCCGCTGGGCTGGGCCTCGTTCCCTTCTCTTCCTCCCCCAGAGTGGCAGGAGGGAGGGGGCAGCACGGAGGAGCCTTGCAGGCTTGGTGGACGCCGCCGCTGGGCTGGGCCTCGTTCCCTTCTCTTCCTCCCCCAGAGTGGCAGGAGGGAGGGGGCAGCACGGAGGAGCCTTGCAGGCTTGGTGGACGCCGCCGCTGGGCTGGGCCTCGTTCCCTTCTCTTCCTCGCCCGGAGTGGCAGGAGGGAGGGGGCAGCACGGAGGAGCCTTGCAGGCTTGGTGGACGCCGCCGCTGGGCTGGGCCTCGTTCCCTTCTCTTCCTCGCCCGGAGTGGCAGGAGGGAGGGGGCAGCACGGAGGAGCCTTGCAGGCTTGGTGGACGCCGCCGCTGGGCTGGGCCTCGTTCCCTTCTCTTCCTCGCCCGGAGTGGCAGGAGGGAGGGGGCAGCACGGAGGAGCCTTGCAGGCTTGGTGGACACCGCCGCTGGGCTGGGCCTCGTTCCCTTCTCTTCCTCGCCCGGAGTGGCAGGAGGGAGGGGGCAGCACGGAGGAGCCTTGCAGGCTTGGTGGACGCCGCCGCTGGGCTGGGCCTCGTTCCCTTCTCTTCCTCCCCCAGCGAGGCAGGAGGGAGGGGGCAGCACGGAGGAGCCTTTCAGGCTTGGTGGACGCCGCCGCTGGGCTGGGCCTCGTTCCCTTCTCTTCCTCCCCCAGCGAGGCAGGAGGGAGGGGGCAGCACGGAGGAGCCTTTCAGGCTTGATGGACGCCGCCGCTGGGCTGGGCCTCGTTCCCTTCTCTTCCCGCCCGGAGTGGCAGGAGGGAGGGGGCAGCACGGAGGAGCCTTGCAGGCTTGGTGGACGCCGCCGCTGGGCTGGGCCTCGTTCCCTTCTCTTCCTCGCCCGGAGTGGCAGGAGGGAGGGGGCAGCACGGAGGAGCCTTGCAGGCTTGGTGGACGCCGCCGCTGGGCTGGGCCTCGTTCCCTTCTCTTCCTCGCCCGGAGTGGCAGGAGGGAGGGGGCAGCACGGAGGAGCCTTGCAGGCTTGGTGGACGCCGCCGCTGGGCTGGGCCTCGTTCCCTTCTCTTCCTCGCCCGGAGTGGCAGGAGGGAGGGGGCAGCACGGAGGAGCCTTGCAGGCTTGGTGGACACCGCCGCTGGGCTGGGCCTCGTTCCCTTCTCTTCCTCGCCCGGAGTGGCAGGAGGGAGGGGGCAGCACGGAGGAGCCTTGCAGGCTTGGTGGACGCCGCCGCTGGGCTGGGCCTCGTTCCCTTCTCTTCCTCCCCCGGAGTGGCAGGAGGGAGGGGGCAGCACGGAGGGGGCAGCACAGATGGCCATCCAGCCTCTGTTTAAAAGAAGGAGCTTCCACTACACTCTGGGGCAGAGTTCCAGTGTTGAACAGTTCTCACAGTGAGGAAGTTCCTCCGAATGTTCAGGTGGAATCACCTTTCCTGTAGTTTGAAGCCATGTTCCGTGTCTTAGTCTCCAGGGCAGCAGAAAACAATCTTGCTCCCTCCTCCCTGTTACTTCCCCTCACATATTTATACATGGCTCTCATCATGCCTTCTCTCAGCCTTCTCTTCTGAAGGCTAAACATGCCCAGCTCTTTAAACTGCTCCTCATAGGGCCTGTTCTCCAGACCCTTGATCATTTTACTCACCCTCCTCTGGACACATTCCAGCTTCTCAACATCTCCCTTCAATTGTGGTGCCCAGAACTGGACATAGTATTCCAGGTATAGCATGACTTCCCAGGATCTAGAAACTGGGTTCCTATTGATGCAGGCCACAATCCCATTGGCTTTTTTTTTTGCTGTTGCATGGCATTGTTGGCTCATGTTTACTTGTTGTCCATGAGGAATCCAAGATCTTTTTCATACGTACTGCTATCAAGCCAGGCATCCTTATTCTGTATCTTTGCATTTTTTGCCTAAGTGGAGTAGCTTGCATTTGTCCCTGTTGAACTTCATTTTGTTAATTTTGGCCCATCTTTCTACTCTGTCAAGGTCATTTTGAATTCTGCTCTTGTCTTCTGGAGTATTGGATATCCCTCCTAATTTGGTGTTGTCTGCAAACTTGATGATCATGCCTTCTAACCTTTCATCTAAGTCATTAATCTAAGATACTTTTCCAATAATATTGTATATGAGGGAGAGGGGGAACCCTGTATGTAGAGAACTGAACACCAGGAGGAAAACATTAAGTGTATGATGTTAAGGCATCAAATGGCTGCCTGGTTGTAAGCCACTTTGAGTCACTTTCGGGTTCGAGAAAGGTGGGATAGAAATAGTGTGAATAAATAAATAAATCTCCATATGTTGTTGGACTCCACCCCCTTTTTTTTTCTCACTACTGGACTTAACATGCCTGAAGGACCTCAGATTCTCCATCTTTGACATAATATTTAGTTTACTATATACAGTAGAGTCTCACTTATCCGACATAAAAGGGCCGACAGAATGTTGGATAACCGAAAATTTTGGATAATAAAAAAGGATTAAGGAAATGCCTATTAAACATCAAATTAAGTTATGATTTTACAAATTAAGTACCAAAACATCTAATCAACAGGAAAACAGTTCAATACATGGTAACATTATGTAATAATTACTGTATTTATGAATTTAGTACTAAAGCATCACAATGTATTGAAACAGCTGTGGATCCAGGTGGAAGGCAGACTGCGTTGCATAATACACAACATTGGATGAGTGATGGTTGGATAAGTGAGATTCTACTGTATATCAGGATTTAGCATGTGTGTGTGCAAGAGACAGACAGAGACGGGGAGAGTGTACACATTTCATCATGTAAATGCCCATTTGCTGACTGTAGTGCTTATGGTTTTATTGTATGATTTTATAATCTTGTTTTTAAATGTTTAAATTATACATTCTGGCAGGAAGGTAATGGCACTCCATTCAGTCATGCCGGCCACATGACCTTGAAGGTGTCTGTGGACAATGCGGGTTCTTCGGCTTAGAAACGGAGATGAGCACCAACCCCCCAGAGTTAGACATGACTGGACTTAATGTCAGGGGAAAACCTTTACCTTTACTTTACTATATTGTTTATGGCATCAAATGGCTGCCAGTCGTAAGTCACCTTGAGTCACCTCCGGGTTTGAGAAAGGCGGGATAGAAATAGCATAAATAAATAAATAAATAAATAAATAAATTCAACAAGAAACTAAGTGAAAGTGCATAAATGCACCAACATGCCTCCTTTGGATCAGAAATCAGATTCTTTCAGCAAGATAGAAACATTTTCAAAATAGTTTCCACACAGTCACTGGAAATATCCAGCAGTGTTATGGGGCCTATTGCCTGACTCCCACTGACTTGCATAAAAGCAAGGCAGAAGATTACTGGATTGCAACCTTTCTATTAAAAATTGATTCTGAAGTCCAGGCCACAACGGAGTGAAGTCAGCTGAAACTGAATGTCTCCAAGAATAATGTTATTTGTCCAGCTGTTCCCATCCCATCACCTTTATAATGTCGAATGTATTGCAAGATACACATACACATCACTACTGGCACCCAAGTCATCCAAAAAGCTAAGCGGCATTTCCCCCAAGTACAAAAATACACATTTATTTCAGAACATATACAATAGCAAAAAATTATCAAGATATATTATACAATCTCAAAGCATTTAAAGATAATGCATTACTTTCAATATATTATAACAAAGATGATTCCAATGCGTATAATAAAATTACAGAAGTTCTGCCTGCAACACCACCACCAAGATGCAATGCCCTTAGAGAGCATCATCATTAAGAAAGTATTCACAACTGAAACAAAAAAAAAAAAGCAATGTCCAAATGGCGCACAGTAAGGTGACACACACAAACGTTGGAATTCAGTTATACAAAGGTCAGGATTGATGATTAATTTAGGAACTCTTCTTTTGCTGAAAGAATAAAATGACTAGCTCTGTTGAACAGCTGCCTCATAAAACATACAGAAACATTAAAAGCTCTTTCCTTGGAGGACAATGAAATGGACCACCAGTTTCAAAACAGCAGTACAATACCACTAACTAAGGAGGCAGAGACTGACCTCACATACTACACCCAAGTCACAGTGGACACAAAACATACATTTACAATGTTTTGAACATACAGGAGTGGTTCAGAGAAGAGATGTATAGCAAGAGCATACAAAAGTTATTTTGCTAGTGTTTTAGAATGCAAGGTTCCCCTTGAAAGTTTCCCAGATATCAGAAAATGTCTCTCAAACCACATGACTGTGTCCAGGAAAATCACTCTGATACTCCTTCACACAGAATGAAATCCTATTAAGTCCCTGATGAGAATATATCCTCTTGGGATACTAAACTGAACAAGGTTCAGTTGAAATTGAATTCTTTTGACGGTGGCTGTTCAAACATAAGATTCCTCTGTGAACATTTTTTTGTCCATCTCCTCAAATTTGGGATCCCCACACAATTTTTTTAGCCACTCCGTTTTGCTGACATCAGGCCCTTCCTGTGATCTGGGGGAAGTGTTGCTTGAAATGGCCTGAAAAGAAAGTTCATTCTTGGCTTTGGTAGGGTTTGGAGAAGTGGCACAGAATTCTCTTTCAGATCTGGCACTAATAATCTTGGATGCTCGGCTGGACAAAGATTTATTGTTCTTGGAACGTTCAACTTTTTGGCCTGCGATCTCTAAGGAACGCACAGATTTGCTTAAGTTCTCCTCAGTGACCCATTGACATTCAGTGTTGAGGACAGCATCTGGCTCGGGTTTAAGTTCAGCTCTTGCATTGCAAGACTGCCGTTTATGAGAAGGGAACAATGCAGAGCTTTCCTCCTCTTCCTCTTCTTTGCTTTGCTCTGCCAAAAGCTCCAAGGCCTTTAGCCGTTTATCCTTGACCTCTGTTGGACAAAATGCCAGGCTGGTGAGTTGCTGAGCATCTTGAAGAGGACAATTCTCCTCATCCATGGACACAACATTAATCTGCTGTTGCTTTTGACCCAAATTGCTCTTTGATGTATCCAAAGGAGATGTTGACAACTCCACCGTTACCTTAGTTGGAGTGTTCTTTTTCTCTTCCTGCTTGGAGGCCTTCTCCCTTTTCCGTAGAGTCCAATTTTTCATGGTGGAAGCTCCACTTTTTAACCAGGTGCTGGGATGGAGAGTGACAGGGCTTTTATGAGGAGGCCATTCCATGCTCTCTTTCTTAACACCGAGCAAGCTGCTATTTTGACTAGTGCTAGCAGAAGTGCCGACCCCTGATCCAAGGTGGACACCTGAGAAGGGGATAAAGTCAGGAGAAATCTCCCCACACTTCCTCTGCGAGTGAAATGTGCAGTCCAGAGGAGAGGAGGTTTCCGTTGGGGTAAAGACAGAGTAGTCCGAAAACTGGGAAAAAGCACTATCTAGAGAGCTCATTGAAGATCCCGACGGAGAAGTGCCAGGGGAGGATAGGCTAGAACAGCTAGTCCTTGAGCAAATGTTCAACCTAAGTGGAGGTGGTGGGAGAAGACGGTTACATGTATCTTTCTTTTCACTGGTGTGGCTTTCAGGGCTATCCTTGCCCACATCTATGCCCATTGCCAAACTCTGATTCATAAGTTTTTGGCCTTCCACTTGGAGTGAACGAAGCTGTTTTAGATAGTCCTCATCCATGTGGGACAGAACAGCATCACAGCTGGCTTTCCGCACAGCACTTTCATGAAAGCCACTTCGTGGTGTAAAGTTGGAGGCAAGAAGGCCAATAGTGGGTTCAGAGCAGCGCCTGTGCCTCCTGGAGCTTTTGCGAACATCTGAGATGGTTGTTGATGAGTAGCCGGATGTGATAGAGCACAGAGACTCGTTTTCAGAGTGTTCCCGTGAAGGTGACTTGTGATGAAACCCAACCGAAATAGATACTGGCTGAGATTTAGCTGGCAACTTGATTTGAGGTCCTTCTGATTCATGTGGGTCCAAATCACAGTCACTCAGGGTCAAAACAGAGTCCCGGCTCCTGTTTTCCTGACCCCGTTTTTTGAGCAGGTTGTTAAATGACGAGTCTGCACAGTCATTCAGTTCATTTTCCAAACTGTCATAGGAGGAGTCATTCAGATGAAAAGAGGAGAGATCTGTAGGAGTATGAAATAGTTGTTAGCATACCCAGAGGTGCCACCAGCTTAAGCAAAAGCAATACTGCTTGATTTCCCCCCTCCCCAAAAGCATACATTTTATTTATCAGTTTTCAAAACCCAGCATGCATTAAAAATGTTAATCTAATTTACTTATTCTCAAAGCCATTCTGCTAAAGGCCACACAACCAGCTTCAGGAAATGTAATCCTAGGAATCTTGCATTCGAATAATACACAGTCTACCTTGTTAGGGCATGTAAGAAATCGGTTAGTGTGTGTGCTAACTGTAAAATGCAAGGCACGAAGCTAATTGGTTGGGCCACGCTCAGGGACCTAGCTGAGCCTGGGAATTTTAGCAAGAGTTTCATATTCAGGCTTGAGCTATGCAAGTGCTTGCAGAAAGAGAGACAGTCCTTGCTTCATGAGCTGCTGGAAGGAGATTTTCCTCATGGATAAGACCATGTAGATCTCTATGGACATTGTGTGAGTCAATGCAACTGACCTCATGATTGTAAATATGTTGCTCTGCTTTACAAAGAGTAAACTATTTGTTCTTTATTGATCATCTGCATGGCATATTTTCTTTCTCTGGCAAGTCAGTGTGTGGACGGACAAAACATGAACTACGCATGATTTTTCATTATGCCAACATACTTCCTTGTATTATACTGCGATCTAAAATACAACTTATAGGCAACAGGGCATTAAGACCAAATTACTATATAGAGAGGGCAAGTTAACCTAGAATGCCATGTATTTTCTTTTAGTTGTTTCTTTACTTTACCTGAACCATCTTCTCTGTTGTCATTTTTGGGCACCAAATCTCCAAAGAGGGAAGTAATGTCCTCTCCAAAAACCCTGCAACTGTTTTCAATGAGAAATTGCACAAGGATGGAAACCTACAATCAAAGAAGAATAGTACTTGCGTCAAAAGAATTTAAGACAGATTTGACACTGCACAGTTCATTGCCAAGGCACCAATTTGGCTGCGCCTGAGATGGTTCCCCACGCAGAAGCTCTTTTTCCCCGTCATCACAGTCTTGAGATTGATGTAGCTCATCCTTTATTATTGTAGTGTCCTCTGTTATTACAGAGTGTGCACTTATGCAAATCTTGCATTCAAGAATGCCCTTTGCATCCAGGATGGCGCATATTAATAGTGCACGGCTTATCAAACAAACACGCCTTCCTTTCCTCTCATCCCTGCTGTTTCCTTGGTATGTAACAGGTTCTTTCCAAAACCTCTTCCTTTTCTGCTTCGCACTGGAACATTCTCCCTGCCTGCCTCCTGTTAGCTGTGTGTGATCCCATTCCTGTGCCAGTTCTTTTACTCCCACACAAATCCTCCTCGTGCAACCTGTTTATTCTAGGCTGCCTCCCAAGATAGGACGGGAATCTGAATATGCCCTATTGGAAACATTGGTCATATCAGGAAAGGAGGAGGAGGAGAATGGAATAAGATTACTGTTGTTCTTGATTTTATAGCAACCCCATCAAAAATATTGTCTTAGCCTTTTAAATTAAGCCCAAAAAGTATTCGAATTAGCTACATCAGTGGTTTCCAACCTTTCTAATGCCACAACCCCTTAATATAGTTCCTCATGTTGTCGTGACCCACAACCATAACATTATTTTTGTTGCTACTTCATAACTGCTACTTCATAATTTTGCTACTGTTATGGATCTATATAAATAAAACGGTAATGTTCGTTTGTGAGATTAGCATAAATCATGAATTGACACCAAATTTGGACACAATACATGTATCAGGCCAACAAGTGATCATCACTCATAAAAACACTGAAAAACACAGCAGAAGAGCCTTAAAAAGCCAACAAATAAAAAATACATTACAATGCATATGCAAAACAACATATTTACACATATACACATATATACATACACACACACACAATACATATACACAGACTGGGCTACAGCAACGCATGGCAGGGGACGGCTAGTTGTAATATAAATATCTTATATGCAGGATGCATTTTCATATGCTGGACCAAGTTTGGCACAAATACCCGATACACCCACATTTGAATACTGGTGGAGTTGGAAGGGGACTGATTTTGTCATTTGGGAGTTGTAGTTGCCGAGATTTATAGTTCACCTACAAGCAAAGAGCATTCTGAACTCCAACAAAGATGGAATTGAACCAAACTTGGCACACAGAACTCCCATAATCAACAGAAATACTGAAAGGATGTGACCTTGAGTTTTGGAGTTGTAGATCACCTACATCCAGAGAGCACTATTGACTCAAACAATGATGGATCTGGACCAAACTTGGCATGAATCCTCAATATGCCCAGATGTTGATACTGATGGAGTTTGGGGAAAATAGACCTTTACATTTGGGGGTTGTAATTACTGGGATTTATAGTTAATCTGCAATCAAAGATCATTCTGAACTCCACCAACAATGGAATTGAACCAAACTTGGCACACAGAACTCCCATGACTAACAGAAATACTGAAAGGGTCTGGTGGGCATTGACATTGAGTTTTGGAGTTGTAATTCACCTACAGCCAGACAGTGTTATGGACTCAAACAGTTATGGATCTGGACCAAACTTTGCATGAATCCTCAATATGCCCAAATGTGGACACTGATGGAAAATAGACACTGACATATGGGAGCTGTAGTTGCTGGGATTTATAGTTCACCTACAATCAAAGAGCACTCTGAACACAGCCCATAATGGATCTGCACCAGACTTGGCACACTACCTTCATGGCCAAAACTGAATACTGGTGGGGTTGAGGGGGGTGGGTGCAATTTTCGAATTCTGGGAGTTGTAGTTCACCAAAAAGGAAGCGGACAGGCTGAGAGTTCTTCAGAATTCTCTGCCAAAGAGGTTCCATCCAATCCCACCAGTATTCAAATTTGGGCATATCAGGTATTTGTGCCAAATTTGGTCCAGTAAATGAAAATACATCCTGCATATCAGATATTTACATGATGATTCATAACAGTAGCACAATTGCAATTAAGAAGTAGCAATGAAAATAATTTTAAGGTTGGGGGTCACCACAACATGAGAAACTCTATTAAAGCATTAGGAAGGCTGAGAACCACTGGTTTAGGGCTTTATAGACTAAAACCAGCACTCTGAATTGTGCTCAGAAGCGGACCGGCAGCCAGTGGAGCTTTAATCTGTTTTGTTTTAGACTGCTTCAATGTTTTGTGTCTGAATTACTGTTTTGTTGAAAAGTCAGGATAGAAATGAAGTAAACAAAGCCCCAAAACATGATGACACACCTTTCACTTCTGCTTTCTTTTGAGCCACTTCCTTGGATTCTCTGAAATGGCTCAAAGTAGAAGAGATAGATAATAAAAGCAGAACTGGTTTGTAAGTTACCTTTTTCATGAATTCCCCTTCAGTCCCAGGGCTTGGAGGAGCTGAAGGCCAGAGCAAGCTAGGCGCAATGCACACAGCTAAGTTAAATGCCGTCATCTGATTGTCCTCAGATTGCTTTTCTATGCTGTGTAAGACTCCAAAGAGATAACGTAATAGCACCACGTTGGCTCTGGGGAGCTGTTCCATTAGCCTAGGAGCAAACAAAACGTTGAAAAAGGAGAGCACTTGGCAAAAGAACCGCTTCAAACCTTCCTCCCTTCATCCAATCCCACCATCCCCACATGTATCAACCGGAGGCCCACCACATACAAAAATGGAAGCCCACAAAGAAAACAAGGTCATGTTAACATTCAACATTCAGTAGAGACTTGCTTCCTAATTCCAGAATGCTGAACTAGATCAAAAAATCAAAATAAATACACCACGATTATGCACTTGGCTGAAATTGAAGTGGAAACTGAAGACCCACATGTCATATTTCTCTTCTTTCTACGTGATCATTTTTCTTTAAACAGCATAAGAAGTCATACAAACAGTTGTACCTGTGGATGCTTTTGATCTTCTCTTCATGGTTCCCTTCATCCATTAAAGAAACCCACTGATCACAGAGATGGGAAGAAAAAATGCTGCCTGGGATATTACGAAGGAAATCCTTAAAGGAAGAAGGAAAAACATATGAACAAACATTTCTACTTGTGCGTAAAAACCTAAATGTAGGCCATTTAACAGCTGGGGCAGTATGAGTCAAGATGATGTTTTGAATCCTCTAGCCAACCCTGGCTATTTATCAGCCCATCATTAAATGTTATTGGTCCTGTCTGGCCTACATAGCTTGGGTTTAGATTTGAAAGATCGTATCTCACAATATGAACCAATATGAACCAACAAACTCTATCAGGCCAACATTAAATTGTTTTATTTATTTATTTATTTAAAACCTTTATATTCCATCTTTCTCACCCCGCAAGAGACTCAGGGCGGAGCACAGCATAAATATGGCAAACATTCATAAAACCATAAATATATACAAACATTAAAATCACTTATATACACATTAAAATCAGTTGCTTAAAAACTGTTCTGTGTGAACTATCAATTTATGGATAAATCTGACAAGTTTTCTATTCTGGATCGGGCTCTGGCGCAGCTATTTAGTAGCCAGCTGCATTAAATCACTACTGACTAAGAGGTCATGAATTCGAAGCCAGCCTGGGTCGGAGTAAACTCCCGACCATTAATAGTCTAGCTTCCTGTTGACCTATGCAGCCTGAAAGACAGCTGCATCTGTCAAGTAGGAAATTTAGGTACTGCTTTATGCAGGGAGGCTAATTTAACTAATTTACGACACCATAAAACCTTCCAGCAGCGTGCATAAGAATGAGGAAGTACTCCATCAAGGACTCAGTGTCACAAGTGGATGGTGAAGCGGCAGCTCCCCCTGTGGCCGTAATCTAGCATACCCTCATGAAGCCGGAAAGCTGGAATGTTAAATTGCCTCTGTATCTATCTATATATGTTGTATGTCTACTGAATGTTTGCCATATATATGTGCATTGTAATCTGCCCTGAGTCCCCTATAGGGTGAGAAGGGTGGAATATAAATACTGTAAATAAATAAAAAATATAGAATCAATGGAACAGGAATTTGTTAATTCAATACTGAACTCTTTTAAATAGTAATCACCCTATAATGTAGAGAGCATGGAATAGAGATCAGAGTGGTGGACCTGAAATGGGGAAAACTGAGTTCACATCACATCTGGCCACAGTGATACATGCCTTGATCACAACCTGTTTGGAGTTCTGTGGTACATCCTATATGGGACTGCCTTTGAAAACCATTTGGAAACTGCAGTGGGTTCAAAATACTGCAGTCAGACTGCAGACTGGGGCCGGTTAAGGGAATGTATAACTCCTTGGTTGAAACACCTTGACTAACTGCCTTTTCATATTTTGGAACCATTGAAACTTCTTGTTACAGCTTACAAAGCCAAAAGCAACTTGGGTTCAGATTATTTCCAAGATGGTATCTTCCAACATGAGCTTGTCTATGTTTTAAGATCCTCGAAGGAGACCTTTTTCTTGGTCCCAATAAGCTTCTAAGCTGAAGAGCCAGCATTGTCCGTAGACTCCTCCAAGATCATGTGGCCAGCATGACTGCATGGAGCGCCGTTACCTTCCCGCTGGAGCGGTACCTATTGATCTACTCACATTTGAATGTTTTCGAACTGCTAGGTTGGCAGAAGCTGGGGCTAACAACGGGAGCTCACCCCACTCCCCAAATTCGAACTGCCGACCTTTCAGTCAGCAAGTTCAGCAGCTCAGCTGTTTAACCCGCTGCGCCACCATGGGCTCCAGAATTTAATTAGGTAACGTTAATAAAGTTGCCCATAGTTAACCCATTCTTGTGTATTGCCTCATCATTTGCGGGGGTTGCGCAGCAAATGGTAGTTTACCTTGAACACAGAGGCTGTCACAAATATGGACTCGCAGAGTAAAAGCACTTCATCCCCTGAGTCAAGCTTCTCCTTCAGCTCTCGGCAAGATTTGGCATTTGCTGAACGTCTGAAAATCCCCCGAGTGAAAGGCCCCTCTTGATAGAGAAAGGAAAGCATGTCCTATAAAATAAATACGTCAACCTGATGAGAAGCAAGCAAGCAAGCATTAAAATTAAAATTTTCAGCAGAACTCAGACTTTCACCAGACAAAGAAATGGAGGGCCAGTAAGACTCTCTTCTCATAGAGGCAGCTTTGGCAGAGCCTTACTTTCAGCACCTCAACGTCTCCATTTCACTGCATTGTCTTGACTTATACACAAAAATGAATGACTGAGATACATAAGGAGAGGTGTCTCAGAGTCTCTAAAGCTGCACATGGGAGGAGAAGAACTTTGTGTTCTGACTTGTGAGAAAATGGACAAAGTACACACCCTTGCTTGTCATTAAATGTCTTTTGGTGATGGATATCCTTTGAAATGTGGCTAGTTTCCTGAAAAAAAGAGCTTCTGCAGAACCTCTCAAAATAAAAGTTGGTAGGCATGAAGAGAGATGCTCCTTCAGATAATTCTGTCCAAACTACTGATTGAAGATAAGTAAGTAAAGGTAAAGGTTTCCCCTTGACATTAAGTCTATTTGTGTCCGACTCTGGAGGGTGGTGGTCATCTCCATTGCTGAGCTGAAGAGCCAGCATTAACCACAGACGCCTCCAAGGTCATGACTGCATGGAGTGCCGTTATCTTCAACCAAAGCAGTACCTATTGATCTACTCACATTTGCATGTTTTCAAACTGACTGGTTGGCAGATGCTGGGGCTAACAGTGGGAGCTCACCCTACTCCTTGGATTTGGAACACAAACCTTTCAGTCAGCAAATTCAGCAGCTCAGCGATTTTGTTGCTACTAGGGGTTTACAACAGGCGTTTTCTAAGTAATAGGGAGGATCAGAACCTTTTCTGTTACAGCTGCCACAAGTTAATTGGGTGTGTTATCAGTCCCTGCATATAACAAGGCACTAAGTTTGCAGGCTTTGAGCTTTGCATTTTGGCTTAGCTTGATGGCTCATTTTGAGCTGAAGAACCTTTGGCTGTTGCTTGGAGAGGTTACGCAGCATCCTGAAGCTGAAGAGTGAAGCAGTTTGGAATGCCAAGGAAGCTGCTTGTTTATGGCAAGATAAGGACATTCTACTGATAGCTAAGTAGAGAGACTATATTATTTTGCTATATGTTTGCATATTGTCGTGTAAAGAAGAAGAGTTACCAGAGATATTGCCTGTTGTATATCGGAGAGTACAATTCTTCTGTTTTGCTTTATGTTTTTTGATCTACAGTGAATAGAACTATATTTTTGTTTCTACTTAAAGCAACAGACTCATGTGTATTTTTTGAGGTTTTATCACACTGAGAGTAAAAGGGGCTGAGACATTCTGCGGGCTACTAAAGCTACTCTGACAGATTTAACCTGCTGTGCCACCAGAGGCTCCAAGATAAGTAACATCATATTAAATTGAGTTGGAAATATATAAGGCACTAACGTGACAGCGAAATGCAAATCTGGTGACTCTGGAACCTTTCCATACTAGAAGGAGTTTTTTATTCTCATACAGCAGGCTGTAAAAGCATCCACAAATATAAAGGTATTCACTAAGCCAGTATGATCTTCACTGATCTTTGTTTCAGACTAACATAAAAACCATTATTAGAAGTTTAAAAGCTGAGTGTATACACACACATACTATGACTGTTGTAACTTGGAAGAGTTAAAATCTAGCCAATCAAAAAAGAATGGCAGGTATTGTTTCTTTAACAGAAGGATCTTTGACTAGATGGCGGGTAGGGGAAGCAGGAGGGAAACACACCATTATTAAGACTGAGTTACTGTTATTAAAATTGGGATGCAGAAGTTTCTGGCTATACTGGCAGTCCCGAGTTCTGAGTAAGATGCCCTAAAATGCCTTTCTCCAAAGAGGAACTTAGCCTGAGAAATCTCTAACATCTCTGTTCCCTTAAAAACAATGCATTTAAGTCTCATTCAACTCACCCCCGCCCCTATGGCCCTGTGTTATGCTCAGTCTTTGCTAGTCTGAGCATTATTCTTTAACCTTTCAGGAAAAGCCAGGCCATATTACTATATACATTTGATAACCATACCTACTTAAAACTATACTTACAGTAGTTAGAACTAAAATGAAAAATGTTATTTCAGACTTAATATTTTGGAAGAAGCTGCATGGCTAGGCAATGCATTGATTTCAGTACAGTAACTCCTTATGCTTATGGATAGGCAACTGTATTGTCCATGCCTAACTAAATTGCACTGTATACATATTATGTAGATGGAATAAGTCAACAGCAGGCCCTTGCTTATGTGGAATTCTAAAGATGCACCAAACTGAAATGTGTTATAAACCACGGCTTCAAAGAAACCTAGAGAGCACTATCCTTGATACACACACATCATACTTACATGGGAAGGCAAAAGGAAGCAATGATGCAACATATGGTTTATGGAAACATGCATGGGAGATACAGACATATCTAGATCCATTGCAATCTGATTTCAAGCCTGGCTATGACTTGGTGGTCAAACTATTCCAGAAACTGGAGTTGGGTGTGTGTCCCTGTTGGTACTGCTCAGCAGCTTTTGACATCCTCCTGAGTTCCCTTGCTGGGATGGTTGCTTGCATATAATATTCTGAAATGGTTCCATTCTTCCTGCAGAGCTTATGCTATGGGATTCCTGTATTCGGTCGTTCATATGAGGAGTCCCTCAGGGTCCTGTTTTGTCCTCTATGCTATTTAACATGCACATGAAACTACTGGGAGAGGTTGTCCAGAGTTTTGGGGTCAGATGTCACCAATATATTGATGATACCCAGCTCTATTACTCCTTTACACCCAATTCCAAGGAAGTTATTTCCATGTTATACCAATGCCTGGCAGCTGTAAGAGATTGGATGAGGATAAACACTTGGAAGCTTAACGTAGACAAGACCAGCGTTGTTCCTGATCAGGGATAAAATTATAGAACCATAGAGTTGGAAGAGACCCCATGGGATATCCAGTCCAACCCACTTCTAAGAAGCAGGAAACTCACATTCAAATCACCCCTGACAGATGGCCATCCAGTCTCTGCTTAAAAGCCTCCAAAAAAGAAACCTCCACCACAGTCTAGGGCAGAGAGTTCCACTGCTGAACAGCTCTCACAGTCAGGAAGTTCTTCCTAATGTTCAGGTAGTTTCCTGTAGTTTGAAACCATTATTCTGAGTCCTAGTCTCCAGGGCAGCAGAAACCAAGCTTGCGCCCTCCTCCCTATGACTTCCCCTGACATATTGATACATGGCCACCATCATGTCTCCTCTTAGCCTTCTCTTCTTCAGGCTAAACATGACCAGATCTTTAATCTGCTCCTTATTGGGCTTGTTCTCCAGGCCCTTGATCATTTTATTCACCCTCCTCTGGATAGGGATGTAGCTTGTGTTAGATCAGTGGTTCCCAACCTGTGGGTGCCCAGGTGTTTTGTCCTACAACTCCCAGAAATCCCAGCCAGTTTACTAGCTCTTAGGATTTCTGGGAGTTGAAAGCCAAAACATCAGGGGACCCATAGATTAAGAACCACTGTGTTAGATGGAGTTCCACTCCTCCTGAAAACACAGATTCACATCTGGAGGGTACTCCTGGATTCGTTTCTGATCCTGGATGCCAAGGTTTCAGTGATGACAATATGCATTTGCACAGTTCAAGTTAATGCTTCAGAAGAAGGAACCACACAGGAACAGGCTTTTCCAAATCTTCACATTGATACCCCCCTGTATGACCCAATCCCCCTGAAAAGAATGGGAACTGCCATCAAAAGTTCAAGCATCAGCCCTTAGAACATTTGGCAACTTACCAAGACTGGTTTGGGCAGATTATCATTCTCACAGATGGCTGGGAGGGAAAGGCCAAAGAGTTTCCCTGACACAGGAGATGTTAGAGATGGTGGCGCATTGTCCACTGGAGCACCTACTCCCTTCCAGAAGGCCCAGTTTATAATGGATCTTTTCCTTTTAAATGGCTTTTGGCTCAACTCTGAAGGGAAAAAAGAGAGTTTTTTTATTGAAGCAATATACAAATTTATGTGGCACTGTTTAGCACATGTTTGAATTATTATTATTTACTTCATTTCTACCCCGCCTTTCTCGACCCCAGAGGGGACTCAAGGCAGCTGGTGCGGTCCTGGAAATTGGGAAAGACAACTGGCTCACATAGAATGGATCCCACCTCTTTTGTTATGAGCCCCGCATTAAAGGCACCTCCATGGGGAATACCAGGGATTTCAGATGGTTTCCCTGGAATTGGATTTGGTGATTGCTGCATTCTACCATTACACGCAACATTATTTTTAGAAATCATAGAATCATAAAATCAAAGAGTTGGAAGAGACCTCATGGGCCATCCAGTCCAACCCCCTGCCAAGAAGCAGGAATATTGCATTTAAATCACCCTTGACAGATGGCCATCCAGCTTCTGCTTAAAAGCTTCCAAAGAAGGAGCCTCCACCACACTCCGGGGCAGAGAGTTCCACTGCTGAACGGCTCTCACAGTCAGGAAGTTCTTCCTCATGTTCAGATGGAATCTCCTTTCTTGTAGTTTGAAGCCATTGTTCCTTGTCCTAATCTCCATGGAAGCAGTAAACAAGCTTGCTCCCTCCTCCCTGTGGCTTCCTCTCACATATTTATACATGGCTATCATATCTCCTCTCATCCTTCTCTTCTTCAGGCTAAACATGCCCAGCTCCTTAAGCCGCTCCTCATAGGGCTTGTTCTCCAGACCCTTGATCATTTTAGTCGCCCTCCTCTGTACACATTCCAGCTTGTCAATATCTCTCTTGAATTGTGGTGCCCAGAATTGGACACAATATTCCAGATGTGGTCTAACCAAAGCAGAATAGAGGGGTAGCATTCCTTAGATCTAGACACTATTCCTATTTATTTATTTACAGCATTTATATTCTGCCCTTCTCATCCCGAAGGGATCTCAGGGTGGATCACAGAACACATACATTGCAAACATTCAATGCCATTAAACAGACAGGACAGACAACAGATAGAGGCATTTCCCCCCAACTTCGGTATCCTGGAGGTTGTGCTCGATTCCGGCCACAGAGGGGTGCTGTTGCTCCAACCTCTATGACGAAGAGCCTTGGTTACAGACTTCCTCCTTCCTTTGATCACCGGTATTTTTTATGATATTTATGGTGCTGTAAAATACCTCCCCGCTTAAAAGGTGCCTAATTTCTCTACTCACAGCACACAGCTGTTTTCGAACTGCTTCGTTGGACAGTAAGCTGGGCTGAAGACTGAGTGCTCATCCCGAACCAGGCTTTGAACTGCCAACCTTTCCAATTGGTAAGCTCTATTGCTATTGGTGATTAACCAGATGTGCTTAAAGCCAGCCCTTAATTGCACCTGAAACAGATGACGGGCCTTTTGGAAGTAAGAGGCAGCAAATATCTATAGCAGTTTAACTAGCATTAAATCCAGTCAAACAAGGCTCCAACTCAGATTCCTCCAGGAATATTATATTTTATTTTGTCAGGGACTTCTGGAATCCTAGGTCCTTTTAGACCACAAAATATTTTATGAAATGACTTCATGTTGTCAAGGCTGTCTTTCCTCAGGGCATCACTTCTGTTTTGAGTAAACAGCATTTCCCTTGTGCTCAAGTAATAGCATTACATCGCTGAGAAAATTTCATCCTGCTTCTATGCAGGAGATTAATAGGAACAGCAACTAGCAAAATATAACAGTCAAGTGTCAAGTACAGCTATAGATTGTGCTCATAACATCGGCAGCGAGAAGCATCTCAGCTTCTCCTACCCACACTGCTGCTTGTAAAAAGTTTTTGAAAATTACTTAATTTTGCAAAGAGACTCAGTACGCCCACGTTTTGCACTTAAGTGAAACATTTCCTCACTTGCTTTTTTGTTTGTTCTAAAGCAGCACTCTCTCTTTCTTCAGCATCCGCCATATGTATGCACCAGCTTTTAAAACACACATTTTACCCTTTTCGCATCATTAATCTATTTTAAAAAATCTCAAGCATTCAAAAGAAAATAACACTGTTGTTGATTTGGCAACCTTTTGCTCAGTTTAAGAGCAACAACTTCTAAGTATTTCTTCAGTGACTAGGATTTGAGGAGACCAGTTTACGATGCCCTGTCGCCTTGTAAGGAGATGGTTACATAAATTTCTGAGTGTTAGACAATATGCAGTGATAAAATAAATCACTTTAAGTGTTAGCAAAATCAATAAAAAATAGCTTCCTGAGAAAGGGATGGCACCAATAAAAATAGCTTGCTGAGAAATTGATGGCATACACACACACACACACACACCAACCTCAAAAAGGGAAGGCATATTTCAGATCAAACAAACAGTTTGGGTGTATTATCATTAAGATGCCAATCTCATTACTATGTAAATGTATTTCACACTGAATGAACTCAAGGCACCATGCTATGGGGCTTACTAGCATAATTATTAAAGATCTGTGTCCTGACAGGAAGAGAAAGCAACACTATTTTATGACAATCATACAAAAGTCCTCTGCGTGAACACCTGTTAACATTAATACAGGCAGTCCCTGAGTTACAATTAATAATAATTATTATAGTAACAATAAAACAATAAAAACAACAGGAAAAACTCAGCTGTTATCAAGACCTCAAAATCGAACTGCAAAGGCTCTGGCATAAACCAGTACAGGTGGTCCCAGTAGTAACTGGCACAATGGGTGCTGTGCCAAAAGATCTCAGCTGGCATTTGGAAGCAGTAAACATTGACAAAATCATGATCCGTCAATTACAAAAGGCCACCACTTGGATCTGTGTGCATTATTCGAAAATCCATCACACAGTCCTAAACACTAGAGAAGTGTATGACTTGTGATTTTGTGATATGAAATCTAGCATATATATCTCATGTGCTGTGCCATACTGTGTTTTGTGTCAGTAAAATAACAACAACAACAATAATAGGCATGTAAAAAATGTGGTGAGCAAAGAATTTATCCAAAGAGTCAGAAAGGTTTTGAAGAGCAAATTAAATGGCGGAAATACAATCAGGGCTATCAACACCTGGGTCATCCCCGTCATTAGATACACTGCTAAAATTGTGAACTGGACACAAGCAGAACTGGATGATCTGGACAGAAAAACAAGAAAACTGATGACAATCCACTACTCATTACACCCGCGTAGTGATGTCGACAGACTTTACCTGCCCAGAAAATAAGGAGGCAGAGAGAGGGCTTCTGCAAGTGAAACAAATGGTAGAAGAAGAGAAACATGCACTGGCACATTATGTGAAAGGCAGTCAAGAACCAACATTGAGGGAAGTCAATAGTAGTAAACTGCTTAAAGTGCAAAAGACAAAGCAAGAATACCGTAAAAACACAAGCCAGAGCAGAAGAGAAATCTGGTGAAAGAAGGCTCTCCATGGACAGTTCCTGGGAAAAATTGAGAGCCAAATTGACAAAGAAGAAACATGGCTGTGGCTCACAAAAGGAACTTTGAAAAAAGAGACGGAGGGCCTGATTCTGGCAGCCCAAGAACAAGCCATTAGAACAAATGCCATTAAAGTCAGAATTGAAAATCGGTGACAGATCCCAAGATTGCACAGACAGACTACAAGCAGAGGCATAACACCATTGCTCAGATGATTCATTGGAACCTGTGCCACAAATACCATCTGCCTGAGACAAAGAACTGGTGGGATCACAAGCCGGAAAAAGTTACAGAAAATGAGCATGTCAAACTACTCTGGGAATTCCAAATTCAGACTGACAAGAGTTTTGGAGCACAATACTCCTGACCTCATGATTGTGTTAAAAAACAAAGTATGGATTGTCAATGTTGCCATCCCAGGTGACAGCAGAATTGAAGAGAAACAACTGGAAAAGTTGACACAATATGAGGATTTAAAGATCGAACTGCAAAGACTTTGGCACAAGCCAGTCAAGGTGGTCCCAATGGTGATTGGCACGGTGCAGTGCCTAAAGACCTTGGCCTGCACTTAAACACAATCGGCGCTGACAAAATTACCATCTGCCAGCTGCAGAAGACCACCTTACTGGGATCTGTACATATTTTTTGCCAATACATCACACAGTCCTAGACACTTGAGACGTGTCCGACGTGTGATCCAATACAACAGCCAGCAGAGTTATCTTGTCTGCTGTGGACTCATCTTGTTGTGTTTCAAATAATTCACAAAGCACCAATCTGCAATGTTGCCAAGTGCTTAATAATTGGCACTCTTTGGGTTCTAATCTTCACTTCCTCAATGAAATTCTGGATGATATAAATTCCCAGTGTATTCCAAGCACTGCTTCCTCTTGTAGCAAAGAGTAACCACAAGGGGGTGGTTTGTAGATGTACAAACATCGACAACGTGCTACTGATAAATGATGGAAGAGGGACTACATTTCCCAAGTAGCTGGCAGGAAATGCCTGCCTGGAACAGATGGAAAAGATAAGATATAAGGGGGAATTGTATTACTATGACTAAGAAGGAGTTGAATGTGGATGCAACAAGGATGCCAGAGGATCAGAGAAACATGTATGAGATTCAGATGTGTAAGGTAAGAACAGAGTCACCACTATCCCCACGTAAACAAAACGAAGGAGAGAAATTGAGAGGTATCTTAAGAGAGCCAACATTATGATCAACATAGTTCCGTTTTAAGTAGAGCACACTGCTCAATGAATTTGTGGCATTTTGACTACTAGGATGGGCAGGAGATCAGGAATCTCTATTCACTTTGCAAAACTAGAAATGGGAAAATGTGCAGCAAGAACTGAAGGCTGGGGGTAAAAGGTGGGCTGTGCAGCAGGACATTCTTGGTGTCCAGCACAGCTGTGCTTATTAAACTACATGGGTTTATAAAACAATCAAAATCTGACAACACTGGAAAACAAAAACAAGACAAACCTCTGTTCCTAAAAGCACCCACAGCAAGCACAGAAAGGAAGCAGCACAAAGCGACCAGACTATTAAGCAACCTCCTAGCCACATTTGGAAAGCTTCAGGGGTCACTGTGGGCACATCTAGATTTCACAAGGCAATTCAGCAATCAAGGAATGCAAGATTCTCAGAAATTAGAAAAATCACATTTTCAGACAGCTGCTTCCAAAATCCTACAGTGGCCATGACAGCTGGATGATTCTAGAAACTACAGAGTCAGTAAATATAACTTTTCCAAGGTCTGATATTTTCTACCTTGGGCAGGGTGCTTACACAAGCACGTTCCAAGGGACAGTTAGGTTCTTAGATGCCAGAAGCAAAGGAATTGTCATATAAATAATGTACCGTATATACTTGAGTATAAGCAGAATTTTTCAGCCCTTTTTTAGGGTGAAAAAGCCCCCCACAGCTTATACTCGAGTCAAGTTATTTATTGACTTGAGTATAAGCTGTTGTTGTTGCTATTATTATTAAATGTATCATTTTACTCTATTTTTATTAATATTACATTTACCTTATTTTCCTCTATTATTATTATATTTATTATTTCACTCTATTATGATTGGAAGGATACCTTAACACATTTACATTGAAGAAGGTTAGAATAAGGGTTTAATCAGAGTCTTAGCTTAAATTACAGTTTTATGTAAATATTTTAATTACATGTATTATTTTACTCTATTTTATATTGTTATTACATTATTTTACTCTATTATTACTACATTTACTATTTTACTCTATTAATTATTATTATATTGGTTATTTTACTCTATTATTACATTTATTATTTTACTCTATTATTGTTATTATTACATTTATTATTTTACTCAATTATTACTGGAAGGATATGTAAGCACATTTATATTGAAGAAGGTTAGAATAAGAGTTTAATCAGAGTTTTAAATTGCAGTTTTATGTAAATATTCAAAAACATTTAACCTACAGATATAATTTTATTGGTATACATATTTATTTTGAAATTGACCAGTAGCTGCTGCATTTCTCACCCTAGGCTTATACTCGAGTCAATACATTTTCCCAGTTTTTTGTCATAAAATTAGTTGCCTCGGCTTATATTTGGGTCAGCGTATACTCGAGTATATACGGTATGCATCTTAGAAAGCTACCAAAACAACTGTTCAATGTCCAGGAATTGAGGGGGAAGTTGTGACGCAATAATCAAATACATAGCTAACTCATCTACCAACAGAACCTCTGAAAACCACTGTGTTACAGGACACAGGTTTAATGCACCATAATCCTTCTTTTCCACCTCTTCCTCCCCTCCCCCAATTTTAAGTATTATTACTCCAAGGTCTTCAATAAGGAGATCTGGCATGTGGATCAATGACACACAAATACATTACAAGGATACAGAAAAGATCTGTAACTACACCTTGAGCATACTTGCTTATATAAGCCTAGGTATCATTAGAGTCCTGCAGAAGAGGCGGATTTGTCAATCAAGATTGCTTTGAATGGAAAAACAAAAACAAAGCCCTAGTAACTCAAAACTACAGACTGGATAACAAAAATAATGAGGTTATTTCCTTACTGGCTTTATTCTGTGTTACATAAACTGTAAATTTATTTTTCAGGATGCATTTTAAACATATATTATGAAAAAAAATCATTAGAAATAATCTCTTATCTAGTATGTGACTTTTTTGCGGAATCAACAGAATACGACAATTTATTACAACACAGAGTCAGTCTGCAGGAAAAAAAACCCACTCTCTGAATGAGGCTTCTCTGAGTGGAAAGACTCACCATTCAGGTCCTGGCCAGTGGCCAGGCGACTTGGCTTGAGGATGAACTGGCACTGAAGCTCGCGGGGCAGCTGTTCCATCAGGAAGGCCCCCTGAAGGTCCAGAGGGCAAACACTGTCCTTTGATCCCTGCATCTGCGGCAAAGTGTCACGAATGTGGCTCATTTTGATTCCAAACGGATACTCATGTCCTGCTCAGAGAAAGAGGAAGACAGCTTAGTATATAAATAATAGAGGCTAAGCAACAGAAAAAGACCTAGCAGGGATGTCGCAATGAGACTATTCCGTGAAAATATGCTCATACACTTGCATAAATATAATGTAGTCACTTGACATACAGGGTACTTTCATTTTTACACTCCATTTCTGATATGATTTTTTATTTATCATGTCAGGAGCAAACAAAACAGTTGTATTGCATTTTTAACAAACAAACAAACAAAACAAAACAAAACACAAAGTTTGCAAGTTTGGTAGTTGATTAAATGTCCTTTGACTAGTAGCTGGCCACTTGGACTGCCTCTGGTGTTACTATAAGAAGGTCCTCCATTGTGGATGTGGCATGGTTCAGGTTGCATTGCAGCAGGTGGTCAGTGGTTTGCTCTTCTCCACACTCGCTTGTCGTGGATTCCACTTTATAGCCCCATTTCTTAAGGTTGGCTCTGCATCTCGTGGTGCCAGAACGCAGTCTGTTCAGCGTCTTCCAAGTCGCCCAGTTTTCTGTGTGCCCAAGGGGGAGTCTCCCATTTGGTATCAGCCATTGATTGAGGTTCTGGGTTTGAGTCTGCCACTTTTGGACTCTCGCTTGCTGGGGTGTTCCAGCGAGTGTCTCTGTAGATCTTAGAAAACTATTTCTTGATTTAAGTCATTGACATGCTGGCTGATACCCAAACAGATGAGCTGGAGATGTCACTGCCTTGGTCCTTTCACTATTGGCTGCGGTGGATGTCAGGTGGTGCAATACTGGCTAAACAGTGTAATTTCTCCAGTGATGTAGGGCGCAGACATGCCATGATAATGCGGTATGTCTCATTAAGAGCCACATCTACTGCTTTAGCGTGGTGAGATGTGTTCCATACTGGGCATGCATACTCAGTAGCAGAGTAGTGTAGCGCAAGGGCAGATGTCTTCACTGTGTCTGGTTGTGATCCCCAGGTTGTGCCAGTCAGCTTTCATATTATATTGTTTCTAGTTCTGATATGATGCAATGAATGGCTTGTTCTCCTCACTTTCTAAAACCACCACTAAGGATTTAAACCAATTATTTCACCTCCCTGCATACCTTCTTTTCCAATTTCATAAAGTTAATAGACAGAGCCTTTATATAACCCTGTAAAATGCCAGGCATATTAACTCTCATTTTCGTAGATGGAATATTTTAATACCCCAGAGACTCATTCTGTTTACAGAATTCCTACAAAAATTAATTGAGGAAGTAGCCATTCTATAACACTGTCACTGCAAACATCTATATAAATAAAAATGTAATGTTTGTTTGTGGGATTAATATAACTCAAAAACCACTCAATGAATTGACACCAAATTTGGACACAATGCACCTATCAGGCCAATGAGTGACCATCACACATAAAAACACTGAGAAACAGAGCAGAAGAGACTTAAAAAACCAAAAAAATACACTGCAACACATGCACAAAACACAAACACACATATAAACACATATACACAGATATAGACACACATACACACATATATGCATAAACACACACACAAAACACATATACACAGACTGGGCCACAGCAACACGTGGCACGGGATAGCTAGTCATACAAAAACAGAGTTGGAAGAGACCACATGGGCCATCTAGTCTATATAAATAAAAATGTAATGTTTGTTTGTGGGATTAACATAACTCAAAAATCACTGGACGAATTGACACCAAATTTGGACACAATACACCCATCAGGCCAATAAGTGGCTATCACTCATAAAAACACCGAAAAACACATCGGAAAAGACTTAAACAGCCAAAAAATAAAATAAAAATACACATATAACACATATGCAAAACAACATAAATATACACATATACACAAATATATACACACAAAACATATACATACAGACTGGGCCACAGCAATGTGTGGCAGGGGATGGCTAGTTTTTAATAATGTCTCAAGTTGCTATGTTTTTATGGGTAAAAAGCTGTACCAAAAGTTATCCTAACTAACTTATTGCATTTTGAACACTCAGAAGATACTTGGAAATATGTCAACACAGAAGCAAGAATGATGCATAGCCACTTAAAATACGGCTACCTTTCCGGACAGGTAATGTATACCAAGCGAACAAAAAAAATATGGCATAAAAGTGTGGCAGTGCTATGATCTTAACCTATGAGAGGGAGACAAGTACTTGGACAGACTACTTGACAGAATAAACTGTAACTACCACCATCCAGTATGGCAGCAAATACACAAGGGACACTGTCCTCCTTCTGTACACACTGTCCTCCAAAATACACACTGTCCTCCTTCCGTAGCGATTTGAAGACTTGGATGTTTGAACAAGCCTTTGAGAATGTCTAGTTCCAATGATCCGCAATTAATGGCACAGCACTGCACTTTCATCCCATGCCCTTAGCTACAGTCTGCACTATCCCTTTCCCTTGTCTTGTTTACAGTTGGCCATGTCTTATGGTAGTAGTCACCATAGGCTATAGAGTGTTGTTCTGAGTTTTAAGTTTATTTATTTATTTATTTATTTATTTGCTTTATTTCTATACCGCATTTCTCAACCTAATTAGGTGACTCAATGCGGTTTACACAATGTAAATTAACACAACAATAACAATTTAAAACACATCATACACAATAACAAAATACATAATTAATCATTCATACATAATGCCTCGATCACAAAGCAAAATCCAATCTCATAATCCTTGTGCCATTCCTATGTTCAATTTACCGTCATCCTATGTTTGATTGCGCTGATTAGCCAAACGCTTGCTCAAAGAGCCAGGTTTTAACCTTCTTTCGAAACGCCAGCAGCGAAGGGGCCTGTCTGATGTCAATGGGTAGGGCATTCCATAGCCGAGGGGCCACCACCGAGAAGGCCCTGTCTCTCGTCCCCGCCAGCCGTGCCTGTGATGCAGGCGGGACCGAGAGCAGGGCCTCCCCGGAAGATCTTAATGTTCGCGTCGGTTCATAGGTGGAGATGCGTTCGGAGAGGTAAGTGGGGCCGGAACCGTTTAGGGCTTTGTAGGCTAGCGCCAGCACCTTGAATTGTGCCCGGTAGCAGATTGGCAGCCAGTGGAGCTGGCTCAACAGAGGAGTGGTACGCTCCCTGAGTGCCGCTCCTGTTAGCAACCTGGCTGCCGAGCGCTGGACCATCTGAAGCTTCCGGGCAGTCTTCAAGGGCAGTCCCACGTAAAGCTGCTGTTTTGTGTGCTATTTGTTTTAATTTTTTGTACTGTAGTGTGTGTTTATTTTATGCGTTGTTTTTAGGCACCTTGCGTCATATGTAAGCCACCCCGAGTCCCTTTGGGGAGATGGAGGCGCATGGGGGAATGGCTGCGGTCTCCCACTTTCCCATAGCCTGAGAAATTGATGCTTCTTTTCGATGTTTGATGTTTTGTCTTATGCCTGATATAACAGGTTGTTGTTTTTTTATTTAATTTTAGTTATTAAGTCATAATTTGTTTTGCCAAATTTCGTTACTATGGCTATATTGTTGTTGCATTTGGGCACCGAATGCTTGCCTTGTATGTTTGGAATCCACCCTGAGTCCCTCAAGGGAGATAGGGTGGAATATAAATATATAATAAGAAGAAGAAGAAGAAGAAAAAGAAGAAGAAGCCATTTGGCCATGAAACTCAAGCGCTTGAAGACGTGTGCACAGAGATTAAAATTAAGCTCGACCTTACAAGATGCTTTCAAGTTATAGCTGGGTTCATTCTGAAATTTTCCAGGAAAGAGTGGATGGGGAGCAGTAAGAGATACCCCACTTTTGAGAGCTTGGAAGAAGAGATACAATTCTTTCCTCTGTTATGCATGTGAGTGGGCATTCCTGAATCAATCATTCTTTATTGGGGTAACATATTCACCACTGGGTTATTTGACAGAAACTGGGACTGCTATATATGCGGTTTTGAGCTCCATGAAGGAAAAGTGGGAGACGTATGTGAAAACAAGCAATTGTGACAATCCTCTGCAGTTCAACAGAGCTCAACTTGTAAGTTTTCATCTACCCCAGTGGTTCCCAAGCTGTGGTCATGGACCACCAGTGGTCCCCAAGAACTAAAATATGGTCCATGGCCTCACGTTACTACACCGTTGCAACAAGAGCAACTGATCTCATGAAACCTTCTTATAGTGCCGAGGCAACAGGGATGTTGGGAGGGGAGAGGCTGACTACCCACAAAAGGTGTGACAACAAGCCTCCTGATTGCTGATTCTCCTCCTCCTACCTCCCCGAGTGGAGCCGTTCCATGTGGTGCCTGTAAGCCTTTGTGTCTTTGTTTTTAGGCCTGTTCCCGGGGTTATTTGGGGTGCTGATTCAGAAAATTGCATCAGATAGACCACATCAGCTTTAGATTATGAAATATGGTTTTCTGTGGGGAAGTAGATGGCGACTACTGGATGCCATATGTTCTGTATCAGAAACTAGAGATGATGTGATCTATCCAATGCAATTTTCTGAATCAGCACCCCAAATAACCAAAACAAATCTAAAGATGACCAAAAATGGATTTGTAAACTCCTTGGTACTATCGTTGGACACAGGTCCCTGGCCAAAAAAAGGTTGGGAACCACTGATCTACCCTCTCTCTGCATGTGTTCTAAAATATTCCTCATCTTTGCAACTTCTCCAGAATATTTAAAAGTACTCAAATTGCAGTCTACAAAATGCCAAATGGAGCCTCAACCTGAACATGCCATGATGGATGGACATTTTTGAAAGCTGTAATCCTAAATGTAGTGTTTCGGAGTTTTGGAAAAGTCATTGTCTGAGGTGGAGCTGACCATTACCTTAATCATTAGTTAGTATATTAATAGATATTTCTCGATCTTTTAAAATGTAAAAGGGAATATTGGTCCTTATTTAATTCATCAACACATGCTATTTAATTATTAAATTACTCATGGTTTCTAAAATGGAACCTCCATATGGAGAGGAAGTAGACAAACAAAAAGGAATGGTTGTGGGATTGCTTGAGAACTTCCATGTGGCAAAGACAAGGTCTGGGCTTAACCTGCAGGAGTATTCCAACATTTCACAATGAATATGCACCAGCCCCAATCACAACTTGTGACAACGAAAGGAAAAGGAGGCAATTACAAAGATATTCCACCTTGAATTCAAATGGTTGACAGCACATCTCCATAATGTTTTGCAGATAATTAAGTCTGTAAACTTTACTTGACAGCAATGAAATCTGAATTTTTAAAATCTGCTTGTGGGCATAACAAGCAGTCGGAAAATGAAAACAAAGCACCAAAAAGGCTATGCTTTCTAATGTGCACCCGTGTAACTCCTACAACAGAACAGAGGTGGGAAAACAGCCTTCAACATTAAGCTCCTAAGAAAATTATTAAGAGTAGCATCACTTTAGCATCTTGTATGATTACAGTCAGAAGAAGAGGATCTGCATTTGCAAGAGAAAAGATTCCTCTGAAAGTAAAAAAATCCAAAGTGTTTGCATCTGTTTTCAAGAGAAAAAATCTTATGTATAAGTAAAGGAGAAAGATCATATGCAGAACATTCAAATGTCAAGGGAGAGCAGGGAAGAAAATCATTCGTTTCCTACAATTACGCCAATGCACTACTAAGGTAGACATAAATTTAGAGGCATAAGCTGGGGCTTCAGAAAATCCTGGCTTAATTAGGAGCAAGTAAATGTGTTTCTGCATGCTGAGAGACTTGCCCACGCATTGGCTCTTCCTGCCTGTGGAAGTGGTTGCTCACACCAGATACTCAATTGTTTCCTTATTGCAATATTCAAACATAAGTTACCATTATCTGGTTGAACCTTTCAAACTCTATCTAGCATATTCGAGTTTTACATTATGTTTTAAGGTCAGACAAACCAAAATCTCTGATCTGGATGACATAAAAAACAAATAATGGATAAACAAAGCTTGAGGAGTCAAGCAGGAACAAAGGAATAGTGTAACCAAAACGAAAACTATAGAGTTTGGACTATGACTAATGGTCTCAGTGACTATTATGGCTTGGAAATTTCGAAAGCTGAAGTCCAAAAAGGCAATTTTTCAAAGCTCTGAATACATTCAATCAAGAGAATATTCTTAACTGTTCATCTAGTCTAGAGCTGGGCTTTAGCACAGCTGGTTAATTGCCAGCAGCAATAGATCTTTCCCAACTGAAATGTTGGCAGTTTGAGCCTAGGTCAGGATGATCACCGACCTTTAGCCTAGCTTACAGTCCACCAAAGCAGTTCGAAAACAACTGTGAGCTGTGAGTAGAGAAATTAAGCACCACTTAAGCGGGGAGGTGTTTTACGGCACCATAAAAAAGCCGATGATCAAAGAACAGGGGGAAAATCTGTAATCAAAAGGCTTGTCGTCACAGAGCATGAGGCGACAGCACCTGCCTGTGGTTGGAATCGAGCATAACCTCCAGGATGCCGAAGTTGGAAAAATGCTGCCACATATCTCTGTCTGTCTGTCTGTCTTGTATGTCTAACGACATTGAATGTTTGTTGTTCTGTGATGTGCCCTGATTCCCCTTCGAGGTGAGAAGGGCAGAATATAAATGCTGTAAATAAATAAATAAGAGTACAGCAAATGGAAAGGCTTGACTACCCTGGCCTTGCCTCTACTACAGATTTACCTTTCCTGTGAAATTCTGAGTCCACTGTCTTTCTGTCAAAGTTATATAATCTCTTTCTTCAAATAAGATTTCAAGGAAAAATATAAAACCAGTAATACAGTATTGTTTTGTATGTGCATGTGCTGTGGTTGTTTTATGTTATCTGAATCCTTGACAAGAGGTGGCACAGAAAATGAATGAAACCACGTATGTAATAGTGTATGTTCCAGAAACTTACCAATAAGAGGATATGGGGCACCTTCTTTCCCAGAGTTCGCCCACAACTGATAGTCCTTTTCAGAACCCTTAAAAAAAAAAGTACAATCCCACAGCTTTAAAAATACGATGCCAATGTAATTAAATCACACTTCATTGTTAAAGTTAATTTGCAAGTTAAAACCTGTGTCTTGAATATGGGTCTCACAGATGTCACTAGAGATCAGCTGTTTTTAATCAAAGCCCAAAAGGTAAATCATCTGAAAATGTACGCTACTTTCATCCACTTTGCCATACGTAGCCCAGCACAGCCTTTTGCAGGTGTTCTGTACATTTGCAATGTAAGAATATCATGTGAGATCTTGATATAACTTAAATATATAGGATCATTATTATGTGTTGTCAAAGGCTGTCATGGCAGGAATCACTGGGTTGCTGTGAGTTTTCCGGGCTGAATGGCCATGTTCCAGAAGCATTATCTCCTAATGTTTTGCCCACATCTATGGCAGACATTCTCAGAGATTGAGAAGCTACGCAAGTGAGGTTCACCCAGGTCCACCCAGAGGCAAAGTGTTCTTACTATACATCAAGAGAACCAATGATCACATAAGGAAGCTGATGTTTTTGTTGAGTTTTTGTTTTTGTTGAATTTGGTCTGATGGAGCTCCAGTGCAATTTGTTTTATTCTGTTATGTTTAGTGTGTTTTCTCTTGGTTGTTGTATTTTATGATGCTCCTATTTGTTTTGTTTTATGGATTGTTTTTGCTTTAATGTCTTGTAGACATTTAGTCCCATATGCAAACCTCCTTGAGTCCCTCTGGGGAGATAGTGGCAGGGTATAAGAATAAAGTTGTTGCTGTTGTTGTTATTATTATTATTAGTGTCAGAAGCGACTTGTGAAACTGCAAATTGCTTCTGGTGTAAGAGAATTGGCCATCTGCAAGGACGTTGCCCAGGAAACACACGAATGTTTTACCATCCTATGAGAGGCTTTTCTCATTTCCCCGTATGAGAAACTGGAGCTGACTAACAGGGGATCAACCCGCTCTCCCCAGATTCGAACCACTGACCTATCGGTCAGCAGTCCTGTCGGCACAAGGGTTTAACCCATTGTGCCATCGGGGGCTCATTATTATTATTATTATTATTATTATTATTATTATTATTATTATTATAATACCTTATTATTATTCTAGCTTTCTGTCAGCCATTGGGTTATATATTACATCAGCAGACATATTACTAACTAAAGTAATAAAAGGACTTTTTAAAAAAATCTAAACTCTTACATTAATTCCAAGTTGCTGGAGAGCCATGAGGATCACATCATTTGCTGAATCCATGTTGGTTACGGTTAGGGTTTTTGACTATTAGTGGAGAAAAGAAGCAAAAGAAAACACCATTATTGGAATTACAACATCACAAATTGAAATGCTGCATGAAATTTGGAATTACAAGAGCAGAGAGGTCAAAAATTTCAGAAACATTTTGGATGCAATCTAATCTGTGCCTAATCTTTCCCTGATTTCACCCTATGGACTACAGTAACAGAGGAAATAGATCCAATTCTGACCCAGTTTTGTGGTATGCTTCCACATGACACTGCAAATCTATTATTATGACATCCCACAGGAGCTTGGAACATTATTTTTAAAAGCTAATAATTGGCATTTATGTTACTTTAAGGGACAGTTCACACGCAACAGAAGGTTACTTTTACATTGATTTTAAAAACAACAGCAAAAGAAAAATTGCTCCAACCTCCAAAATGACTCCTAGTCTAAAAACGTATTTCTTGGGGAATAACAAGTAAATTCTGTCCTGGTGACAAACACTCCAGAAACCATTACAAGTTAATATATTACTCTACGAATGAAATGCAAAACATAGTGATGTTAGTCTGGAATTCCCAGTCTGTACATTTTACACCAACTAAGAGAACAATGTTGGAAGCATAGCTTTTGTAGACTAAGTCTGCTTCCTAAAATGAAAACTTATCACACTGTCCAATCATAACCATTTAAAAAGCAGATCACAGAGATTCCAGGTGACAGAACTCTGATGCCAATGTGTTCTTTACAAATACCTCAAACATACTTCTGTCTGAGCCACTGGAAATTGCACAGAGCCAAGAAAAGTGAACCAAATGAGTACAAGCGCAGTCTATTTTTGCCTGAGGTCATAGCGGAATGATCATAACATAAACAAAACATAAAAAATTAACTCCCCCCCCCCCCCCCCCCCCCCCCCGCAAAGTAGTGACATCTGGCACCCAGTAGTAGGTCAGCACATTTGCATAAGGCTTGCCTTCGGCTAGAATATAATAAAATCATTTGTTCTGCATATGCCTCTCCTCCTTTGCTAACCCTAACTCTTGCATAAAATGGAATAATTCCCCGAGAGCCTCAGCTGCCATAGCAGAAAAAGGAGAAAAGCTTCACAGAAAGCATTGAGATTTTTGGGAACCTTCTATCTGCCACTGTACTGTCTTATTAATATTATTTCTGGCATTACTACAGTTTGCTTTCAAGGTGACCACTACTGGTAGCTCCCAAGATTCGGTTGTCAAGGCTCTAAACTGCTGCATATTTCATGTTCATATATGATTGACAAATATAGCTTTCAAGGTGATATGTAGCTCTGAAACTGAGATTGGTTCATACCTTAAACCAGTGTTTCTCAACCTTCCTAATGCCGCGACCCCTTAATACAGTTCCTCATGTTGTCGTGACTCCCAACCATAACATTATTTTCATTGCTACTTCATAACTGTAATTTTGCTGCTGTTATGAATCATAATGCAAATATCTGATATGCAGGATGTATTTTCATTCACTGGACCAAATTTGGCACAAATACCCGAAATACCCAAATTTGAATACTAATGGGATTGTGGAGCGGGGAGGATTGATTTTGTCATTTGGGAGCTGTAGTTCCTGGGATTTATCATTCACCTACAATCAAAAAGCATTCTAAACTCCACCAATGTTGTAACTGAACCAAACTAGGTACACTGAACTTCCATGACCAACAGAAAATACTGGAAGAATTTGGTGTGCATTGACCTTGAGTTTTGGAGTTGTAGTTCATCTACATCCAAAGAGCACTGTGGACTCAAACAATGATGGATCTGGACCAAACTTGGCACAAATACTCAATATGCCCAAATGTGAACAATGGTGGAGTTTAGGGAAAAGAGACTTGACATTTGGAAGTTGTAGTTGCTGGGATTTATAGTTCACTTACAATCAAAGAGCATTCTGAACCCACCAACAATATAATTGGGCCAAATTTCTGAAACCCCCTCACGACCCCCCCCCCGAGGTGTCCGAAACCCCAGGTTGGGAAACACTACCTTAGACCAATACTGCTATTCTTTGTTTACAAATCTAACAGAGGTTATTACAGAGCATCAAAGTGTAAGCCTTTGGGTCCACAATCTTCCACCCAGTATGCTGTTATGCAGCATCCAAAAAATGTTTTCCAAGCTCCATGAGTCATAGGAACCTTCTACACAGCTGAATAAAAACCCACATTTTCTGCTTTGAACTGGGAATATATGGCAGTGTGAATTCAGATAACCCAGTTCGAAGCATATATTGTGGGATTTTCTGCCTTGATATTCTGGGGTATAGGGCTGTGTGGAAGGGCCCTGGGTTATCAAACCAGATGGTAGTCAAACATTCAATTTGTATAGATTTTAGAAGTACACTAGGGGCCATTCCCTAGTCATATAACCCAGATTATCAAGGCAGAAAATTCCACAATATCTGCTTTGAACTGGGTTATCTGAGTCCACACAGCCATATATTCCAGTTCAAAGCAGATAATAACAATTTATCAGCTGTTAGGATTTCTGGGAGTTGAAGGCCAAAACATCTGGTGACCTACAGGTTGAGAACCACTGATCTAGAGCAAACTCAGTTAATCAAATGAATTAGTCCATGGACTTACTAACTGAACTAAATGTAAGTGATGACATGACTTAATAGGTCTACTCCATTTGGGAGAAAAAATCAAATTTAGGGCAAACAAAGCAATTTGAGCCTTTACATCTGGACAACAACAAATCTAAAGGACCTGCATCATATCTTAACATATTAAGAAAGTCTTAATATCCAGAACTAGAATGTATCACCATCTTGAAGTTCCATCCCAACCAGTCCCAATAATGCCCTGCTTCACATGGGCTAGCTTGGAGAAAGACAATAGCCATAGACTCTATTTTAATACTAGTTTGGCTCTTCAGTTCCTTTGTTAGGTCTTCCTGATCATTTGGGGTAAGAAAATAGGGAAAGAGATTTAAGACATATCTTGAGTGCAAACATGAAACAGTCAACTTAATTTTCAAAGCAGGGGAAAAGGCGATAATGAAGAAGTTGTATGCATAGAAGCCAGAGGCTTATTCATATAATATCAAAACACAGTTTAGTGTTAAGTCCAAAGTGCCCAAAACACCAAGAAGAATTCTCCTTCAGCAGCTTCTGTGCCTCAAAACAGATGCTGGCATTTTATACTCAGTAACTATTGCCCATCATGCAATACTAGAATGACTTTTCACAGCAGTTTGCCAAGGAACAAGAAGAACTGTTCCACTTAATATACTCCTCAAATGTTGGCTTATGAACACTTACATATGCACAGTTTCCAACATCCTTTGCAATAATCTTCAAGGGAATGCTCTTGGGGTAGTCTTTTGCTTTCTCTTCCTTTATTCGGCTATGAAAGCAAGCAGAATGGAATAATTTTTTAAAGTATATTCACAAAACAGTGCGTCATGGGAAATATATTATGCCAATTTACCACATGCAAGAAAAAGTAAATAAATAGTAAAGTAACACAGTACAAGAAGTAAATATGGAATATGTGTAATTGACATCTGGAATGGCCCAGTCTACGATTTTGGATCATGTGATTTTATGTTTTTATTTTTATACTTAATGTTTAATTGTCCTATTATTTTATGGTGAATTTGTCCGATTGTATTTTATGCTTACTCATATGCTGTTTGATTTGTGATTTGGTTTATGTATCTAGCATTGTTTTTTGTAAACTGCTTTGAGTCCCCCAGGAGTGAGAAAAGCAGTATATGAATACTGTAAATAAATAAATACAAGAGAATATATTTATCTGTAAGTAAAGTTCCTTATTTAAAAAGACATTTTTACAACAACAAAAAAATCTGCCTGAATTTTGAGATTTTCATTGTCTCTGTTGGATGTTCACTATTCTACAATATTAGGTTGATGAGCACTTGCTCAATTTTGAGTCTACAAAATGAAACCTTATTCTGTAAAGCTATTTCATGGATGGTGGCTCCCTTTCATTAGAAGTTTTGTAATGCTTTAGCTTTACATTTTCTGATCAGCAGGTAAATTTCTTCCAGGTCTATAGTTCTAGTTCATTCAGTGGCGCAATGGGTTAAACCCTTGTGCTGCTGAACCGCTGAGCTGAAGGTTGGCAGTTTGAATCCGCAAGACGGGGTGAGCTCCCATCTGTGAGCCCTAGTTTCTGCTAATCTATCAGTTTGAAAACATGCAAAAAGTAAAGAGACACTCCAAGCAATCCTGTTGGCCACATGGCCAGGAGTTGACAACATAGGCTCCTCGGCTTGAAAATGGAGAAAGCACCTCCCCAGAGCCAGAAATGAGCATCGCCTCCAGAATCCAGAAATGAAAGGAGAAGCCTCTGCCTCTGTGTTGGTGTATCTTATTGTATACAATAATAAAGGCACTGAAAGTTTGCCTACATATGTAAATGTTGTAATATGCTCTGAGTCCCATAGGAAAGAAGGGCGGAATATAAATGAAGTGCATTATTATTATTATTATTATTATTATTATTATTAAAGTTACCTGCCAGTCTCTCTTAATCTGAGTTACAGAAATTACGCAATTTTTCAGGATTTAAAATTGCCTGTACTTTGACTAGACAGACCACAAGAATCAGACAAAGCTTTATTATTGTCTGTCATTGATGGCATCTCAGAACAGACGTACCTTTGAAGGAAAGTCAACCACTTCTCTTTCTGCTCCACGGAACTGAAATAATTAAAAACTTGTTTTAAATTGCATATTAGAACAATACAACACTACTATGTAAGGAATCTTTGGGCAATGTTTCACCTGGTTAGAGACAAGCAGGACAGTTATCAAACACAGAAATATACACGCAATCTTGGGCAAACTGGCATAACGACTTTATGGGGCGCTTTAGAAAACACCTGGATGGCCCAAGTTTGTCCATGCCTGCTATGGAGGGAAGGTAAGCTATTTTCTTCTGCTACATCATTATTTTTATTATTATCATTTACTTTATCTTTTTTTCCCTTTTTATCTCTGCAATAACCTTGTATCATCTCTTGCTGGAAGTCATAAATATTCTCTTTTATTCTTCCTGTCACCCATCCACAGTAACTCATTGGGAAATTGTCAACTGGGAAGCTTGATTTTTAGGCTGTCGCCATTTCTCTAGTTTCAGTCATTCTTTCAATCTCCTGGTTCAAATTCTTTCCAATAATTAATGTCTACACTCTGAATAACCCTATCTTGGAGATGTTTCAATCACGTTTAGTTGGGTCTGTAGGAGATTAAAAATTGATGGGAAAGAGGGGAACGTCAATGGCACAAACAGTTGGCTCCTGCAGTCAGGTTGGCTCACAGCTTAAGTCATTCATGGTCGTTTGTTGCATATTCCATCCCAAGAATGCAACGAGGCAAAAAGATATAGGTAAATACAGGCTGTATTTCCTGAAACCTCTGTAGCAGTTTGCTGTAATCTTAAAGCTTCACCCTAGCCACTGGCTCAGCTAACTCACAGTTCACTGGGACAATTTCATTGGACACGTTGAGGATGAATTTGTATCTACTCTGGCAAGGTTATAGTAGATCAAAGGGATGGATGTTTGACCTGCTTGCCTTGATGTGATATATTACAGCTTGAAGATGTGCATAAGATCCTTCAACAACATGAAAGCTAACCATACAAATTCAGGATCCTTCCCATGCTGGAAAGCAGCCAAAGGAAGCTTTGTAGGAAAGGTGAATGGTAATTGCATTCTTAGAGACTACACAATGTAATGTAATGTGGAACGCCCTTCCTACGGACATTAGACTAGCACCATCTCTAATGGTATTCCGCAAAAAGGTGAAGACCTGGATGTTTGTGCAGGCGTTTGAGTAATTTAGTACAATCTGGTAATGGAACATAGGAATGGAACAATGGACGACGAATCTGGACTACGCTTGGATGATGAGAGGATTGGGTACGGTTGTTTTTTGTAATAATTGTGCATTGTAATTGCTTATTGCTAATTTATGGATAATGTGTTAAGTCTATTGTTATATGTTGTATGGAACCACTGCTGTTTCTACTGTTTCTACTGTTTGTGAACCGCTGTGAGTCGCCTTCGGGCTTGAGATACAGCGGTATATAAGCAAAGTAAATAAATATATAAATAAATAAATAAAGAAGGCTTCCTCCCATATGAACCTGCCTAAAATGTTAGTAGAATCATCAGTGGAAGCCCTGTTGCATATACAACCCTGGTAGGTGGTGTGCAATCATGACAGAGCTTTCTTTAAAGCATCAATCAAATGTGAAGGCTTTAAATGTTTTTGTTGGGTTGTTGTAGATTTTTTCAGGCTATATGGCCATGTTCTAGAGGCATTCTCTCCTCAGAGGACCTCACTACCTCTGAGGATGCTTGCCATAGATGCAGGCGAAACGTCAGGAGAGAATGCCTCTAGAACATGGCCATATAGCCCGAAAAAACCTACAACAACCCAGTGATTCCGGCCATGAAAGCCTTCGACAATACATTCAAATTTGTTTATATCACCTTGGAGATCTTGGCAGGCTGAGAAGCAATAGGTAAATCAATCAGTAAATCAATATGTCATTCAATACATTTTGCAGCAACTGCACAGGGGAGTACATTCCTCTTATTTCAAACTATTGACCATAAGAATCCATCTAGATTGACTAGCAGTAATGACTAAAACTCGAAAGAATAATTTAATGATGGTTCTGTTCCTGCTTGAGAGTTAGTTCCAGAAGATGAGAGTTTATGAACTCCTGTTTGAAACATAGACCATTGGCTTGTGATATTTCGCAAGGATCAATATTCTCCCAGATGTTTAGTATCAGCAAGAAGCTAGTGGGAAGTGTCATCCAGGAAGCTGACATGTCTTGTCAGCAAAATGAAGACAACATTCAACTCTTTTTTCCCCTTTTCTCCTAACATTTAGGAAGTTGTTGATGTTCTGAACTAGCCTAACAAATAGTCTGTGTCTTCTGGTCAGAAAGAAGACAGACTTCTATTAGACAGATTCACAATCTGGGAATACTACTGGTCTTGGATGTATATCTTGTTGATCAAAAGAACACTGTGATCAGGAGTGGCTTTGGCTAGATGAGACGGGTGTGTCAGTAGTAGTTGTTTCTGAAGAGATTACATCAGAGGAACACTCGCCTTAGTTATATACAGGTTGGTTTACTGAAGTAAGCACCACATGTAGCTAAGTATGAAATTCCTTCACTTATCTGTCCAAACGTATTTCCTTCTATGAACCATCTCAGAGGCTAAGATTGTCTGGGGAGGCCCTGTTCTCAATCCCACCCCCTCTGCAGGTGCGACCGGTGGGGATGAGAGACAGGGCCTTCTCAGTGGTGGCCCCTCGGCTTTGGAACTCCCTCCCCAGTGAAATCAGGTCAGCCACCTCCCTCCTGACTTTCAGAACCAAAGTAAAAATATGGCTCTGGCCATTAGTGCAGTGCAATAAGTGAGGTGGAACTATTTGTAATAATGACTGGAATGGCTTTTAACTATGTCCTCGAATTACGTGATTTTAATAATGTGTTTTAATGTTTATATTGATTTTTAATTTTAATGTATATGTTTATTTTCTATTGTCTGTTAATATGGCATCAAATTGCTGCCAATTGTAAGGCTGCTCTGAGTCCCCTTCAAGTTTTGTTTTGTTTTTTGTTTTGGTCAGGAACAACTTGAGAAACTACAAGTCACTTCTGGTGTGAGAGAATTGGCCGTCTGCAAGGACACTGGCCAGGAGATGCCCGGATGTTTTGATGTTTTTCCATCCTTGTGGGAGGCTTCTCTCATGTCCCTGCATGGGGAGTTGGAGCTGACAAAGGGAGCTCAACCACGCTGTCCCCGGATTCAAACCTCCGACCTGTCGGTCTTCAGTGTTGCCAGCACAAGGGTTTAACCGGGGGCTCCTCCCTTTAGGGTGAGAAGGGTGGGATATAACTACACTAAATGAATAAATAAAATAAGTGCAACTGCAAAACAGCTGCATTAGTTATCAACATGCCTCTGAGCACAAAAATATCAGTGATTCGTTTCAAAGCCCAAAATAGGGACGGGATGGGTTAGGGATCACCAACTTCCCTGTCATCTTCCTATTCCTTAACATCAAAAAGAGAGTTCACTATGTAATCAAGGAGTGATTGAATGGGACAAGATAAATGCCTTTTCAGTGGCTGCACATATATAATGAAACACTTTGGCTCAAATCCCAAATTCTACTTCGGGGAACTTTGGAACTCCTTCCCCATATCCTTACAGAAATTCCCAATGTTGTTCAAAAACAATTCCAGAGGGGTTTCCAGCCGATCGAGAGCTGCTTCTGGGATTATAAAGGGGAGGAAGGAATAGTTTCTATTGTTTTCATTAGCAGAAGTCCAGCACTTGATCCCACCCTCCATTCTTTGATGTTTTTCACCTGTCACCAAATAATATTTTATTATGACTGACTTTTCCTAATAAATCTCCTTGCTTGGCTGGTTGAAAGTTTAAAAAAAATACCACCACCGCCCAAAAACATTGTGATTGTTAAACTTTTGTGAGTGACCTTTAGGCAATTTGCACAGAAGGGTAAGATACAAACACCTGAATGAATAAAGAAACTGCATGCAGACCCAAAGAGGAACAGTCTGAACTACAGAAAAAAATGCTAGCTAGACAAAGCAGTCAGCAATGGAAATAGACTTCAAAGGTTCGGTATCACACTGCCTGACTGGAGGTTAAGTGTTAGCACTGAATTCATTAGGCATTGGCAGCCACCCCTTCACATCAAGAGCTAGTTAAGAAAACAAGTGGCAGGTCGAGGGCAGCTAACAAATGTCACCAACGACCACGACCTTAGCAAGACATTCATCAATTCATTTCTTTTTGCCCCTGTATCTCCTCATCTCTCACAGAGAGTTTCAAAGGCTCCCATGGATTCAAAGAGGATACTCAAGAAAACGTGAGCCATTTCCACAGAATGTACTTCATAAATATTTGGACTTTCTTTTAATCTTTTCACTTACTTAACTCTTGTGTAATTATATACTCTCGGACAACTCTTATAAATTTCTTCACATGCTCTCTTTACCTCCCTGTGTGCACATCTCAGTTTACACAAACTCCAAAATTCCCTTCGACAGAGGGCACCACATTGATAATGTCAGATATTTCATAGCCAAGTAAGATAACCTATTGAAACATTTGTTGTCAAAGGCTTTCATGGCTGGAATCACTGGGTTGCTGTGAGTTTTCCAGGCTGTATGGCCACGCTCCAGAAGAATTCCAAATGCAGCCTATCGAAACATGCTTTTTAAGTGACACAGAAGTTCAAATAATGTCATGAATCTCTCAATTTAAGCATAACCCATGTGTCCCAAAGCTGTTTCAGTGAGTTTCCACTAGAACAAGTTGGTCATCTGTATTGTCGCTTTCATGGCCGGACTCACTGGGTTGTTGTAGGGGTTTTTTTGGGCTATATGGCCATGGTCTAGAGGCATTCTCTCCTGACTTTTCTCCTGCATCTATGGCAAGCATCCTCAGAGGTAGTGAGGTCTGTTGGAACTAGGAAAATTGGTTTATATATCTGTGGAAGGGTGGGACAAAGAACTCTTGTCTGTTGGAGCGAGGTGTGAATGTTTCAACTGACCACCTTGTTTCAACTGACCACAAATCCATCTCCTTTTTGAATTAACACAAGAGAACTCCTTGGTTTAAGTGAGATATATTTTGTACCCAAAGTCACTCTTCAATCTGCATACACATAGATAAATACAATAACAGGGGAAGGAAAGTGACTGCTCTCATACCTGAAACTGGCAACGCAGTTGGTGGTGGGCCATCCCAAAACAAAAGATCTTTCCAGGCTAGTACTGCCCTCGCAGACTTCTTCCAGGCAAGATGCTGTCCACATTTCAGAAAGGCGTGCCTGGCTCTTTAGTTTGAAATGCAACTGTGATCTGTCAATGAAAGAAATCTATGATACAACACTGATAATCAAAGCTTAGAAATACATACAAAATGAGCCCGACTTCTACCAATTCAATTCTATTCAACAATTAGCTCTGCCATTGCTTCAAACAACAGTTGTGACTGCTGTAGGCCTGGAGGCAAAAATCCTGAGCCAACAGATGGACTGTCCGCTTCAAAAATCTGTGTCTGTTGGACCAGACCACTTTCTCTAGGCAAAATAAACTGTCACCAAATGCTGTGCATCTAGAAAGGAGACAACAAATAAAAGAGGAAAATGCATATGCTGGTTAGGAGATTCGAGGAATTTGAGGTTTCAGAATGCAAATCTCTGACCTCACTCCCAGCCCTGAATAATCTAGAATCCCAAATTAAGATGCTGACAAGCCTTTGGTGATGGTAATAGTGTAAGACTCCTTCTTCAGGTTGAATCTCAAATACAACACAAACGGAACACAGGCAAAATCCAGCTATTTTGGTCTCAAATGAGCAAGCACTTGACCCTTATGGATTTCAGAGAACTGACCTACATTTAGGATGCTCTGATTCCCCCCTCCCACAAAGCTTTTAGCATTGAGTCAATTAACAGCTCTTGACTGGATGGTGTGCCACAGAGGGACTGGCACCAACCCAAATACCCACAGTTGTAAACACTGTTTCCAAACACAATTCACAGGGAACTTTCTCCTGCATGATTCCCATCTGAAATGAATGAGAGAATATGTTCTATTCTTACACTGTTGTTGTATCCAAGCATATCTAATTCTACTGGGGTTTGCTGGAAGAAGGCGTAATTGTGCCTTCCATCAATCATATTTCTGTCTTCATAAACCTATCTCTTGTTTATGGTAGAACACTCAAATACACAAGTGATCACCGGGGAAAATTCTCAGGAAAAAAATGTGATGCAGGAAAAACTAATGACTATATCACAACTAGACTAGTATATTCATAGATAATATACTGGCTACTGCATTAACCTTGCCACTCCTTCATTTTATTGCCTCAATGGAAGGGCATAGCACAAAGTTCAATGTAGGACCCCATGCACGTTATAGGTCATACATACATTGCAAGTAGTTACATTGCATTTAGTTACATTGCAACGAAAGAATCATAATGTATCCCCGGGGGAAAAACAATTAAAAAATGAGAAGCCATTCTAACTCCTTCTTATCTTACAAGCTGAGATGAACTCAAAGCTGAGATGAACTCAAAGCTCACACAACAACAAAAAATGTTTAGAGCTGTAACTACTGTACAAGGGTTGAATGAAAAGTAATGCCTCTACTTTCTTTTCTTGGGTTTGGATGGGAATATTTTAATAAATCAAACGCAGAAATAATCCTTAGAATGTGCTCTATAACTACCAATATTCACTTTCTCACATAATCACCAGACAATTGGATACATTTCTGCCAACGATGAACAAGGTTTCTGAAGTAGTCACGGAAGAAGTCGACACTCTGGTTCCTCAACCAGCGTCTTGCAGTTCTCTCAACATCTTCATCAGAAGCATAATGATGTCCCTGCAGATCTTCTTTCATTATCGGGAACAGATGGAAGTCAGACTGTGCCAAATCTGGACTGAATGGAGGATGTCGTACAGTGGTGAGATCCAGTCCCTGAAGTTTCAAGTCTGTGCACTTTTATTTCAGGTGTCAGCATCCTGGGTACCATCGTGCACAGATCTTCCGATAGCCAAGCAAAGCAATAATGTGACCCACACGTTTTTGGGAAATGCCAATTATGCTTGAAATTTCTCTCTTAAGTGATACAACGATCATCCTGAATCAATCTGTCAACCTTTTGCTTGTGAAATTCGGTGGTTGCTGTCACAGGACATCCAAGTCTTTGTCAGGCAAGTCAGATGTTCCCACCTCAACATCTTTAAACTTACTCGCCCAACGATGCACAGTACTCACATCAACATAATTACCATAAACAGCTTGCATTCTCTGATGAATCTCCTTTGGGGTGACACCTTCTGGGGTCAAGAATTCAATGACTGCACATTGCTTAAGTTGCATTGACCGACCATCTGCGCAGGATTCCATACTTTGCACTTTAACAACACAACCATTCAATGCTAAGGCTTCCTGCCAAAATGGAACTGTAGAGGAGAGTCTATGGAACAAGCCAGTACCTGCCGCCTACCAGTACTGCTATCTGTTGAGGAGTTACGAAGGTGGAGGCATTACTTTTCATTCAACCCTCAAATATAAGTTGGCTAATTATTTTGTTGTGCTGTTTTTTTTACCACCAAGTCAACTTCAACTTAGAATAACTTTATGAGTGAAAGATCTCTAAAGTCCCAGTCATCAACTGCCCTGCTCAGATATTGCAAACTTAGAGCTGTGGTATCTTTAATCCACCTGTAATGCAATCTTTCTCATTCTGTACAGCCTGCAGTAACATTAACAACCTTAGATATGCAGAGTGCAGCCAGGAAATCAGAAGATGTTGACTTCTTGGGAGGAGAGCAACAGCCAATCTCGATAAAATAGGGAAGAATAGAGACATCACACTGGCAACCAAGATCCACATAGTTAAAGCAATGGTATTTCCCATAGTAACCTATGGATGAGAGAGCTGGACCATAAGGGAGGCTGAGAGAAGGAAGATAGACACTTGTGAACTGTGGTGTTGGAGGAAAATTCTAAGAGTGCCTTGGACCGAAGGAGATCAAACCGGTCCATACTCCAGGAAATAAAGCCCAAGGGAAAGATATTAGAGGCAAAGATGAAGTACTTTGGCCACATAATGAGAAGAACATGAAAGCTTGGAGAAGACAATGATGCTGGGGAAAATGCAAGGAAAAAGGTAGAGGGGCCGACCAAGGGCAAGATGGATGGATGGCATCCTTGAAGTGACTGGCTTGACCTTGAAGGAACTGGGAGTGGCTACAGCCGAGAGAGAGCTCTGGTGTGGGCTGTTCCATGAGGTCACAAAGAGTCGGAAGCAACTGAACAAATAAACAACAACAAAACAGCCTGCCACTTTACTGTCTTTCCAAGGAGACGTGTCATCTCATGATATGTTCAAAGTACGTATAACAGCCCTAATTCAGTTATCATGGCTTCCAGTGAGATCCCCAGCCTTACTTCGAGGAGATATATATATATATATATATATATATATATAGAGAGAGAGAGAGAGAGAGAGAGAGAGAGAGAGAGAGAGAGAGATCATATATTTTGTGCTGATGTCTATTTTTTTTCCTGGGCATTCTGGGTATTCTTCTACAAGGCCAAGATGAAGGGGGAGGTCAGAGCATGCATGAGTCAATCCCCTCTTAACCACAAGATTTACCCTTGCATGCTTAAAGGAACAGGAAAGCCCTGGCCTAAAGATATACCCTCCATGTTGCTACTTGGCAGAGACAGAAAGTGGCTCTCCCTTCCTTGGCCTTCCATGTTATTTTGATTTTAACAAAGCTTTGTCTTCTTGGGCAGGGCTGTTGCAGAGTTCTCACCTGATAAGTGGATTACTGCCTAAGACTGGAAAGTCTTGTGTAAAAGTGGGTCAGTCTAAAAAAAGGAACCTTAATAGGCATCTAAAAGCTGCAGGAGACAGACAGACAGAGAAGTGACGAGGGAGATTGTCTGGCAGCATTTGAATCAGAGAGGAATGCAACTCCTAAAATGACAACTGTGAAGAACAGAAGCATTTGCACTGGAAATATTTTTATAGAAAATTCTGATCGAACACATGTTGCTGCCAGTGTCCATGAAGGACACAACTTCTATGTTCAACTTAATTTTTTTGCAAGATGAAATGTCTCTTATCCCACTAATATAGTGAGAGAATTTGTAGAATATTGATTGTTCCTATCTATATAAACAAAAATGTGGGATTGACATTACTCAAGAACCACTGGACAAATTGACACCAAATTTGGACAGACTAACGAGTGACCATCACTGATAAAACTCCACAAAAAAGCAACAGAAAGAACTTAAAAACCTCCAAAAGCTAAATGACAATACAGCACAAGTGTGAAAATGATTCCCCTCCTCCACCACCATCCCTCCCCGCATGAGGGAAAAGAAAACAAGCATCCGCCCCAGCTCTCCTTTGCCCATGCCTGTGCTACAATAACATTGGAAGGCTGCGGTCCTCAATGGGCGACCTTGGCCCACAGCAGTTTGGCCCCTTGTCCTGAGACCCCGAAGGTGGTGGCAGTTGAGAGGAGCGATGAGCAGACTTGAGGGTGACGTGAGGGCACAAGGAAAGTGTGTGTGTGTGTGGGGGGGGAATGGGGTAGTCACTCAACTCCAACTTGAGCAACCAGGGAAACTTCGCAAGCAGCTCAGGCCATGTCTCAAGTCTGGGCCACTGTCTACAGGTGCCATGGCGGCCACCTGGTTGGCTGTCTGTCTGGCCATAGGCCCCACACATTTCTGTTTAACCCCTCGCATGCCAGACTGGGTCCACGAGGCAATCCCCTACCTCGCAGCAGGAAATCTCCCAGATACCTAGCTTAATAACCATTGAGCCCTTGCCCTGCGGAGAGGCAGGACACACCTCTCTCAAGTGCTGCCTTCAAGCCCAACTCTTTTCCAGCCTATGTCTAGAGGGAAGGAATGAAGGAGAGAAAGGGGAAAGGCAGGCAGGCAGGCAGGCAGGCAGGCAGGCAGGCAGGCAGGAAGGAAGGAAGGAAGGAAGGAAGGAAGGAAGGAAGGAAGGAGGTAGAGAAGAAAAAAGGAAGGAAAGAGAGAGGGAAGGAAGGAGAGAAGGAAAGGAGATAAAGAGTGAGGGAAGGAAGCAACCAAAGAGGAAGGAAGGAAAGAAAGAGGTAGAGAAGGAAGAAAGGAGAGAAAGAAAGGAGAGAAAGAGGGAGGGAAGGAAGCAACAAAAGAGCAAAGGAAGGAAAGAAAGAAAGAGGTAGAGAAGGAAGAAATGAGAGAAGGAAAGGAGAGAAAGAGGAAGAAAGGTTGGCCACAGCAATGCGTGGCAGGTACAGCTAGTTAATAATACAGTCCATTTGGAAATACACTCAAATGCATATCCATATGAACCATTATCAATACAAAAATGCTAAAATCTGTAATAGGGCAATCTATAATGGTCACAAAATGTGAGCATTCCCGTCCTTCAGAACACTTCCTTGATAAACAAAGAAAAACAACAATAGGCCCCCACTTTTCTTTTCAGGATGATATAGTGTAAAGGTGATAGCGCTGCATCGGGATCATGAAGATTCAGGATTAAGACCTCACTCTATCATGAAAATGGACAAGACTACAAAGGGACCACCAATTGCAGTGTCCAAACACAAATCAAGGAACATGAAAGACACTGCAAAGTAATTCAACCTGAGGAGTCAGCCATAGCAGAGCACCTGATGAACCAACCTGGACACAGCATATTATTTGAGAACACAGAAATACTGGACCACTCTAACAACCATCATGTCAAACTATCATGTCAAGCCACTGAAATCCACAAGCAACGAGAAAAACTTGACAATGAACAAATTCTGGCTACCAGTATTAAAAAAACTCTAAATTCAGGACAGTAAATAAAGAACAACACTCAGAAAACTGGGGATATCCAGATAAGAAACAATCAGGGCCAACTAATCACCAAGTAAAACTTGGCTATTTCATTTTGAATGATGTTTTTTGTCTTTGTATGTTGTTATTTTATGTTATATTGGTGCTGGTTATTGATTTTGGCCAATTTTCGTTGTATTTTTAAATGTTCTGTGTTGCACTACTGTTGGCTGTAAGCCACACCAAGTCCTTTTAGGGAGATGGGGAGGGATATAATGGTAGGTTACATACCTGTGACCATCTTTCTTCGAGTGGTGCTCTGCGAATTCACACTTGTGGAGAGACTGCGCCTGCGCGGGCTCCAACGGAAACTTCTACATTTTAAAACTTTTCAAGTTTTGGCGGTAACCCCGCCCAACCCCGGCAGGGGATAAAAGGACGCCCCGCGCACACCGATCCAATTCCTACGCCGCTACGGTAGCGAGAAATTGGAGGTTTGCTAGAGGGGAGGCTGGGCGGGTTAGTGTGAATTCGCAGAGCACCACTCGAAGAAAGATGGTCACAGGTATGTAACCTACCATTTTTCTTCGTGGTCTCTGCGAATGCACACTTGTGGAGACTAGCAAGCTTAGGTCCCGGAGGCGGGAAGAAGGCAAACCGACTAGTCAAGTCAAGGGCCAAACAATTTTATTAAGTGCAAACAGTTACCAACAAGAGATTGTAATCACTTCCGAAGAAGGGCACAGTGCATAACAAGAGGTTGCAATCACTTCCAAAGAAGGGTACAGTGCATAAACTTATGGGAGTACGTGATCCTCCCGGTCACGTGAAGGTGACCAACAACTGAGTAAACTTTCGACCCTTGAAATAAACCGCATGGTGATTATCGAAGACACTCATTACAATGAGGGCACATTAAGTGGTAATACAAAAAACAGTTTGTTAACAAGTGCACAACACATTTGCAAGGCAAAGCCATCGATAAAGACACAGAATACCCGTGATGAGCCCATTAGGCCATAGTGCAATGGTTGCCTGCGCCTCAGGCAGTAAGGCATCAAGTGTAAAGGTGCATATACATTCACTGGCAAAAAATTCAAGTAACAACATGGTAATAACATTCACAGTAACACACGGTATCGAAGGAACAATCGGTACCGATAGAACACTCTGCGAAGCTCAAGGCGGGCATGAGCCCAGAACTGCCCTCCCAAAGGCCATGTCAGGTGTATACCTGGTGTTCAGTCTATAATGCGACACAAATGTCTGAGGACTCTTCCAAATGGCCGCCTTGCAAATAGCGTCCAGGGGAATCCCCTTAAGAAAGGCTGTCGATGCCGCCATAGCCCTGGTCGACCGAGCCCGGACGACCGAGGGGGGTTGTTGTCGAGCCAGTCGATAACAGAGCTCGATGGTCGAGGTAATCCAGTGCGACAAGCGTTGCGCCGTGATCGGCAGGCCCACCTTATCGAGGGCATATGCAACAAAAAGTCTCTGCGACCTCGAGACTGAGCAGTCCTGTCCCTATAGCACAGCAATGCTCTCCGCACATCAAGCATATGAAGTCTCCTTTCCCTCGGGGTAGAGGGGGACTGACACAACGAGGGAAGGACAATGTCTTCATTAACATAATAACGAACCTTAAACACACACACAAAAAACTACTGGAAACAACTGAAACTGAAACTGCTATAAAAAACAAAATACACTCTTCATGAAACTGACTGACACTCAACACAGACAAGCGACTAACAAAACACACTACACACATGATCGGCAAGCCCACTTTATCCAGGGCATAAGCAACAAACAGTCTCTGAGACCTCCGAGACTGAGCAGTCCTGTCCCTATAACACAGTAATGCTCTCCGCACATCGAGCATATGAAGTCTTTTTTCCCCCGGGATAGAGGGAGATTGACACAACGAGGGAAGGACAATGTCTTCATTAACATGGAAGGGGGACACAACCTTAGGGAGGAATGTCACATCTGTGCGGAGAACTGCTCTATCCTCGTGGACAACAAAATAGGGTTCGTCCACCCGCAATGTCGCCAGCTCCGACGGCCGACGGGCTGAGGTGATCGCGACCAGGAAGGCCACCTTCCATGACAACAACGAAGTTCAATCGAAGACAATGGCTCAAAAGGCGGTTGAGCGAGCCGAGCCAGTACGAGGTCGAGGTCCCAACCTGGAGTTGGAGAACGGACCGGGGGATGTAGGTTGTTGAAACCTCGCAGAAAGGATCTCACGGAGCTATCCTTAAACAGGGAAGCTTCTCCTGTCCGTTGAAGCTGCCACGATATGGCTGCCAAGTGAGACTTGAGTGAAGATAGCGACAAGCCTCGTTCGGTAAGGTGCAACAAGAACGAGAGAATTGCCGGTACCGAAGGTCGATGATCGTCTAGGCCTTTCTCGGAGAGGAAGGCCTGGAAACGGCTAAGGCACGCTGAGTAACACTTTTTGGTTGCTGGCTTGTGAGCTGCTTCCAGGATTGGAAGAACTCCTGGACACAGGGATCTCAACACCGGATCCTCCACACCGAAAGATGCAGAGAAGCGAGGTCGGGGTGGAGAAGCTGACCCTCTTCCCGGGAGAGCAGGTCCTGCCGAAGTGGAAGGCGCTTCATCCGCCCCTCGGACAACTGGAGTAGGACCGAGAACCACGGTTGTCGTGGCCACTCCGGCGCCACTAAGATGCAGTCTGTTCGCGCCGACTGGATCCTCTCGATCACCCTCGGGATGAGCGGGAAGGGAGGGAAGAGGTAAAGCAGATGCTTCGACCAGTCCAACAGGAACGCGTCTCCGAGACACCCCGGTACCGTGTTCGGAGCAAGTCGAGCACCGAACTGAGGAAGCTGAGCGTTTTGCGGCGACGCGAAGAGATCTGCGGCTGGGAGGCCCCATTCCCTGAAGATCTCCGCCAGTACGTCGGGGTTCAGCCTCCACTCGTGGGATGTTGCCCTGGTTCTGCTGAGTACGTCCTCCTCGACGTTGGCTTCGCCCGGGAGGTGTAAGGCTGTTATCGACACCGACCTGGCTACACACCAGTCCCAAAGTTCCAGCGACAGCTTGAGAAGTTTTCTCGAGCCCGTTCCTCCCTGCTTGTTCACGTAGAACATTGCCACCATGTTGTCCGTGAGGATCTGGACAGACTTCCCGGTGACCAGGAGGGCAAACGCTCTCAGGGCTTTGAAGATTGCTAGCAGCTCCAAGTAGTTGATATGGGACTGTCTTTCTTGAGGAGACCAGAGGTCGTGTACCGAGAGTTCTCCTGTATGGCATCCCCATGCGAACATCGAGGCGTCCGTCGTGATCGTGACGGCTGGGGGCTCTGGATGAAAGGGAATGCCCTTGCAGACATGCTGACGGTTCATCCACCAGTTTAGCGAGTCCTTTACCGACCTCGGTACCAGCAGGCGTTTTGCGGCGCTGTCTCGCATGGGGTTGAAGTGGTCCAAGAACCATCTCTGGAGGGGGCGGAAGCGGAGCCTTGCCAACGGCGTCACCATCACCGTGGAGGCCATGTGCCCGAGGAGGACCTGTATCTGCTTCGCCGGGACCACTCGGGAGCGACGCACCTTGAGTGCTTCGGCTCGAAGAGCCCTGAATCTCTCCTCCGGAAGGAAGACTGTCTGGGAGAGAGAATCGAACATGGCGCCGATGAACTTTATGCAAGTGGTGGGCTCGAGCTGGGATTTCTCCTCATTCAACTGGAGGCCCAGGTCTTCGAGGAGGGAGAGTGTCCTTGCCACCTGCGCTCGCAGGAGGTCCGGGGAGCGTGCCGCCAACAACCAGTCGTCTAAGTAAGGAAAAATGCGGATTTTTTCCCTTCTGAGGGCCGCTGCGACCACCGACATGCATTTGGTGAAAGTTCTCGGTGCCGTCACGAGACCGAACGGGAGGACGTTGAACACGTACGTCTGTCCCGCTACCCTGAAGGCCAGGAAGCGCCTGTGATGTTTTCTGACTGAGAGATGGAAGTAAGCGTCCCGGAGATCGACGGACACGAAGAAGTCCCCATATCTGAGGAGAGGGAGAATGGACGATACCGTCACCATCCGAAACCTCTGCGGTTCGATGAAAGAGTTTAAGTCTCTGAGATCGAGGATGGGGCGAAGGGAGCCATCCGGCTTTGGGACAGTAAAGTATCTGGAGAAGAAGGCTCGATGGTTTTGAGAGTCCGGGAGAGGGGAAATTGCCCCTTTCAGAAGCAAGGTATTGACCTCTGTCAGGATCGCCGAGGAAGGCTCGGTATCGACAATCAGCCCTGTTGGTGGGAGCTCTTCGAACTCCAATGCATAGCCTTCGTCGACAATCTTTAAAACCCATGCATCTGAGGTGATATTTTCCCATGCAGGGAGAAAGTTTGTCAGGCGATCTCCGAACGGTGTCGAGCCGGATGGAAGGATGAGGGTGGGTACCATTGGGAGGGACATGGGAACAACATCGGTAACGAAACTGCAAACGGTATCGTCCACAAGGGCGTCAAATGCGGCGCCTGGCCTGGTTGCCTCCTGAAGCCTGGCGAGAGCGAGAGCGCTGCTGCTGGTGCTGCCTTCGTTGCTGTTGGGGTTGTTGAGGATGGGTTTGTTGGGAGGTCTGCAGGGGACGGGCTGGATGACGGTACTGAATGGTACGGTACGGGACCGTGTGCCGGCGTTTGTATTGGAACCATCTGGTTCTTTGTGCCTGGTTTTGATTCTCAAAACCACACTTAGAGGCCAAAGTCTTGAAGTCGTGATTTGACTTCAGCTTGTCGTCCGTCCCGGCGTTGAAGAGCCCCAGGGCATCGAACGGAAGGTCTTCGATCACCTGCCTCGATGAGGTAGAGAGGCCAGATGATCTCAGCCAGGCATGCCTCCTGATTGCCACAGCGTGAGCAATCATCTTGCCCGCAGTGTCCCCCGTGTGTTTGGCCATCTGCATCTGATGATGCGCCAGAGAGTTTGCCTCTTGAGCCAGGGTGGTCATAGCAGCACGATCCTCGGCAGACATCCTCTGGAAAAATGGTTCTGCCTTCTCCCAGAGAATTTGTTGGTACGCCCCCATACAAGCCCCATAGTTCGCCATGCGGGCCAGCAGGAGGGCACCGGAGTAGAGCTTCCTGCCCACTGCGTCGAACCTCTTCCCTTCACGGTCGGACGGCGCCGACGACTGCCTTCCGAAACCCTGAGCTGCTTTCACGACCACCGAGTTAGGGTCGGGATGGTGCTTCAGCCACTCCAAGCCCTCATCGTCCGTTCTGTACCAAGACTCAATTTTCTTGGAGGTTGGAGGGATGGAGGAGGGGGTCTTCCAAGAGCCCTGGATCACTTCAAGAAGGTAGGGAAGGAAGGGTAGGAGAGGAGCGGGTGGGGACTCCGCTTGCACCCTTTTAAACACCGGGTCTAGCACTGCCTTGGTAGTCTGCTTGACCTCCAGGCCTAAAGCATCAGCCATGCGAGCCATTTGATCCGCAAAGGCTCGGACATTGTCAGTGGGAGACGGAGGATCCGCCTCATAGGCATCGTGGGTAGGCGACCTCTCGATCCCGAGAGACAAGCACCGATCCCGAGTGTACCGATCCCGGTAACTCGCCATCCTCTTCTTCATCGTCAGCAGCCAGGGATTGGGGAGGAGGGGATGAGGAGACATCTCGACACGAAAGCTGCAGAGGAGCCACTGGGGGAGCCTTCGAGGCCGAGGCCTGAATGGCACGGGCCAATCTCATAGTCTGTCTGCCCCTTTCCGGAGTCTCCAGCACTGGAGAAGTCTCCTGTCTGGCTGTCACAGTAGTCAAAGTCGTGACCGACGGGAAAAGCTCCTGTCTGGCTGTCACATGGCGAGTTGGTGCCTCGATCACCGTGTCCACCGAGATCACCGGGGACACGGGCTGCTCCAAAGGCTGCTCCGGCAAGGGTTGCGGCTCCTGAACCGGCTGCGGGGCCCGCTGGGGCTCTGCAGGCTGCGACGGCGATGACCTCGCCGACGAGGTGGCCGAGGAGGCGGTGGTTTGCTTCCGGGAAGAAGAAGAAGAGGAGGACGGAGGCGGCATCACCTTCTTCTTCTTTGCCGGCGGTTGAGCAGACTTCGACACTGACTTGCCCGGGGTGGGCGGGACGGAGGATGAGGTGGAAGCACGCCGAGACTCTTCTTGAGACCGGCGAAAGGCAATGCGAACCGCCGTGGAAGATGGCGGAGTCGCCGACGTCGACCTCGTGGACCTGATCGATCTCACCGACGCCACGGAGCTGGTCGACGAGTGTCGGATGCGTACGGTCTCGGTAGTAACCGTACATGGAGCCTTCTGTTTTGTAGGCTTTGTAGCCTTAGAGGCTGCCGACACTGAGGCCTTCGAAGTCGTCGACATAGCTGCTCTCGGCCTTTTCTGCGCGGCCTTCTTCGCCCTTGTTTGGCGAGGCCCGGCCTCCGCCGAGGGATCGACAGGTGTTGTTGTCGATGCCTTCGAGGTCGAAGCCGATGTCGAAGGCCTGGATACCGCGGCTGACGTCGACGCCGATGTCGATGTTGAAGGTACCGGAGCCAACGTCTGCTGGTACAGCAGGTATCGAAGTCGATGGACCCGGTTCTTACGGGACTGTGCCGTCAAAGATTGACAATGACGACACGAAGAGGTAATGTGTGCCTCTCCGAGACACAAAAGGCAAAGAGCGTGCTTGTCCGAATCAGGAATCTTCCTCGGACAGTTCGCGCATCTTTTGAAGCGAGTTGTTGACATAATCCAGTCAACAACTCGAGGAAAAAACTCTAAGAAGAATCACTAGAATCACTAGAATCACTATCCAACTAGAAGTACCGAAGCGAGCCGTGCGGCGGAAAAAAAGGAATTGGATCGGTGTGCGCGGGGCGCCCTTTTATCCCCTGCCGGGGCTGGGCGGGGTTACCGCCAAAACTTGAAAAGTTTTAAAATGTAGAAGTTTCCGTTGGAGCCCGCGCAGGCGCAGTCTCTCCACAAGTGTGCATTCGCAGAGACCACGAAGAAAAAATAAAGTTATTATTATTTGAAGCACAAAAAGATGAGTCCACAGCAAACAAGATCACTCTGCTGGCTGTTGTATTGGATCAGACATCTGACAGTTCCCATGTGTCGGCGAATAATGAGTGCAGATCCCAGTGAGTTGGCCTTTTGCAGCTGACAGATGGTAATTTTGTCAATGCCGATTGTGTTTAAGTGCAGGCCAAGGTCATTAGGCACTGCACCCCATGTGCCGACCACCTTTACTGGCTTGTGCCAGAGTCTTTGCAGTTCGATCTTTAAATCCTTGTATCATGTCAGCTTTTCCAATTATTATTATTATTATTATTATTATTATTATTATTATTATTATTATTAAACTTGAGTTTAAGCTGTTACAATTTTGATGTTTTGAGTTGGTCTACCCGAACATTGGCAACCTTAAAATTCTCCTGCCCTACAAAATGCCAAACTGAGAAACTATCAACCAATTAAAGTATTTGAACAATTCACTTCAAATCTGACTAAAGAGAATTCAAATCTTTACCAAAACAACGTAAACACAAATATCTCTTGTCAACCCAATATACAAGTGGTTTGCAAAATCGACACAGTACAGATGACTGTCTAGTAAGAGTCAGCTCCAAATAAAATCTGAATAAAAATACAGTTTAAACTGGAGATGATTAGTCATATAATCTTTGTTTCATAACCAATCATAATGTGAAAGAAATTAGGAATTTAATTTAATTATTCTGATTTGAATCAACATGACTCACTTCCTATATAAACAGTGTATTTTTATTGAGGCTCCCAGAGGTATATTCAGTTGCTATTATCCAATGCATCATGAGCAGCCACAACTCTGCTGTCTACCCCTAGGTTGCTGTCATCTGCTTTTTAGTTCTTTTAAGCTATAATCCATTTTTATAGCCACCTAAAAAAGCTAAGTTTGCTTGGTTTTAGAACAGGAATCATGCAAAGGTCCAGATGTTGTTAGACTACAACTCAATAATAGTAAATGATTGTATTTTAATTTAGATTTATATGTTGGGTTATTATTTTTGTTATTATGTGATTATTGATTGTCATATTCAGGCACTGAATCTTTGCCTTTTTGTGACTCGAACAAACTCTGAGTTTGTTGCTGATGAGGAAAGCTGATGAGGAAACACAACATACAAACTATCTACACCAAGAAAATCCAACAAATGCTACATTCAGCAAAGGACAAGAGGGATCCTCTCACCTCTGCAGGAGTCTACCGTGTACCATGCAGCTGTGGACAAGTCTACATAGGGACCACCAAACGCAGCATTGCCCAAACACAAATCAAGGAACACGAAAGGCACTGCAGACTACTTCAACCATTAAAGTCAGCCATAGCAGAGCACCTGATGAACCAACCTGGACACAGCATATTATTTGAGAACACAGAAATGCTGGACCACTCTCACAACCACCATGTCAGACTACACAGAGAAGCCACTGAAATCCACAAGCATGTGGACAATTTCAACAGAAAGGAGGAAACCATGAAAAGGAACAAAATCTAGCTACCAGTATTAAAAAAACCCTGAAATTACAACAGCAAAACAACAGAGAGGAAACAATCAGGGACATCTAATCACCTCTCAACAAAAGATTGACCTAGGCACTAACAAGCCACACCAAACAACTGCCAGGCCATCAAATGCCAATCAAGGTGGTCAGTTGAAACATTCACACCTAGCTCCAACAGACAAGAGTTCTTTGTCCCACCCTGGTCATTCCACAGATATATAAATCCATTTTCCTAGTTCCAACAGACTTCACTACCTCTGTGGATGCTTGCCATAGATGCAGGCGAAACGTCAGGAGAGAATGCCTTTAGAACATGGCCATATAGCCCGAAAAAACCTACAGCAACCCAAACTTTGCCCTTCCAGGACATAGGGTGGAATAAAAATAAATTATTATTATTATTATTATTATTGAAAGATGACAGGACTTTCCATTCAATGTTTTGAAGGTTGCACACTACCCATCCGTACTTTAGCAAAATATGTTCCAAGTTCCTCAGTTGCTGCAATACATATAAGAAAATAGCAGTAAAGTGTGTGGGACAGATGTGGCAAAGCATGTGAAGGGTAGGGCAAGGGGTCCTATAATGAAGTGATCTGTATAGAGTGGAAGCTGAGAGAAAAATAAAAATCTGTTTGGACAACTTTTTTTCTATGATGGCCCTTCCCTAAAGATCATGGTTCCAATTCGACCTGTAGGTAGCTCCAACTTGGTCAGACAAATGATGTTCCTCCATATTTGAAATAGGCACTGAAAAAAATGAAACTATCAGCCACTGTTTTGCTGTCACCGTGATTCTACATTAACTGAACGTGTCTTGAAGATGCTCCTGAACAGAAGGTGATAACACCAAGGAGTCTGGATGTGCCATTTGTGTTCAATCAAGCTTGACGCTGAGCTTGGATTATTCACTCGACCGTTCACAATTAAATCAAACTTACAAGCTGGAGCTCTCGCATGCCAACCGCATGCAGAGCTTGTAACTCCAGGAAAGCCCTGAGGGTTCTTTCACATGTGATTATGCATGAAGGAGAAACTAAGAAGGAAAAAAGACCCTAATGAAGCCGCCTCCTCTATCAGCTGGGGGCGGGGAGGGGGGATAGTAGGCTGGATGAGCTCAACATCTTATCTTGTACTTATCACCATACATCCTTCTGTTTGAAAGGCAATTATGCTATTAGTTGGGAAAGGGAATGTAAATATGATTATTCCAAAGTAATTTGAAAAATGATCATCTCATGCTTCCTAGAAGTATCTTGTTGGTCAAATACTGGAAATAATGCTGGACAAGACAATCCTTTAACCTGATCAATAATCAGAAACTCAATACCTCATGGCAGTCCCACAATATCCTAACTACAGTTAGGTCTGCTCTAATCTAATGTTATAAATAAATAACATTTCCAACGCTTTGAAAATGTTCACTTTTGGAAAAACAAATTAAGGCTACATTTGAATAATAATAACAATAACAATAACAATAACAATAACAATAACAATAACAATAATAATAATAATACACAGTCCTAGATGCTTGGGAAGTGTTTGACTTGTGATTTTGTGATACGAAATCCAGCAAATATATCTTGTTTGCTGTGACATACTGTGTTTTTGTGTCAGCAAAATAATAATAATAATAATAATAATAATAATAATAATCAGCTGACACGATATGAGTATTCAAAGATCGAACTGCAAAACTCTGGCAAAAGCCAGTCATGGTCCCAGTGGTGATTGTCACACTGGGTGAAGGGAAGACCTTGGCCTGCACTTAAACACAATCGGCACTGACAAAATTACCCTCTGCCAGCTGTAGAAGAATGCCTTACTGGGATCTGCACGCATTATTCGCCAATACATCACACAGTCCTAGTCACTTGGGAAGTGTCCGACATGTGATCCAACACAACAGCCAGCAGAGTGTCTGCTGTGGACTCATCTTATGTTTATAATAATAATAATAATAATAATAATAATAATAATAATAATAATAATTTTAAAAACAGCACTTTATTTACGTATATTCCACCCTATCTCTCCGAGGAGATTCATTGCAGATTACAGCATATATATACAGACACAGGCAAACATTAAATGACTTGATACAATGAAACAGAAATAAAAGGGCAAGAAATTAAAGTTAAGGCATATGCAGATGACATTGTGGTCATTACAGAAGATCCTATAAAGAGTAAACCAAATTTGATGGGAATAATTAGTAAGCACGGACGTGTGGCAGGTTTTAAAATAAAGAGAAACAGATGTTTTTAGCTAAAAATCTTTCAAAAAATAATATTGAAAAACTGAAGAGTGTTTCAGTGTATAAGGTCACGAGGAAAGTTAAGTATTTAAGAATATGGATAACTCATAAAATTATAATTTATATCAAGGTAGCTATGAGAAGGCATGGAAGGAGGTTAAAAAAAAGACCCAGACAGATGGCAAAGGATTAAATTATCCTGGTTAGAAAGGATATCCATGCTAAAAATGACAATTTAACCAAAAATCGAATAAGACTTTTCAAATGTGGAAACCGCACGTTAAGGACATTAAATTTATTTATTTATTTATTTATTTATTTATTTATTTATTTATTTACTTTGCTTATATACTGCTGTTCTCAGCCCGGGGGCGACTCACAGCGGTGTACAACATAGAAGGAACAAAATTCAAAAATTCAAGACATAATCTAAAATCCACATCCAGCAATAAACAAAAACATCATAATCAAAAACATCATCAACAAGACATCATCATTACTACAAAAGCCATTCCGCGTCGTCTCATCGTCCAAACCACAATCTAGTATCATGTCCGTTGTTCCAATCCTATCATCATTACCAATCATTGCACTTCTTGTTTGAACGCCTTCTTGAACAACCAAGTTTTTAATTTCCTGCGGAATATTATCAGGGAAGGAGCCATTCTGATGTCCACGGGAAGGGTGTTTTCCATAGCCGAGGAGCCACCACCGAGAAGGCCTTATCTCTTGTCCCCGCCAGCCGTGCCTGTGAAGCAGGCGGGATCGAGAGCTGGGCCTCCCCGGAAGATCTCAAAGTCCTGGTGGGCTCGTAGGTCGATATGCAGTCGGACAGGTATCTTGGGCCGGAACCGTTTAGGGCTTTATAGGCCAACGCCAGCACCTTGAATTGAGCCCGGTAGCAAATCGGCAGCCAGTGGAGCTGGTACAGCAAGGGGGTTGTATGTAAATAAAGGGGCTTCCTTAAGATTTCACGCCAACCCATTTGGCACAATTTGTAGTGAAACAAAGAGTAGGGAAGAAATAATAGCTTTTGCTTCAACGTTGTTAGGATATTCCATCAGGTGTCTTTCAAGTAATGCTTTTCATCTTGTCCCAATACATATTTACTGTGTATGTTACTTCATTCAATTAAGTTCCATCTTTCTTCTTTAGATAACTGCTGAACTATCTTTTCTTCATCATGTTCCTCTTATTTCCACAATGCATCCGATCAATGATAACAATGGTTGCTCTTCAGCTTTTGGGGGAGGACCAATCCCAGTTTGCCCCCAACTTACTTCTTTGTTGATCCTCCTGACTTTGGCTTGAGAATCCTTCAATACCCTCCCCTTTCCCCCTACTTCGCATTGCCTAAGACCAACTAGTAGAATGCAGTCTACTCTAGTAGGCCACACCTTCCCAATACAATGAGAAGTAGTTGAGTTCTCTTATGTTGAATATTCAATCATTTCCCTTGAGGCACCCTGTGATAAAAATCTTTTCTTTCTTTTTTTTCAAAGAGAGAGCAAACTTTGTTAGAGGAATAGAAAACATATCACAAACATTATCATACAAAGTAAGATAAAAATGTTAGCCTCTGGAGAGTGTTAGGTCCCCAAGAGGATGTTTTTCAGCAATATTTTGTTCAGTGTCTGGACTTACTTGGGCTTGGCAACCACAAGGATATCTGTGAAGAGGAAAAGGTGGCGTTCCTGGGTCTGTAGACCTGTCTTCAGCTGCACATGTCCATCCAGAAGGAATGCTCTGGTGGGGCAGAGGAAGGACTGTACAAGTGGACATGTCTCTGGACTGATGGGGGAGAAGCAAGCTTCCCTGTAGGCAAAACAAAAAGAAGAATAGGTGATCCAACTTGAAGAATAAGCTCTCAGAAAAGCTGCAAAGCTGAAGGAAGAACACCAACACTCATTTGTGATTTGAAATGCAGACGATAATCTATCGAACTCATAAATGGCGATGAAATGCAAATAACATTAAGGGATAAAAGAGTATAGTCTCCAAAATGACAAGTCATTCAGTACTTGAAAATGACTATCTTCGGTATAAATAAAAATGTAATGTTCGTTAGTGGGATTAACATAACTCAAAAACTACTGGACGTATTGACACCAAATTTGGACAGAATACACCTAACAACCCAATGAGTGACCATCACTAAAAAAAATGATTTTGTCATTTGGGATCTGTAGTTGCTGGGATTTATAGTTCACCTACAATCAAAGAGCATTCTGAACTCCACTAATGATAGAATTGAACCAAACTTGGCACACAGAACTCCAACAACCAACAGAGAATACTGGAAGGGTTTGGTGGGCATTTACCTTGAGTTCTAGAGTTACAGTTTACCTACAGCCACAGAGCACTGTGGACTCAAACAATGATGGATCTGGACCAAATTTGGCACGAATATCCATATGCCCAAATATGAACACAGATGGAGTTTGGGGAAAATAGACTTTGACATTTGGGAGTTGTGGTTACTGGGATTTATAGATCACCTACAATCAAAGAGCATTCTGAACCACCACCACCCCACCGATAGTATTGGGCCAAACTTCCCACACAGAACCCCTATGACCAACAGAAAATTCTTAAGGCCATCCAGTCCAATTCCCTTCACTAGGGCAAGGAAATGTAATCAAAGCCCTCCTGACAAAGGGTCATCCAGTCATAGATATAGATAGATAGATATGATTCATACACAGAGATAAAGTATCATAGATTTGAAAGGGACCCATTGAGAAGGACAATTATATGTTGCATGTTCCAGAGTAGGCAAACCAGACAATCTACATCAACACTGACAAAGAAACAACAAGAAATAATGTTTACCCACAAGCATAAAAAAATTACATATATTAGAAACCAACATGTTCTCATTATTTTATTTTCTAGATCACCAGACTGGGCCACAGTTCGTTTGTGGGATTAACATAACTCAAAAAACACTGGGCGAATTGACACCAAATTTGAACACAATACACCTATCAGACCAACGAGTGACCATCACTCATAAAAATACTGAAAAACACAGCAGAAGAGACTTTAAAAGCCAAAAAATAAAGTAAAAAATACATTACATCACAAGGTATGTGCATAACCACATAAATACACATATACACAGACTGGGCCACAGCAATGCGTGGCAAGGGGCAGCTACTAATTCATAACTACGTTTCTGAAACTGTGAACACCACTGATTTTCCTTGCCCCGCTCCAAGAAAAACAGCACCTCACAAAATGAAGTTCACCATCAAGAATAACTATCCAGATTCTATTGTCAAGTTTAGCTTTTGGTATTAATTTAGATAAGGCAATGTTTTATTGCGCAGATATGTCAGTTCAAGACTCAGCTTTTTTTCTCCCCTTTTCCCCTCTATCCCCTCACCATCTGCCTGAGTGTTGTTCTCTTGAACCCCAATGACTTCTTCATCCAATCCAATTTATTGAAATGACAACAGTGGGAACAGCTGGCCATCCAAAGAACTTTGCGGGGCCATTGCCTGCGTGAAGGCTCTCCCTGTGCCGGGGTGCTTCTTGGCTTCACCATCCCTGCATTTGCTATGACCCTTGCTGTGTACAGCTGGATTTTTCTGAGGAGTCGAAAATAATTGCTGACTTGGGAAACCCTGACAGCTGGTGCTGGAAGGACACACACTTCAGCATGAGCATGACTCATTTTCAATGTCATGCCGCAGCTATCTACATTCTCCTTGCAGGTCAGTGAGAGTCCAGACTGTATTCTTATTTCCTTGTTCTATCAAGAAAGTGGCATTTTACTGTTTCTTCATTCTCAAAAGACAAAAAAGATATTCATTTTTATATTTATTTATTTATTTATTTGCTATATTTGTATACCGTCCTTCTCTGCCCAAAGGCAATAATAATAATAATAATAATAATAATAATAATTTATTTATATATTGCTCCATCTCCCCGAAGGGACTCAAACATACAAAGTAAAAGGAAGGCAACTCGGGATGGTTTACAGAAGCAGCAATTCAATGCCCACAACACTATAAAAACATTTTAAAACATTAACATATACGATAAAATCATAAAAAATTAATAAAACATAGATCATTTACATCTCCTAGTTAAAAACTTTGTCCAGTCTCGTCATCCAGTAGTCCCAATTTCCTGGTTAATGTGATTGATGAGCTGGTCTGAAGAAATTGTGGGGACCAGTCACCAGTTTCCATAGTTTTCCCCGCTGGCTTATAAAAGTCAGATTTGGAACAGACCTGGCAGGATTGTGTTCATTTCTGAGAGTGAAATTCTCCAATCTTAGGTTGGAAGTTTTGCTCCTCTCCCCAGTTATGGGGGATTCAGACAGCTCCAAAGGTCACAAATGTGGGAATGGCATAATTCTTACCCCCACTTTAAAATGTGTACCTATCAAAAACATTTTGAGTATTCTATGTTAACAATATCTGCACACATATATGAACAAGGAAGACCAGCAGGCATGGCCAGAAACTCACCAAAACTGAGTATACAACCTTAGAACACCCCCTGAATCTTTTGCAATATGCTGTAAGTTCCATAGAATCAAAGAGCT
>NW_026846588.1:254098792-254144841 GCF_025583915.1 Anolis sagrei ordinatus | reverse complement strand
TGAGTATACAACCTTAGAACACCCCCTGAATCTTTTGCAATATGCTGTAAGTTCCATAGAATCAAAGAGCTGGAAGAGAGCACATGGGCCATCTAGTCCTTGACAAATGTCCTGGGAATCCTTGAAGGATGAAGACCATGTTCTGAACCACAGCATGGAATAGTTATTTGGACTACTACAACCAGATTCCCATAGATAGAGTCATAAAAGTACCCCCTACCCTGCCAGGCCCAGTTTCTATTCAGAATAGACACCTGAGCATTTAATGAGTCTTTAGGAACACATTTATTTATTTATTTATTTATTTATTTATTTATTTATTTATTTATGACACTTTTACGCCGCCTTTCTACACTCTGGAGGGGACTCAAGGCGGCTCACACATAAAACAATGCCATAAAACAATGTACAATTAAACATTTAAATAGTACTATAAAATAATTAAAACAATTAAAAACATTTAAGACAATAACTTCACAATTAATCATGTAATCCTCTAGCATAATCTGGGCCATTCCAATAGTCACTGCACATCATTTCATATCTATCTATTGTACAAGTTCTCCAAAGTTTTGGTCACACAGCCATGTTTTCACTCTCTTACGGGAGGTCAGGAGGGAGGGGGATGAGCTAATATCCCTGGGGAGGGAATTCAACAGCCCAGGGGCCACCACTGAGAAGGCCCTGTCTTTTGTCCTTGCCAATCGCACCTGTGAAGGAGGTAGGACCGAGAGCAGGGCCTCCTCCAATGATCTTAAACTCCGAGATGTTTCATAGGGGGGGATCCGTTTGGACAGGTAAACTGGGCCGGTACTGTGCGAACTAGTTTTGCCACTCCACCAGGTATTCACCCATGCAGCATAGTCATCTTTAGGAGGAAAGCCTGTGTAGTACACAAATACTCTACATACTGGCATATCAGGAGGACTCAACAATCTATTCTATGCAGTTCTTCATATATATATCAGCTGAATATGTGGGTGATGTAATTTTCTGAAACCATCTGAAACTAAAGGTATATGGAAACAGAAGTCTGAACTACATCTAGTGAATTCTTGCTTGCATCTGTCATTCAAAATGCAGACTATCCACATGAGGGTGGACTGGACTGGACTGGCTGTTCAAAAAAAAAAACTCTGGATGAGAGACCGACACCACCATAACAATAATATCTCACCATGTACCTATGAATGTAGAGGGCACACAAAACTCGTTCTCTTCCCAACATTCCCATATAGTCAGAATCCTGTTCCCTTTCACATATTTGTCGCCATCATCCCCACTAAGCTGTTTGCAAAACACTGGCTTTTTGATATGGAAGATTAACCACCAAACCCGAATAAGACTTAGCTCTTCAGAATTTTTATTCTGAAGTAGCCTCACCAACCTCTCTTTTTGTGAGATTTGCAGTATTGAGGTTTCAGAACCTCAAAATAACCTCAGCTTGCCTCTCCCCCCTCCACAACTTGTGCTTTTCGTGATTTTGAAAGTAATATATGAACAAATCATGTTTTCTGTTTCTTGCATTGGGTCACACTAGGGCACTCCGCTTTCAATTATTTAAGTAATGGGAATTTCAACACTATATTTTCAAGTATTGCCTGAAATGTTTTCTATATTAAGGACAAAAGCAGGCACGAATCATTTAAGATGTAATGATTCAAATTTCACAAACTAATGGAGATGGTGCAATAATGTCAGAACACTGTGCACAAGCTGGAAGGTGGGACAAACACTTGCAAAGGGCAATTGAGGTTAGACACTCAATTCTGCAAGTCATATTCATAAAAGACATATAAACAGCCAAAATTTATGAAGAGTGATTACAATCTCAGTAAGAATATGAAAGTGGAGACATGGATTTGGAGATTTTAATGATGCAAACAATAATAAAATGGATAAACAAGTAACACCTAGTAAGAAAGCCAAAAACATGTTCAATGTTTTCAGATACTTTATAGTTTATTGTCTGTCTCCTGAGGAATCTGTATAACAATCAAGTAGCAACAGTAAGAACAGTAATGGAACAACCGACTGGTTCAAGATTGGGAAAGGAGTATGGCAGGGCTGGCTACTCTCACCTGACCTATTCAACTTGTATGCAGAACACATCATGCGACATACGGGGCTTGATATATGTGCATGCACTGTAATGTATTGCGGCAAGTTCTTGGTGGTATGGGCATACTAAATCACCTTGTCTCTCTCCTAAGGAATCTGTATAAGGACCAAATGGTAACGGTAAGAACTGACCATGGAACGACAGACAGGTTCAAGATTGGCAAAGGCGTACGGCAGGGCTGTATACTCTCACCCAACCTATTCAACTTGTATGCAGAACACATCATGCAACGTGCAGGGCTTGACGAATGCAAGGCTGGGGTGTAAATTGCTGGAAGAAACATTAACAACCTTAGATATGCAGATGATACCACTTTAATGGCCGAAAGTGAGGAGCCTTCTCATCAAGGTGAAAGAAGAAAGTGCAAAAGCTGGGTTGCAGTTAAACATCAAGAAAACCAAGATTCTGGCAACCAGACTGATTGATAACTGGCAAATAGAGGAAGAAACGTGGAGGCAGTGACAGACTTTGTATTTCTAGGCGCGAAGATTACTGCAGGCGCAGACTGCAGCCAGGAAATCAGAAGACATTTACTTCTTGGGAGGAAAGCAATGACCAGATTCTATAAAATAGTGAAGAGTAGAGACATCACACCGGCAACGAAGATCTGCATGGTTAAAGCAATGGTATTCCCCGTAGTAACCTACGGATGTGAGAGCTGGACCATAAGGAAGGCCAAGTGAAGGAAGATAAATGCTTTTGAACTCTGGTGTTGAGAGTGCCTTGGACCGCGAGAAGATCCAACCAGTCCATACTCCAGGAAATAATGCCCGACTGCTCACTGGAGGGAAGGATATAAGAGGCAAAAATGAAGTACTTTGGCCACATAATGAAAAGACAGGAAAGCTTGGAGAAGATAATGATGCTGGGGAAAATAGAAGGAAAAAAGAAGAGGGGCCAACCAAGGGCAAGATGGATGGATGATATTCAAGTGACTGGCTTGACTTTGAAAGAGCTGGGGATGGCCACAGCTGACAGATAGCTCTGGCGTGGGCTCGTCCATGAAGTCACAAAGAGTAGGAAGCGACTGAACAAATAAACAACAACAACATAGTTTATTGGTTTTAATCTACTGCTATATGCTATTTTAGTTATATAATGCATTTTATGTTGTTGAGGTATTGAATTTGGCCAATTACTTTGTTGTGAACTGCTTTGAGTGACCCCAGGGGTTGAGAAAAGTGGTATATAAATGAAACAAACAAATAGATGTTACAGGCAAGTAAATTAAATTCACAACAGCAGCAAAAAAATGATGGTGGTAAATTTATTTTGGGATAATTTGTACAAAGTAAAAAAGAAGTACACAAGACATTTACTTAAAATAAAGCAACATCATTCTGTGTACATAAACCAAAAATATTTACAAGGCGGAAAGATAAAATCACACTAAAAGTATTTGTATAATCTCAAAACAAACAACAGGCAATCAAGCCAGGTCAAATTCTGCCAAACTGGCTTGGCTCTTTCTGAACTTCGCATCATCTTGAGTGTTTACGCAACAATCTTCATCATAATCATCTACTTTCATTTTCCAGAGTTTTGTTATTTCTCATTTTGTCCTTATATTCCTTTCTTTTTTACTCAACTAACAGTTTGCATGATGCTCCCGAATTTCAAAATTATGCCATATTCTAAGATGGGTTCGACTACAAACTGTTATTGTAATTGTGTGCTTTCAAGACATTTTCAAATTATGGTGACGCAAAGCCACCCTATCAGACCCTCTCCAGACAATCTTAATCTCCAAGGTGGTTTCTAGAGGAAGATACGTTCAGTTTCATAGAAGTAGTTTTGTATTTTGGGGCAGCATAGGTTACCTGACTGTGAGGCTCAGCAATTTGTATTCAGTGAAATTGATGTTTTATGACTTGCCACATCCATCGATACTGCAATATTGTGAATATATATCTCTCAGCAGCCACACATATGTACCATTTTTGACATATTCCTCTTTCCCAAAATCTCAACAACAATGGGTTATAATTATAAAATACTAGACGTCCCCCTGCCACGCGTTGCTGATGATCTGGAAAATAAAGTAATGAGAAAGTGTTGGTTTCTAATATATCTAATTTCTTTTTGCTTGTGGGTAAACAGTATTTCTTGTTTCTTTGTCAGTGTTGATGTAGAGATTGTCTGGTTTGCCTACTCTGAAACATGCAACATATAACTGTCCTTCTTTAGGGGTCCCTTTCAAATCTATGATACTGTATCTGTCACGTGTGTGTGTGTGTGTGTGTGAATCATATATCTATCTATCAATATCTATGGCTGGATGGCTCTTCAAGGAGGGCTTTGATTATGTTTTCTTGCTCTGGTGAAGGGAGTTGGACCAGATGGTCTTAAGGCAGCTTTCCTCAACCTGGAGATCAGGACCCCTGGGGAGGGTCATGATGGAGTGTCAGAAGGGTTGCCAAAGACCCCCCGAAAATACAGTATTTTCTGTTGGTCGTGGGAGTTCTGTGTGGAAAGTTTGGCCCAATTCCATCATTGGTGGGGTTCAGAATGCTCTTTGATTGTAGGTGAACTATAAATCCCAAATGTCAAGGTCCATTTCCCCCAAACTCCATCTGTGTTCATATTTGGGTATATGGAGCATTTGTGCAAAGTTTGATCTAGCTCATCCATTGTTTGAATCCACAGTGCTCTCTGGATGTAGGTGAACTACAACTCTAAAATTCAAGGTGAATGCCTTCTAGTGTTTTCTGTTGATCATGGGAGTCCTGTGTGCCAACGTTTAGTTCAATTCCATTGTTGGTGGAGTTCAGAGTGCTCTTTGATTGTAGATTAACTATAAATCCCAGCAACTACAATTCCCAAATGACAAAATCAATTTTTTGAGTGATGGTCACGCCTTGGGTTAGTAGGTGTCTTGTGGCCAAATTGGGCGTCAATTCATCCAGCGGATTTTGAGTTATTATGTCACTCAAAATGAACAGAGCATTTTTTTATGTATATAGAAGATTATTGGTACTACATCCATAAAGGGGTGGGTACCAGAAAGCTTCAATGGAATCAAACCTTGGAACCTACTTCTAAAAGAAACTCTTGTAGTTGAACTGAAAACTCCTGCCAATAAGTTCAGAGTAATAGGAGGCCTGGAATTTATGCCATATTATGAGCCAAGCCTAAATCCCATAAAGATTTGGACCTATTTTTGATGGGGTGTATTACCACCACCAACAGAGCTTGCTACATAGGAAATGGCTTTAGTATGACAATCAAAAACACAATATTGCCTATTTCCAACACTAAGCCAACCTTAAACTGAGTGACAAAAAAGGCCATTATCTTTCACATTCGTTTTGTACAATCTACTAGGATAAAAAGAAAAGGCAGAGAAGAAGCTGAACTCCATACAACAACTTGTATTTTAGCTTGACTTTCCATGAAAACAAATTGCCCAAGGCACCTAACAATATTGTAGAATAAAACTAAACAATAAGACTATTAACATCAACCAACAGACACAGTATTCCTGTTTTAGATTTTCCCTGCATCAGAAGAAATAAGACTCTCATATTTAATACTATAAGCTAAGTGAAAATAAAGGAAGCCCACATACAGAGACATCCTCAAGGACTTTCACTGTTCTTGGGAGCTCTGAATGTGAAAGCAGAAATGACCCAGGCTGGAGCTTATATCAAGTTAGACAAATTTGCTGGAACAGCGATTTAAAACACAAGGAGATGAAAGAGGAGCAAAAATTAAAGGCAAAGCATTTTTTACAATGACATATCACAACATCAGAATGAAGAGTAATTTACCGGGATCAGGCATTGTTAATGGAACGGATGGAAATTAATGGAAAAATGAAGGGCACTGCAATATCTGAATAATCAATCTCAACAAATTGTCAAGTAAGTTAACTCTAAGCAACATTTCTCCTAAAACCGAAATAAGCATTTAATAGCACGGTTCCGTTCCAGGACCACCCGCGATAAGTGAAAATCCGCAAAGTAGGGGCGCTATATTAATTGCAATATGTATACATTATTTTAGCATATATAAAAAAAAGTGTGCATGCACAGTCTAGCCCTCGTGCTTCCTTACCCGCCTCCGGAGCCACATAGGCAGCAGCAGGCCAGGGAGGCAGACCTTCCCCACCACACATCAGGCCACCGCTCTGCCACCAAAGACCACCAGAAAACACTGAATTTTCTGTTGGTCATGGGGGTTCTGTGTGGGATGTTTGGCCAATTCCATCGTTGGTGGGGTTAGAAATGTTCTTTGATTGTAGGTAAACTATAAATCCCAGCAACTACAACTCCCAAATGTCAAGGTCTATTTCCCCCAAACTCCATCTGTGTTCACATTTGGACATATTGGGTATTTCTGTCATGTTTGGTCCAGATCCATCATTGTTTGAGTCCACAGTGTTCTCCGGATGTAGGTGAACTACAGCTCCAAAACCCAAGATCAATGCCCACCAAACCCTTCTAGTGTTTTCTGTTGGTCAGGGGAGTCCTGTGTGTCAAGTTGGTTCAATTCCATCGTTGGTGGAGTTCAGAATGTTCTTTGATTATAGGTGAACTATAAATCCCAGCAACTACAACTCCCAAATGACAAAATCATAATTTTTGAGTGATGGTCACTCCTTATGTAGTGAGACATTTTGTTGCCAAAAATGGTGCGATTTCGTTCATTGGTTCTTTTGTTTTTAAGGTACTCATTATGCACAGAGCATTTTTTTATAGATAGATTTATAAAAATTCCGCGAAACAGCGAGTCCGTGTAAAGCGAACCTCAAAGTAGCGAGGGAACACTGTAGTTTGCTACAGAGCACTGGACCATACGGCCTAGCACAGTCTAGACTGACTGACAGCAGCTTTACAGGATTTCAGGCTGGATTCTTCCCTAGTTATAGCTAAATATGTCAGGGATCAAACCAAGGGGCCTTTTTCAGGCAAAACGTGTGCTCTGGCTTTGAGCTGCAGTCCCACCTTTATCTGTTGCCTCAGTAACATTTGCTAAATACTTGGCATTGATTGCAAAACCTATTGTATAAAGATGCACAAGTCAGTCAGTGCACACAAAGCATGCTTATCTTATTCTGGTAGCTTCATCAAGTCATCCGTGTCAAACACAGATAATCAACACAGACAATGAGTTAGGAGAAGAAACGAGGATGATGCAACAAAAAGGAAGCCTCTACTAGCAAGGTAACTCACATGTATAGAATCATAGAGCAGGAATGATTACCCTTGTATAGAATAATCATTCCAAACTCAAAGCATCAAAGAAAACCCTGGAAGAAACAAAAGATTAGTTTTCTTTGGATATAAAATCCAATTGAATCATAGAGTTGGAAGAGACCTTGTGGGCATCCAGTCCAACCCCCTGCCAAGAAGCCGGAAAATCACAGTCAAAGTACCAATGGAACTTTTACAAGGACTGATTTACAAATTCCCACCTATTCAGATGGTCTATTCTAGCTGGGACTAACAATTGGATTTAGGTCTTGATGTAAGCCCCAGCCAAATCAGCCAATGTTTAGAAATTGTATTTATATTTACTACATTTATATCGCCCCTCTCAGCCCAAGGGCGACTCGGAGCAGTTAACAATAGGCAACAATTCGATGCCGGTACAGTTACAACAAACTAAAATAATGATAAATACTTTAAAATACTAACAGCAATATAAAACATAAAAATCATACACAACCTTTAAAAACATTGTCATAGCGTCTCTATCTCAAATAATTTTCCAGTTGCATCGTCAATTGTCCATAATATCACAAATCTATGCCATATTTGGGAAGGCCTGTTCAAAAAAGCCAGGTTTTTACCATTCTTCGAAAGGACTGGAGGGAGGGGGCCGATCTTATCTCTCTAGGCAGGGCGTTCCACAGTCGAGGGGCCACCACTGAGAAGGCCCTGTCTCTCATCCCCGCCAACCGCATCTGTGAGGAAGGCAGGAGCGAGAGCAGGGCCTCCCCAGAAGATCTTAGCATTCTGGATGGTTCGTAAGGAGAGATACGTTCAGATAGGTAAGTTGGACCGAAACTGTTTAGGGCTTTATAGGCTAAAGCCAGCACTTTGAATTGAGCCTGGAAGCAGATTGGCAGCCAGTGGACCTGGCGCAACAAAGGAGTTGTATGCTCCCTGAGCTCCACTCCTGTTAGTAACCTGGCTCCCTCCAAAGCATCTTGGAGGGAAACAAATTGTCTATCCTGACATTGCTCCTCTATGTTCAGTTTGCCAGTCTTGAAAATAAGCTCATGAAATCTACCAGCCCACCAATAAATATTATTTGTACGGTAGGTAGTATAGCAGCTGAAAGACACAGAAGAGTTTCCAATGGACGAAATGTCCTACTGATTATCCAGAAGGTATCTTCTATTTGTTGATGGCAAGTCACAAATAACTATTGATAACCTTTTATCTTTCATCTCAATATTGAATGCTGAGACAGGGAATAGGAGAGGTGTTTGTTGTCTATGTTGTTTGCTTGAATTCCGAGGTTCCAAAAAGCACCCAACAAACCACTGATGGAAAAAGTACTTTGGCATCACTTGCCAACATAGTCATAGTTCCTAAAATATCAGAGGGACTTAAAACAATTGCTTTGCTTTGTATAAACTGGATCTCAAAAGCTCAAAATTGTTTTTGTATTATATTATATTACAATCTTTTTCATATTATATTGATTTTATATTGATTTTATAATGCTGTTTTAAATGTTTTAATTGTAAATTGTGGGTTGTTATGGTATCAAATTGCTGCCACTTTGTAAGTTACCTTGAGTCGCTTTCGGGCTTGAGAAAGGCAGGATAGAATTATCGCAAATAAATAAATAAAATGCTGTTTTTGTCTTGCCAGGTCCCATACCAAAAGTTTAACTGAACAGAAAAAAAGAGTGAAAAATTCTGAAAAACTAATTTCACAAACTATATTTTGGACAAGTTTTGGAAATCAAGGGGAACAGCAGGTTCATTACACAGTCAAAATAATTACCAGCCAATAGAAGGATCTATCTACACACACACACACACACACACATATACATAGCTTGGGGACCCGGAGGTGCCTGAGTTATTTGAGAATGGCATTGTTTGTTTTGTGAAGTTTGCTAATGTCGATTTGGTAATGTGTAACACTATTTATTAGAAAAATGCCAGTCTTTCCTTTTGTTTTTATGAATGCTCCCATTATAAAATGCATAAGGATGTGGGTTAAATACAGTTCCCAGGATTGGGGATCAATCCTTCCCAAACCCTGCTATTTTTCAAAGTTGTCCATGTGTCTGTGTGCCCAGTTTAGTCCAGATCCGACATCAGCTGGGTTGAGTAATATCTATATAGATATGTACACACACACATCATAAAACACTAACATATAAATACATAAATAAGCTGTTAAAAGATTACACATAGACTAAAAACCATAATCCAGAAGCCGTTCCAATCACATTGTCGTTAACTTCATAGATGTATATAGCCCTGCGCTACTCTTCCAACGCTTGGTTCCATAGCCAGGTTTTAACTTGTTTTTTAAAAAATAGGAGGGTGGGGGCGATCTAATTTCACTGGGAAGGGAGTTCCACAGCCGAGGGGCCACCACTGAGAGGGCCCTGTCCTTCACCTGTCAGGCGCACCTGCAAATAATGTGGGAATGAGAGCAGCTCCCCCCAGAAGATCTTAGCGCCCAGAATGGTTCATAGGGGGCGATACCTTCAGACAGGTAAGCTGGGTCAGAACCATATGTATATAAATACATATATACAAACAGTATTTCCAGAAAAACAATGTGCTTGTAACCAGAAAATGTGGCCACTCACTGTCATTGTAATTTTGGATATTGTATTTGTATATTGTTTATTGTATTCATATGTTTTATGTATTTTACTGTGTTGTTGCTTGTGTTTTGGTTTTTATTCTATTGTAATTTGCTGTTTTGGCTTGGCTTCATGTAAGCTGCCCCGAGTCCCCATTGGGGGAGATGGTGGCGGGGTATAAACAAAGTTTATTATGATAAAATTCTTCTGAAACAATGTAACAAATCGATACTATGTTACAAAAAGTATCTATAGGAGAAGGGTTTTTTCCCATTTTCCTTTGAGAAATAAATGTGTAGTTGAGGTGAGTGAAATGACAATAAGATAGAAATCAATAGCTAATGCTATTTTTTTAAAAAAAATAATTTTTATTGTTTTATAGTGAATATAGGAAATAAAACAAATGAACAAAAGAAAAAAATGAAAAAAGAAAAAGTATGCAAAAGATTTACAAAAGGATGTACATACAGTGCTCGTTAAACATATGAAAAATCAGACTTGACTGCACAGTTAGTTATATCTTAACATTTCTTAACCGCATTGAGTCGCCTTGCTGGGCTGAAAAATGCGGTATAGAAATGAAGCAAATAAATAATAAATAAACCTTCTATCCCCCTACATGACCCCTCTCCATGATCTCTGTAGCCCCTCAAAAAAGGATAATACTAATATTATTAAGAATCTACACTGCACATCTAGATTTGCACTGGGGGGGAAATCAAAGTATTAAAATTTGAAATTGGTTTGGTTTGCTTTTAGATATTTACATTTCCCTGAATGGTGTAAGATTTTGCTATTATATATGTAAATGGGGTTGGAAAATGATGGTGTGACTATTAGTTTTGCTTGATTGCAGCCCATTATCTGAGTGTGTGGAACTGATAAAATCAATCATCACTCTGCTGAGTCAGCATGGAGCATTGTTTCTTATCTTCTCAGGCAGGTCCCCAACAATGGAAGACAAGTTGATAGATGATGATCCTATCATGGCTTGGGTTTCACCCATCAGAGCAAGGTATAGAGAAAGGTTTTGAAATTCCCGGGGGTCAAAAATTCAATCTATATTCCTTGACATTCACTATAGCAGCAATGTGAAGCAGCTGTGTGTTATTTGCTCAACCATTTGAGATTTTGTGCTGGTGTCTGAAGCTTCAAAACTCCCACGCCAGCAAATACTGCTGACAGAAAGATCTAAATCTGAACATGTTAATTTACTCTTCAGACACCAAGAACAAGAAACATTACTATAGAACCAAGTGAGAGGACACCTATTGCACTACTCTTTTTTGGTAACCGAGTTTGGTCAAGTTCCTAAAGATGAAAAAAATATTTTGGTAAATAGGTGGCTCCTCCCATTCTCTTACATCATAGCCTAATTTTCAAATTCTCAGAAGAATTCCTTTGTGACCCTTTGAGAAGTATTAATTCAAAGCTTGTTTGAAGAAGTGTGACTTTAACCTTCAACTAACTGGATCTTAGCAACCAAATTGAGTTCTCATTATAACTCTTCAAAGTGCCAATACTGTCTGTCTAGGTTGTTATTGCTATAATTATATGTGTTTCCAGCCCACCTTTTTCCTAAATTGGGACTCAAAGCAGCTGACAATGTTCAAAAATCAATAAAAAGACATGAGTTAAAACATACATAATTCAAAGCACACACACACACACAACAGGACAACAATAAATGGTAATATCCAGCGCACTGTATAAGAAGGCCTCATCAAATGCCTGTTGGAATATAAAAGTCTTACACATCCATAAAAAAATCCCAAAAGTCAACCACAACGGGACTTCAGCATCAACGAATTTTTGTATCCACATGGGTCTTGAAACCAACCCCTAGTAAATACTAGTTTCAGGGGTAAACTATAAATGAAAGATGACTGGGTAATGGATAGGCTATACCTTCACTGTCATCCTAAGGGATTGTCTTCCGAAGTGTGCCTATCTCTTTTTGGCAGTGGTTGGGAATATATGGTCTTCCAGATATTCCTGGACACCAATTTCCATCATTCCTACTCATCATAGCCAATGATTAGAAATGTACAGATTAAAATTAAGATTTTGTATTTACAGTATTTGTTTATTTACAGTATTTATAACCTGCCCTTCTAACCCTGAAGGGGACTTAGAGCGGCTTACAGATCATGCATACTGCAAACATTCAATGCCAATTATACAATTAACAAGGACAGACAAGTACAAACAGAGGTAAAAGCAATTTTTAATAATAATAATAATCATCATTATCATCATCATCATCATTATCCAGGGCATGGGCCTGTAGGGTAGCTGTAGGATCACATCCTCAGCTGCTGCAAGAAGATCGCGCAGACAGACTACAAGCAGAGGCATAACACTGCTGCTCAGATGATTCATTGGAACTTATGCCACAAATACCATCTGCCTGCAACAAAGAACTGGTGGAATCACAAGCCGGAAAAAGTTATAGAAAATGAACACATCAAACTCCTCTGGGACTTCCAAATTCAGATAGACAGAGTTCTGGAGCACAATACTCCTGACCTCACAATCGTGTTTAAAAAAAAGTATGGATTGTTGATGTTGCAATTCCAGGTGACAGCAGGATTCAAGAGGAACAACTGGAAAAGTTGACGCAGTATGAGGATTTAAAGATCAAACTGCAAATACTCTGGCACAAGCCAGTCAAGGTGGTCCCAGTGGTGATCAGCACACTGGGTGCAGCGCCTAAAGACCTTTGCCTGCACTTAAACACAATCGGCGCAGACAAAATTACCAGCTGCCCGCTGCAAAAGGCCACCTTACTGGGATGTGCACGCATTATTCGCCGATACATCACACAGTTCTAGAGACTTGGGAAGTGTCCGACGTGTGATCCAATACAACAGCCAAAAGGGACTCAGGGTGGCTCACATGAGGCCAATCCCAAAATTACAGTACAGCAAAATAAAATACAAGAAGCGAAAATACCATTAAAATAAATACATGCAATACCAAAATAAAATAAGCAGTTTCAAAATAACATGATAGAGAAATAGAACACAGTGGGTGGGCCAAACAAAGTTTTTCCTATCTTATTTCCGGCATCTTGGAGGTCATGCTTGATTCCGGCCATAGGGGGGGGGGTGCTGTCCTCCGATTGATGGCCTTTATTACCTCCCTGCTGAAAGCGGTACCTATTTTATCTACTTGCATTTCTGTTTTTGACCTGCTAAGTTGGCAGGTGAGCTGGGTCTAACAGCGTGTGCTCACGCCAACCCGGGCTCAAACTGCTGACCTTCCAATCAGCAGCAATTTTTTTGCAGTTTAGTCTGCTGTGCTAAGCCCAGCCCCATTGTAGTAAAATTTGTTGTTGTAAACAACAGAACATTAAATATAAGAAATCTATTGATACTAATATTCAGTTGATGCAAAAACCAATTATCTATATCCCCGTAAAAGCAGAATCTGAGATCCAACCAAAACAATGTAACATCTGGAAAAGTTTAGATCTACACAGATCACTTGAAATCAGAGTTTATTAGCAAATGCTTCACAGAAATAGCTCAATAAAAACGGTATGTCAAACAGTGCCAGTTCTCCAAGTACAAGCTCTGTTGCCAATTCAAGTCTCGGTAATATAAACTTCCCTGAAGTGATAACTCCAGAATATTTTTTTCTTAAACACAATGGTCCATTAACAACAACTAAGAAAGAAGATCAACCTAATTTTCTACTGCTATAAGTGAATTCAAAGATCTCAAGAAAATATTTTCTCAATTCCTTCCCCTTTGTGTGTGCCATGCTTTAAAAACAACCACTCCCAGTCTTACAGCAAAAACGATTCCTTTCACTTTTTCGGTTCTTGAAATAATTGCCCGATCATACCACATGCTTTCTTTTTTTAAAAATGGCCTCCCCTGGGCCCCCAAAACAAAGGGCACTTGGGAACAAAAAACATGACCCCTGGGAATTTTCCCACCCTCCTCTATTTTCTTTTACCTAAGACAATTGCTAGACCCTCCAATCTAACTCTATAGTCAACTTCCTTGACATTGAAGACAGAATCCACTGAAGGGCCTACAAATGCCTAAAGAAATGTTCTCTCTGGCAATTTTTGGATCTTCTAGAATGACTTCTGGTGGAAGTGAGCCATATATTTGCACTGGAGGAGATAATATAATTGCACTGGATGAGTTTAAGATCATTGGGGAGGCCCTGCTCTCTAACCTGCCACCCTTGCAAGTGTGATTGGTGGGGACAAGAGACAGGGCCTTCTCGGTGGTGCCCCCCCCCCCCAATCTGTGGAACACACTTCCCAGCGAAATTAGGTCAGCTCCATCTTTCCTCTCCTTTAGAAAAAAGCTCAAATCATGGTTATGGGACCAGGCATTTGGGTAGCAGGCTTAGCAGTAATAATCACAATGACTTATGAGAATTGATAATGGACAGGCCTCTGGATGCTGAATTGGATTTGGATGTGGTTGTATTGTTGTTTATAATGTTTATAATGTTTTTAATGGATATTTTAAAATTTAATGTTTTAACCAATGTTTAATTTGTGTTTATATTGCTCTGGTTTGTTTTGTTGTTGGTATTCAATGGTTGCTGGTTGTAAGCTGCCCTGAGTCCACCACCCCTTTGGGGAGGGTTTTTTGTTTTTTTTTGAGAAAGACGGGATATAAATAAATTTATTTTCCTAAAGAAAAATTATTTATCAAATGTGCAAACAATAAAATCCAGACCTACACATGTGGAAAGCTGACTGTAGAATCTGTCTGTTGACTGTCTCTAGGAAAAGACACTGAGCCATGATTGTTGTTAATGATCCTGGATATACAAGTGAATATATTCACTATGTTGTTAGGAAATGTTTTAAACAAAATAGCTCAATTTTTTGGAATTGCTTCCTGCATGTTAATTGCTGCATGTCAATAAATAGAAGGGGTGGCTATGAGGAAAAAAAAATCAGACTTTAAATTCATATGGAATAGCCAATCAAATGTTATCCAATGTTTCTAGGAAAGCTGGAATATTCTTATTAATTATTGGAATGGACATAGATCTATTATCATTATCCCTCCATGGCTATTAGCCTCCTCCCAGTAGACTTAAATCAAGGAAAGGCTTCATTAGAACCACCACTCCTGTTAATGTTCCCCCAGCAACACCAAGACTATCCCTCTGGGCAGCTAAACCAGGAAATCCCAATTGAATGGTCTCCCCAAGAGGGTCTTCCTCCAGGGGCAAACCAAGAATGGGCAACTTGGAAGTCCCTGAACAGATTCAGAAGTGTAGTGGGCAGATCAAAAGACAACCTGGCAAAATGGGACAACCTAAAAGAATCCTCCACCTTGTGTGACTATGGAGCAGAACAAACAACTCCACACCTATATGCTTGTCCACAATGCCCTGCCTCATGTACAGAGGAAGAATTGTTAGAGGCTACAGACAATGTGGTTGCTGTTGCCTGGTTTTGGTCAAAATTATTTAGCTCTTTCTATTTTATCAGTTTTATACTTATGTATGCAACGCTTTTGACATGAAATAAATAAATCCCTTCATTCATCTTGTACATGAATTTACCACGATGGGATACTTATTGATTTGAAACTTTTCATAAAATGTGCAGTATATTGAATATGATATATTTGTATACATGTTTTGCTTCTTTGTTTGCTCTAACTTTTCTCCTGATCAGCTATGTGGATCAGCTTATTGGCTAAAGAAAACACAGGAAACAGATACGATGGGGTCCCTCTAAGAAGGGATGCTCAGTGAGGGCATTTTGTCCAAACTTTGACCCAGCTCTCAACTGAACTAAATCAAAGAGGAGATTATAATAACAAATTTGTACAGAGAACACATATAAATCAAAACAAATGTTTTATAAAGTAGAGATGGAAATATGGGCATGCTTCACACAGGAAAACTATGTTCTCAACTACAACTTTCATCAAGTTTGCATTCAGAGCAAAAGCCATTTCTGAATTTTTTAAAGGAATTGCATCACCTAATGAGCAAATCTTTTCTTTCTAATATAAAAAATATCTCTAATCTTCCATCTGATCCCCAAAACACTAGATCTTAAAACACTTGACAGCTACACAAAAAAGAGAATAGAGGGAAGGGGGAAAGTTGGGCTGTAATACACAACAGGTTTGTTCTGTATCTGATTAAGAAAGGGACCTATAACTCACATTTGTATTTCACTATCAACCCAGGTTTCCTAAAATCAGAAACTGAAGACAGATTAGAGGACACCATCACCAAAATAAAGATCACTATAAGGGTATTTTTCCAGATGACATATAGAATTCTGTTTCAACTTTGAGGAAAATGTACCCAGAGGAGAAAGGTACTAGTGGGAAGAGAAAACAATGCAAATTGTTGACCCCAATGGAAATTTTATGTAAGTTATTAAAAATCCTGGTATGAATTAACACCTATAAAAAGAAACAAACAAACTAAGAAACAAACTTAGAAAGGAAAAAAAATACATATGAGGAATGTTCTTGTCCTGCTAATTATGAAGCAGTAAGGTTTCCTATCCCGTTGCCAACTTAGCTAGTAACATTGCCACATCAATACAGATACTACAGACAGTCTGCCAATTACAAATATCCAGTATACAAACGACTCATAGTTAAGAATAGGGGTGAGACAACAGGAAGTGAGATAAATTCATTCCTGAAAAAGTTGTCATGGGGAAAAGGTGTCTTCACTGAAGCTTTACCACCAATCCTTGTTTCCACAACAAGCCATTTTTTTCCAAGTCCAATTATCACAGGGACAGAAAGTGCAGTGAAATGTTCTGAACTGGGGTAGAAACAGAAAACAAACACCACAGGAGTGTTAACCTTTCCTTATACTATCCAAAGCTTATGTATATACAGTATGTATATGCATGTATATACACACACCTATATGGCTAGAGTTTCACTTAAAAAGTGTACCTGTTTTGACTTACATACAATTAACTTAAGAACAAATCTACAGAACCTTTCTTATTCGTAACGTGAGAATTGCCAATATTCAAAAAAATCTATATTATTAAAAAAAACCAAGTCCAAGGCATGTTCAACATTTACCAAACTTACATCCTGCCTTTATGGTACAGAAAATTAGAAGCTGCATCTAACCAACAGCCTATATTTTCTTCTTCTTTGACGATCCCTAGTTGTCCAAGTATGATGGCCAACCAAGTGTTGTGGATATAGCTGTGGAGCCCTGTTCTTGATCCGCATGTTCTCCTGCAATGAGGACATCCATTTCCAGGTGGAAGGCTGTCCCAGTCAGGGTTGGCTTGATGTGCCTTCCTCTTGGCACATTTCTCCCTTTCGCTCTTGATTCGTGCCTCTTTGAATTCTTCAGCACTGGTCACAGCTGACCCTCAGTTAGAGCATCCAAGGGCCAGGGCTTCCCAGTTCTCAATGTCTATGCCACAGTTTTAAGGTTAGCTTTAAGCCCATCTTTAAATCTCTTTTCCTGTCCACCCACATTCCAGTTTCCATTCTTGCGTTGGATGAATAGTAACTGCTTTGGGAGATGGTGATCGGGCAATTGGACAATGTGGCCTCTCCAGTGGAGTTGATGGCAAAAGAGCAACGCTTCAATGCCGGTGGTCTTTGCTTCTTCCAGCACGCTAACATTTGTCTGTCTGTCTTCCCAAGAGATTTGCTGGATTTTTCTGCGACAACACTGATGGAATTGTTCCAGGAGTTGAGTGTGATGTCTGTAGACAGTCCACGTTCTGCATGCTGCATGCGTATAACAGGGTTACAAGCTACAGTATTTATAAATTTATTTATAAATTATAAATAATATTATAAATTTATTTACAGTATTTATAGTACTGTAGCTAACAAGCTACAGTATTTATAAACAAGACTATAGTATTTCATCAACCTACCCACACTCTCCTAAAGCATGCTAAATGCTACACAAAGCTACCATTGCTGGAAGGCCAAAGGTCAATGTCATCTCCCAGTGGTGCAGTGGGTTAAACCCCAGTGCCGGCAGGACTGAAGACCGACAGGTCGCAGGTTCAACTCCGGGGAGAACATGGATGAACTCCCTCTGTCAGCTCCAGCTCCATGTGCGGGGACATGAGAGAAGCCTTCCACAAGGATGGTAAAACATTAAAACATCAGTGTGTCTCCTGGGCAACATCCTTGCAGACAGCCAATTCTCTCACACCAGAAGTGACTTGCAGTTTCTCAAGTCGCACCTGACATGGCAAAAAAATAATAATCCTATGGTACATTTGGCCTTTCCGGGCTCATACAAACATAGCTTAATTGGAATGGAGATCTGCCTGGGAGAAGTGGTCTAGCTACCTTTGCCTATCTTGTAGAGGAAGACTCTTGTATTTGAAATATCTTTTAAGCTAATACCTATACACAACAGTCAAGGCTCCATATTTCACAGTACAGTACAGTACATCTAGCTCAAGCCTCTATTTATGGTAGTATTCATTACTATCACTTCTGTTAAAAGAATCTTTCAACACAACTGGAGTCTAGCTTGGAACTTCAATTAAAATATACGAATCCTGAGTAGCTAGAAGATCAATACAATCCTGCAGAGTTAATGAGAATGAATTGACCTTGTTTCTTCTGCAGAGCTTTAAAACCATATTTTGATGTGCATCCTACCACAAAGGGATTATTCCATTGTACTAACGGGATTAGAAAAGAATGACTAATTTATGTATCCATTCTAAACTGGGTGATTCAGAGAAGCCAGGCTTTTTGCAAATGTATAGTCTGAGCAAGGAAGAAGATGCAGAAAGCCTAATTTGACACAACTCACTTGTGCAAATGCACTTCCTTAAAACAAGTGCAGTACAACTCAAAAATATTATGTTAAAGCCCATTGCAAGTGACATATTACCAATTGCTCATCTTATTGTCAGGAGCCCTTGGTGGCGTAGTGGGTTAAACCCCTGTGCCAACAGAACTGAAGACCGACAGGTTGCAGGTTTGAATCTGGGGAGAGCGCGGATGAGCTCCCTCTGTCAGCTCCAGTTCCTCATGCGGGGACATGAGAAGCCACCCACAAGGAAGGTAAAACATTAAAACATCCTGGCATCCCCTGGGCAACGTCCTTGCAGACGGCCAATTCTCTCACACCAGAAGCGACTTGCAGTTTCTCAAGTCACTCCTGACACGACAAAAAAAAATCTTATTGTCGAAGGCTTTCATGGCTGGAATCACTGGTTTGCTGTAGGTTTTTTGGGCTGTATGGCCATGTGTTAGAAGCATTCTTCTCTCCTCTGTGTCAGGCTGCACAGAGAAGCCACTAAAACCCACAAGCATGTGAACAATTTCAACAGAAAGGAAGAAACCAAGAAAATAAACAAAATCTGACTACCAGTATTTAAAAACTCTAAAATTACAACTGTAAATAAAGAACAACACTCCAACACAGGGGAACTCCAGACAAAAACATTCAGGGACAGCTGATCATCTCTCAACAAAGGATTCCCCCAGGCAGTAACAAGCCACACCTAAAAACTGTCAGGCCATCAGATGCTAATCAAGGCTGCAAATTGAAACATTAACATCTAGCTCCATCAGACAAGAGTTCTTTCTCCCACCCTGGACCTTCCACAGATATATAAACCAAATTCTCCTGGTTTCCAACAGACCTGGATGCCTGCCATAGATGCAGGTGAAACGTCAGGAGAGAATGCTTCTAGAATATGATCACACAGCCCAAAAAACTGGACACATTCCAGCCTGTTAACATCTCTCTTAAGTTGCGGTGCCCAGAATTGGACACAGTGATTCCAGGTGTGGTCTGACCAAGGCAGAATAGAGGGGTAGCATGACTTTCCTGGATCTAGATACTTGTCTATTTATGCAGGCCAAAATCCCATTGGCTTTTTTTTTTTTTTTTGGCACCGCATGGCATTGTTAGCTGATGTTTAACTTGTTGTCCACGAGGAATCGAAGATCCTTTTCACATGTACTGCTGTCGAGCCAGGCATCGTCTCCCATTCTGTATCTTCGCATTTCATTTTTTCAGCCTAAGTGGAGCATCTTGCATTTGTCCCTGTTGAACTTCATCTTATCAAATCTTTATTAAAATGCATAGTATGTAACTTTGCAAAAGTTAGTTTGTGGGACTCTAGAGCTTAAGATTTATTGGGTGTATTTTGAGAAGTGAAGCCAAAGTATTTTTGAAGTTTTTAGAAGGGCTTAAGACAATCTCTTTGTTGTTGTTCATTCGTTCAGTCATTTCTGACTCTTTGTGACTTCATGGACCAGTCCACGCCAGAGCTCCCTGTCGGTCATCACCACCCCCAGCTCCTTCAAGGTCAATCCAGTCACTTCAAGGATAACATCCATCCATCTTGCCCTTGGTCGGCCCCTCTTTTTTTTTTCCTCCATTTTCCCCAGCATCATTGTCTTCTCTAAGCTTTCCTTTCTTCTCATGATGTGGCCAAAGTACTTCATCTTGGCCTCCAATATCCTTCCCTCCAGTGAGCAATCAGGCTTTATTTCCTGAAGTATGGACTGGTCGGATCTTCTCGCTGTCCAAGGCACTCACAGCACTTTCCTCCAACACCACAGTTCAAAAGCATCTATCTTCCTTCGCTCAGCCTTTCCTGAGGTCCAGCTCTCACATCCGTAGGTGACTATGGGGAATACCATTACTTTAACTATGCGGATCTTTGTTGCCAGTGTGATGTCTCTACTCTTCACCATTTTATCAAGATTGGACATTGCTCTCCCCCCAAGAAGTAAGCATCTCCTGATTTCCTGGCTGCAGTCTGCTTCTGCAATAATCTTTGCACCTAGAAATACAAAGTCTGCCACGGCCTCCACGTTTTCTCCCTCTATTTCCCAGTTGTCAATCATTCTTGTTGCCATAATCTTGGGTTGTTTTTTTTTTAATGTTTAACTGCAACCCAGCTTTTGCGCTTTCTTCTTTCACCTTGATTAGAAGGCTCCCAAGCTCCTCCTCGCTTTTGGCCAATCTCTAGTAAGGATAAAAAGTCACCTTCTGGAGATGTCCTTCTGAACCCTTATTCCTGTCTCTCTACCTTTGTTTTAATCAAAAACAATATTCTGCAAGAGCTGAATATAACCAGTCCATTTCAATTTCCAGGTGTACAAACACGGCCATAAGCCATTTCGATGTAATAACCGTAGAATTGAAAAGTCCTACGAAAACATAAGGGGGGAAAAACCATAGCAGGAGAACAAGGATTTCGAGTCTGAGAGTTAATTTGAGAGTGGCAGTGGGAAGAGGAGAGGAGGCCTCTGAAGGTTCATGTTGTTCCTTATTAACAGTTTTAATGAAATTTTATTCCCAGCTATTCTTACACAAAAATAACTTGAGTTCAAGGGGGGGGGGGGGAGAAAATCACACCAGCGTTGTTAACTGACCCAAATGAAACAGGAATTAGAGGATCCTAAAATTTCATTTTGGGCTATAGTACAGTCAGTCATTTGAACAGGGTGTAATTGAATTCATATGAGGAGGACTAAGTGTCTTGCTGTGCTGGGATTTTGCCTACTCTTAACATTTTTATACACATCTATATCTGCTGTATTATCTTTTCTTCCCAGAATCCAACAACTATATAATGAAGGCATAGGGAAACATTAGAGCAAGGTTATAGCTGCAGTGATCTTTGTTTGAACTCGGGAGTCGAGCACACAAATGGAGTGACTAAGCCATTCGTCTCTTGAGCACGTCACATAACAGAACTCGTGGGCTCATTTTAAAATATTTTAATCAATTATGAAATGTATGTGCCCTGAATACTGCTATTCACAGAGTACCTACCAATCAGCAGAACAATCTATATATATATAAATGCTCTGTGCGTAATGAGTACCTTAAAAACAAAAGATCCAATGAACGAAATCACACCAAATTTGGCAACAAAACATCTCATAACACAAGGGGTGACCATCACTCAAAAAATCTTGATTTTGTCATTTGGGAGTTGTAGTTGCTGGGATTTATAATTCACCTACAATCAAAGAGCATTTTGAACTCCACCAAGGATGGAATTGAACCAAACTTGGCACACAGAACTCCTGTGACCAACAGAAAACACTAGAAGGGTTTGGTGGGCATTGACCTTGAGTTTTGGAGTTGTAGTTCACCTACATCTAGAGAGCACTGTGGACTCAAACAATGATGGATCTGGACCAAACTTGGCATGAATACTCAATATGCCCAAATGTTAACACTGGTGGAATTTGGGAAAAATAGACCTTGACATTTGGGATTTGTAGTTACAGAGATTTATAGTTCACCTACAATCAAAGAGCATTCTGAACCCCACCAACGACAGAATTGGGGCAAACTTCCCTCACAGAACCCTCATGACCAACAGAAAATACTGTGTTTACTGGTGGTCTTTGGCGACCCTTCTGGCACCCCCTTGCAACCCCCCCCCCCCCCCCCAGGTATCCCGACCCCCAGGTTGAGAAATGCTGCCTTAAGGCCATTCAGTCCAACTCCCTTCACCAGGGCAAGAAAACATAACACCCTCCTGACAAAGAGCCATCCAGCCATAGATATAGATAAATATATACAATTCACACACACGTTTATGACAGATATAGTACCATAGATTTGAAAGGGACCCCTAAAGAAGGACAATTATATGTTACATGTTCCAGAGTGGGCAAACCAGACCATCTCCACATCAACACTGACAAAGGAACAGCAAGAAATACTGTTTATCCCACCAGCATAAAGAAATAACATATATTGGAAACCAACACTTTCTCATTACGTTATTTTCCAGATCACCAGACTGGGCCACAGCAACTCGTGGCAGGGGACGGCTAGTATAATTATAAAATGCACATTAAAAAAACTGTTTGAAAATCAAGGTAACTAAAAAGGTCATCTTACACCTGTCAAAGCCCAGGTCACCAATTACCTTCTAAACATGATTTTAGCACATAGCCATTTTTTGTGGGGAAAGGCTGTCCCATCAGTTTTAACACAGTGTGTTCCCACTGGGTGGTTTCCGGGTCGGTAATACAAAAAATAAATAAAATGGCTAGTTTGGAAATATGTAAGGATACAGACCTTTCTGAGCTGTATCACTTCAACCATAAGGGACTGAATAAACTTGCAGGACTTTTTAATGTAAAAGAGGACTCTGATCCCACAAAACAAGTCAGTTTATTACACGTAGGCTAGTATTGGAGGTTTAGCACAGCTGATAAATCACCAGCAACTAGAAGATCAGTCAATCGAAAAGGTTGCAAGTTTGAAGCCCCGGGTCGGCATGAGCAGTCGACTGTCAACCCTGCCCACTGTTTACCTAAGCAGTTCGAAAACAGCTTTAACTGTAATTAGAGAAATTAGGTACCGCTAAAAGTGTGGGAGGTGTTTTACACTTTGCAAACCAAAGAAGATATACAGGAAATAAACAACACATTATAAACAGACAAAACATTACATGGAGGAGGCTTGAGAGGCTGCTATCTCCAACAGGCAGAGAATAAACGGAGTAAGAAAAGTGATCCAGGAATTTGAGTTCATGTCCTACCTAGGCCATGCAGCATTTTTTCAGCTTCATTTGCCTCCATGAGTTTTAAGAATAATATGAAGTAGGGCATAATAGCAATGTAACTAATGAATGATGAATCACATGATGGGCTAAAAGGTAACCTTAAAAACTGTGGCATAGACACAGAGAACTGGGAAGCCCTAGCCCTTAAGGGTTCCAATTGGAGGTCAGTTGTTATCAACAATGTTGTGGAATTCGAAGAGGTACAAATCAGAAGGCAAAAGGAAGAAATGTGCCAAGAGGAAGGCACGACAAACCAATCCTGACAGAGACTGCCTTCCACCTGAAAACCAATGTCCTTACTGCGAAAGAACATGCAGATCAAGAATAGGTATCTGCAATCACCTACAGACCTACGACCAAGACCCTACACTTGGAAGGCAATCGTACTGGGACACGGGGGTTTGCCGATGGTGATGATGACAGGATGTTTCAATCCCATTAATAAACAATTCAAACTATGGAAAGCATATGGACAGCTGGAATTTTTGTTTTGTGGACTTCTTCTTCTTCTTCTTCTTATTATTATTATTATTATTATTATTATTATTATTATTATACCTCTCCCCTAAAGGAGGAAACTCAGATCGACTCTTCCATATCATGCACCATGTCATGTTTCTATGACAAAAAATAAGATGTATATTTTCTGTTAGCTTTCTCCTGGATTTGAAATAACTACAGAGGACAGCCAGGGCTTTTCTTGATAAAAGAATATAGTCACCCTTATACCTTATCCATTCTCCCCAACCAGGAAAGGGATGAGCAAAGGTATTATCTCAGGTGCACAGGTCATGTTTTTATTTATCGTGGGACCATTCCATAAAAGCAAAATTTGCCCTCATAACTATGAGGTTAGATTATTGTAACTCTCTCGCAGCAGAGTTCCCTGCTGGGGCTGTCCATGACTTGCAGCTGAAGATACAATTGCACAATTACTCAATGTGATAATGTTACGCATACCATTTTTTCAGCTGCTAGCAAAGAGGTATGATTGTATTTTCAAAACTTGAAATTTTGGAGCTCAATCCAAACAATTCTTTTTTAATTTTTAAGAGATGCAAAAGGGCTCAACCATTTCATTGTATTCAAATATTATCACATTACGAATTAAAGGAGGATGGGGCACACATGTCTACCAGTCAGGATTGTAATATATCCTGCCCAGGATCCAAAATAATAAATTTCTGTACTGTTTTTCAGTTGTCAGGAATTACAAGATGAAAGAAGTAGATGTATGCAGGCGCCATTTTAAGAATTCTCCTAAATTTACATCCAAAATCTCTATTTAGTCTGAGAAAAGTAGACAAGGCTAAGCCTACTAGGGCAAAAAAAGGCCCTATCTCTGTGTACCTTTCTGTCCTCTGTTATGAGAGAGGATAGGAGTGACTCATGCCCTAATATGTGAAGGACGTGAGACCTCCAGGATTTGCAAATACCCAATTCTCTGCCAGGTTCCTAATGTGATCAAGTCACCCTTTAATTGGCTTATCTACACACTTCTGATGAGGAAAGCTGAATGCCTCAAGCCCTGTCATCATGAGTAAACACATTAGCATCCATTAAGGCTAAAAACTTCCACCCAACCCATAACCAACTGTGTTTTTCATTCAACAGCAAACCAAATAATTTTGTGCAGAGGTAATATTTTGAGCCAACATTCAAAACAATGTATGAAGAATAGTCAAGAGGCTCCAGATATATTCAACACCAAGGAAAGGACACTAAGAAACCATTGGAGCTCCACTTTGTGTGCCTTTGAAAGGAGTCTACATATAGTACAACCCAATCAAGAAGGAAGGAAGAAAAGACACACTCATAGATAGAATTCTACACTGTAGAATTAATGCAGTTTGGTACCACATTAACTGCCATGGCTCAGTGCTTAGGAATCATGGTATACTGAATTAATCTAACAGTGGTTTATTTATTTATTTATTTATTTATTTATTATTTACATTATTTATATCCTGCCCATATCAGCCCGCAGGCACTCAGGGCGGTCTACATATTGGCACAATTTGATGCCATCAATTATTGCTTCATTGCCAGCTTTGCCTTTGAATAGCCCTGTTTTGCCATGACACATGTGACTCTTTGCTTAAAACTCAAATGCATATTCTTTCTGAGTATTTATGCAGTCGAGAACATTACAAGTCAAAGAAATGTGGCAACACAACACAACACAACTTCTTTCCTCCTGTATTTCCATCATCAACACATTCGATTGCTACAAATGTTAAGAGAGAAATGTAGACAATCCTATAATTTTATTTTAATGACTGAATATATTTGAGTATAAGCCTAGTTTTTCAGCCCTTTTTTAGGCTGAACCCACCCCCCGGCTTATACTCGCGTGAGAGTCCTGGCAGGAAGGTGTGAGGCTGAAAGAAGGGCTTTTTTCAGCCCCACACCTTCCTGCCAGGACCCACACCTCTCCGCACAGCAACTCAGCTCTCCTTCCTTTCCTCCTCTCTGGCTCCCGTTTTTCCCACTTTTCCTTATTCATATATACACAGCATTTTCCCCAAAATGTTTAGTTAAAATAAACTATAGTGATTATTGGAAGAATACGTAAGCTCATTTACACTGAAGAAGGTTAAAATAATGATTTAATAAGAGCTGGACAGTCTTATCTTAAATTACAGCTTTATGAAAATATTCAAAAACATTACATCAACGAATGCCTCAATTAATGTCATTTTATTGGTGGCGATTTTTATTTTGAAATTTTCAAGTAGCTGTTGCATTTCCCACCCTTGGCTTATACTAAAGTCAATTCGTTTTCCCAGTTTTATGTGGTAAAATTAGGTGCTCAGCTTCTATTCTTCTATTCAGATCGGCTTATACTTGAGTATACACGGTAGTCACAGTGATTCAAAGAGTGCTTAGCCTCTGGTAAGTCTACACAGCATTACATCATTGGACAGGTATCAGATTAATTTAAAATCTCCCCAACAAGTTTATACACACACACAGAAGTACACACACACATGTATGTATGTATGTACATATGCACACATATGTTTGGGCTATGCCACTAAACCCAACATCATATACTGAGGTAGGTCCCATCACAATGATTTCTGTGCAGGTACAGCTGTACCAGGAGCTCCAATTTTGTTTGCTTTGCATTTAATGTTTGTTGCAGTCCTAAGTTTCAGGGACTCTGCAGATAGGTGGCTTCTTTTGGCTGCAATCATAGGGCAAGTCACCTGTCAATTATAGTTAGGTTCCCTGGTCCCACCCCTTTTTGGGTTTTTGGAGTGAATAGGAGCCTTTTTGGGTTCAGTCCACATAGAGAAGCTTTTCGCACAGGACATAATACCAAGAGCTCTTGTAGAAAGCTTTGTCTTCTATGGCTTGGCCGGGGAGATACAGCCCCACGGCTTGGCCGGGGAGATATACAGCCTACAGCTTGGCCGGGGAGATACAGCCCCACAGCTTGGCCGAGGATCATACAGCCTTACAGCTCCTTTGCTGAAGGACTTCAGCCAGCCATCACTGAAACCTGAACTCCTCTTTTCCCCTGGAAGTCTACAAAGCTCTGCTTGGCAAGGGTCGCTCGCGGAAGCCAGACGCAGTTGGTACCGGGTGCAGGGGCTCCACGCCAACAGAGGCAAGTACAGACTGCCCAGATTAGAAGTTAAGGATTTCCCCATTAGTTAAGAAGATAGTGCCTGTTCCCAGTGAACAAGATTGCAAGAGCCAATAGACTGTTAAGAAAGCTTGAAAGTTTGTTTTCATCAATAAAGAACTTTGTTGAACCTTTAAGCAATCTAAAGACTCTATTTAAGGAAATCCAAAGGCCTTTAATCTGAGGCAGCCCCGGCGTCCCGTTGGGCACAAAGAATTTATGTCCTGTCTATAGTTTTATGCACAGGCCCAGAGTGCAACAGGACAATTTGAAACATGGTTTTACACTTTAAAAAGCATTGCTTCAGTATAATTATTACTTGTATTTTCAAATGAGAGCTCACATAACCTTTCAAAAACCGAATTAAAACATTTCATACTACTTTGCTTTCAGAGCAATGCCCAGTTATTGTACAGAACATGTTCAAATTGAAAGAAATATGTCTGATTTACCATGCATCCCCACTTCTTCATGTTCATATGACAGCCAGCATGGTATAGTGGTCTGACCACAGGATCAAGACTAGAGAAAAGAGTTAAAATTTCCACTCAGCCATGGAAACCCACTGGATAATCTTGGGCAAGCCACATACTGTCAGCCTCAAAAGAACAAACTGTGCCAAGAAAACTATGTTCATCTTAAGATCACTGTAAGTTGGAATACATCATATTTCCATTTCCATATTAAGAGATAATAAGTGGAACACAGCTTTATACAGAAGGATTGCGAGAAAATGCACCTAAGAAATTGTTCATTCTGAGATAACAAGCCTTTAATCATCTCCAAAGCTGCTTTTCTAAGTTGATCAAAGGGTTTACCATGCTGAAACAATTTAAAAACAATAGAGAACGTTTCTGAACTCGAGTCTACATTAAGTAGCAGATAAAGTGATAACAGCATTCTTGAAGTATACAGTCAATGCATATTTGAGATTCTCCTATATGTAAAATTGTGTATATACACAAGCAAACATGAATCAGAACCTTCTCATTTTGTTCTGTTTGTGCGGCTCATGCCGTCATCAAAGCACTTTCTAGTTAAACAGTACGATTAACAACTTTTGGCAATTTACATTTAATACATCTCCTATCACCCTTTTCCAGTAACATAGCTTAGATGATCCACATGTCTTCTGATTAAACCCTTGAGAACACTCTGTGCAATTGTGAGCACACATTCTGCATGTCCTGAATATAGCTAAGCTGATTGCATTACCAGATAACACACATGATCTTTATTATCTACAAATACTTAGCATTTGGCACAGAACTGTAAAATAACATGTCATAACCATTTACAGTGATCTAGACAAGTGCAGGATTTCCATGAAACATGGGTCTTTGGTACTGTTCAACACAAATGGAAGAAAATCTCTAAAACCACATCTTTCCTTTCATGCTTTTAAATCTAAACTTAGATTTAGGAATAACATTCAAATGCATTCATTTTAAGGTCTATTAACATTCCTCTTTAAGAACACTTTTAAGCAACCAGTACCCATCTCTGGACTACTGTTATGTCTCTTTTTAAAGTTTCGATAATGATATTTTAATTTTAAAAAAATATATTTTTATTTTATTTATTTTGTCAGAAGCAAATTGAGAATACAATTATAACGTATAGAAAAACCACAAAGAAAGTTAAAAACTTGGCATTATGTTCAATTTCCTTTGACCGGGAGCTAGCCACTCCGGGTGCCCTTAGTGTGGCTGTAAGAATGTCCTCCATTCTGCATGTGGCGGGGCTCAGACAGCATTGTAGTAGGTGGTCTGCGGTTTGCTCTTCTCCGCACTCGCATGTCATGGACTCCACCACTTTGTAGCCCCATTTTTGAAGGTTAGCTCTGCATCTCATAGTGCCAGAGCACAGTCTGTTCAGCGCCTTCCAAGTCGCCCAGTCTTCTGTTTGCCCATCTGGTATCAGCCACTGATTGAGGTTCTGGGTTTTAGCCTGCCACTTTTGGACTCTCGCTTGCTGAGGTGTTCCTGCGAGTATCTCTGTCGATCTCAAGAAGCTATTTACTAATTTAAGCCGTTGGCGTGCTGGCTGATATCCGAACAGGGGATGGTCTGGAGATGTCAATGTCTTGGTCTTTTCATTACTGGCTTCTACTTCCCAACAGATTTCAGGTGATGCAATACCAGCTAAACAGTATAATTTCTCCAGCGGTGTAGGACATTGACATCCTGTGATGATGTAGCATGTCTCATTAAGAGCCATGTCCACTGTTTTAACATGGTGATAGGTATTCCACACTGGGAATGCATATTCCCACGGATAATATCCTGCATGCCCAGGAGCGAGTTTCTCATCTGGTATCAGCCACTTTTGGACTCTAGCTTGCTGAGGTGTTCCTGCGAGTATCTCTGTAAATCTTAGAAAGCTATATCTTGGTTGAAGGCACTGGCTTGCTGGCTGATATTTTAACAGAGGAATGGCCAGAGATGTCAATGCCTTGGTCCTTTCCTTACAGGCTGCTACTTCCCAATAGATAGTCATGATTTAAATTCAGTGTCGAGGTTCTCTCACACTTGAATATTATTGGGCAGATGCTGCCATTTTGAGCACATATTTTAGTGTACAATGGATTACAGTATTTCCCATCCAAGACTACTTCTATATAAAAAAACCCTATGCTAACACAATCATTTGGTAGCACTATTTACAAAGAATTCCAGATACTTTTGTATTAATGGAAAGATAGATCACACGACAGGAATATTTAGGTATCATCTTCACCTGTGAATGCCAGAAATCGGCATCCATTAGAAATGACACTATGAATGACTCATATCACACCTCTAACTAATGACACATATTGGAATAGGAATTGGTATACCGATTCAGACTGAATCAACACAAGTTCGAAACAAAAAGATCGCCAGACATGGAGTAGAGTAACTTCCTGATTAAGCCTAGAAATGCTATTTTTGGACTATGTGCTACCATGGTGACTCAAGTATTCTCGGTATTACAGTTCAAAAAATTAAGTTTGCTCCTAAAATTAAGGTGCTTAAACCTTTCATATCACTTGATTCAGTCTTGAACCAGTAGGGCTCATTTATTTTATTCACACTTAAACAAGAGTGCTATTTTATTTGATAAGTGAGACTTGCAACAGAAGGTTGCAGGATATTCCTCATCCCTTAGAAGAAGTACAGTTGTTTCTCCACATTTGAAGATTTGATTATAGATAGATGCAACTAAAAATGTTCTCTCTTGGAATCTCTACACTCTATAGAATGGCTCCAGTATGACTCTATAATCTATTTTTTCAGTCATGCTAGAGGACCTAGAGATTTCTAGAAAAAACCTAATTTCTAGGATCTTCTAGGAGAGTCTAGATCCTCCAATGCCATTCTGTGGTCTGCTTCCAGTGGAAGTTGACCATAGAGTTATACTGGGAGATCTAAAAATTCCCCAAAAGGTGTTCCCTCAGAAGAAAAAAATGTTTTTTTATTGGCGATTTCTCACTTTCACATGGGTACGGTGGACCTAACTACAGCAAATGTGGAGAGATGTCTGTACAATTATTTAGTATGTTGTACAACTAGCCAACCATACTGTCCTTAAGAATGCTGCATACTAATAATGGGGAACCCACAGACCCTCAAGACACTGTTGGAACATCCTTGACAACTGATGGGACTGACAGTAGTTAGAGGCCAACAATATCCTGAGCACTACAGATCCCCCACCTTTGCTATTGGATTATTATTATTTTTTTGCTTATTTTTAAGGTATACTTCTCTTGTGTTTGTAGTACATTCTAGAATCTTGGAATTCTTTCTAGTATAAAATAGTTGCCTCTTGTTTCTCAGTGCATATACTTTGATTCTAATTCTGCCAATAGTCACTAATCTAAGTTCATTACTAAAGAAAATAGCAAGGTTTTTGAATATGTTATTTCCAGAGTGAGCTTGAATAATGATTTATAAGCATCCTGCCCACAAGTAGCTCTATAGTTTTATCATTTAGGGGCAACAAATCAAGAAGACTCAGTGCTATTTCTTTTGATTAGTGACCAATGATTCCAGACTGTGCATAAAGCTGAAAACTATTGTAACATCGCTTAAATTGATATATTCCGAAACAGATCACAGCTAAACACTATCTATTTAATAAAGCCACACATTTCCAAATTTCAAGGCTATCTTGCTTCCAGTGATGCAGTGAAAAAATTATCTCAAGTTAAAAGGATCAACACTGCTGAATAGTAGACAGGATTATGATTCATGTTTCTGGAAAATTTCAAGATATATAATTCAAGGAATAATGTATATAAATAGAAACGTAATGTTCATTTGTGGGATTAACATAACTCAAAAACCACTAGATGAATTGACACCAAATTTGGATACAATACACCTATCAGGCCAACAAGTGACCATCACTCATAAAAACACTGAAAAACACAACAGAAGAGGCTTAAAAAGCCAAAAAACAAAAAATGCATTACAACACATGCGCAAAACCACATATACACACAAACACACATACACACACACACATATACACAGACTGGGCCACAGCAACGCGTGGCAGGGGACAGCTAGTGGAATGATAAAAATGAAATAGCTTCAGCCATAAGGTTATTATTCTTTCATATGTAAACCTGGGTAACTATATTCCACTTGCTTTATAAAAACATTCACTGTATTTGCTGCCCCCCAGCCAGAATTCACCTTGAACTCAACACCAGCCAGGAATTCCAAAAGTGATAATAAAACAGTTTATTAAGAAAAGTACATATAAAAAGAAAAAGTCACCATAAGAAATAAGAAAGGCAAAATCCAATAGGTAATGGGGAAAAGAGTCAACAAGTAATAAGTCAATCCAAACTAGTGATAGGAAAAAACAATCCAAACAGTCCAAATCCGTTCCATAAAACTAGATACAGGAAAACCTGAATCAAAACGGTGAACATAAATCCAGGAAAACAAGGATCAAAACATAAATATGAATCCAAAAGCAAAACTGTACAAACTTCTTAAAACATGAATCCAAACTCCCAAGATCTTAGACTCAAAACATGAACTGGAGACCAGGTTAGAGATCCTCACTGCTTTGCAGTGTTGCCTGAACTGAATTCTAAAGAGAACAATTCCCTGATTTGAGGTCCACAAGCCATGAAGTCATGTCTGTAACCTTGACTGCCTTGCCTATGAGATTTCTCACAGAGTCTCTGTGACCTTCTTAATTTGCTTGCTTGTTCCCTAAGATGAAGTCTGAGATTTCTGCTATCCGCAGGTGTGTTTTCAGGTGAACTTTCTTGCCCATCCAACTTCTTATCTGGGGTTGCTATGAGACAACTCCCTGTCTGCTGGACTCTGAGGCAGTTTCACTTTCAAGCCCATTCTCACATACAGGATCTAAACTGGGTTGTTGTAGGCTTTTCGGGCTATATTACCATGTTCTAGAAGCATTCTCTCCTGACGTTTCGCCTGCATCTATGGCAAGCATCCTCAGAGGAAATTTTCCTAGCGCTAAACAGACCTCACAACCTCTGAGGATTCTTGCCATAGATGCAGGAGAAACGTCAGGAGAGAATGGTTCTAGAACATGGCCATATAGTCTGAAAAATCTACAACAACCCAGTGATTCCAGCCATGAAAGACTTTGACAATACAAGGATCTAAACTCCCCTCATTTATCTCATTGAAAGACCCATCCACTCTCCCAGGCTCAGGAATAACAATCCCCTCATCATCAGCTGGCTGAACCACAACACTAATGTTCAACAGTGGCGTGCCTGATATATACAAGAGAATGAACTACAAAAATGGCCTAAAACCATTAATTTACAAGGTTTTCTAAACATTTATTCACTAAACTCTAATTAAATTCAATGAATAGTTAGATGAATTAGCTGCTAATAAAATATTATTTATATTAAAAATATATGAAGAAAAGCTAGAGTTGCGGTGGTCATTAGTCAACTAGTAAAAAGACAGTTCACTGGGGTACCAAAATAAAGATTTAGTTCCAGAATAAATCTACAGTTTGCTTAAACTTGAAATCAGTGTTTTTTTCTGCAAAGGGTATGAAGTATTATGGCAGCTTTAAAAACAAAATATCTGAGCTCAAAGGTCTTATGTAACTCATTGCTCTTCCACTGTTAACAAAAGGAAGCATTTCAGCAAGGGTTAAGTAAGCATTATCTGAATACACCGCCTAGAAAATAGAAACACTTGTTTGATTATTGATGGAGAGGAATGCATTCTTTGTAAACAGAGGCAGACAGGCAGGAGGAATGAAATGAACTGAGCTCCAAGTGTTCATTTAAAAAATCCAATCATCCTCCCATGTAATTTTGCCAATAACTTTAATAGATGCAATCCCTTTAAATTTTATGAACTATAGGATAGGTCAGTAAATTGCTTCAGTAAATTACTAGACAGAGATTACTAGACTGGAGCATGAAGATATAATATTAGGTTATCTGAGGATAGCAGATAGAACAGAGAGCGTTTTGAGAAGGGCAATATAGGCAGAACATGCTGCTCAAACATTAGATAAATGTGTTATCGAAGGCTTTCATGACCGGAATCACTGGGTTGCTTTGAGTTTTCCAGGTTGTATGGCCATGTTCCAGAAGCATTCTCTCCTGACGTTTCGCTCACATCTATGGCAGGCATCCTCAGAGATTGTGAGGTCTGTTGGAAACTAGGCAAGTAAGGTTTATATATCTGTGGAATGTCCAGGGTGGGAGAAAGAATTCTTGTCTGCTTGAGGCAAGTGTGAATGTTGCAATTGGTCAGCCTGATTAACACAGAATGTTCTTGCAGCTTCAAAGCCTGGCTGATTGCTGCCTGGGGCAATCCTTTGTTTGGAGGTGTTAGTTGGCCCTGATTGATTCTTGTCTGGAATTCCCCCTCTTCCAACTCTATGATTCATCAGGAAGGATGGGTCTGGGGCCTTGACAGGTCGGAGAAGAAGGCCCCATGAGCCTAATCCAGTTCTTGCTTAAATGTTTCCCATTCCTGTTCTTAGATTAGAACCATTGGAAACATCCAACAGGAGACCATGGGGATATCAAATGAAGAAACATTATCAGGGCTTTCCTCACATACTCATGACTAACTCCACAACTCTAATATGAACAGTTCATATATGAGTCTTTCTTTTTAAAACAAAATCATAGGAAATATAATCTGTAGCATTTTGATCACTCAACTGTACTGAAGTTTAGAAGACACAATATTTTAGCAATGATCACGAAAAGAAATATATGGATGGTTTACAGCTGCTCTTCCAAATATCATCTTCATCCTGTCAACTGTTTAGGTCAACTGTTTGTCTAAAATATTGACCAAGAAAACATGTTTTTAAAGGGGAGGGGGTACAAAAATATATAAGACATTACAGCCTACCTGGAACTTGGTCTTGACTTGTTCAGTGCTTTGCTGAAAACCAGGGACGGTGCTGATTGACGTCTTTGGGCCAAGCTCTTCATTTTCTGCTAACAAAGAAAGAAAATCAAATGTAAGAAATCCTTATTTATTTATTTATTTATTTGTAGTATTTCTATTCCGCCCTTCTCACCCCAAAGGGGACTCAGGGTAGATCACATAACACATATACAGCAAACATTCAATGCCAATTATATAATGACAAGACAGAAAACAGATAGAGGTATATATAGACTTTCCCATCTTTCAGCATCTTTGGAGGCTGTGCTCAGTTCTGGCCACAAGGGGGTGCTGTTGCTTCCTCTCCTTGCTAAAGAGCTTTCTTTGTTCGTAAACTTCCTCCTTTTTCTGATCTAAACGCATTGCCTAAATACCTCCCTGCTTTAATGCGGTTTCTATTTATCTACTCACTTTTAATGGAGGCTGATAAAAAAATCACTCTTTGACGCATTTTGGTAGAATCTTTCAATTAGTCTGAGTACAAAGTTTGACAAAACATATCAAATTGTTCTCCTTTTTTGTATAGAATATGAATCTATTCCTTCTATTTCCAAGTTATGTCTACTTCTGGTACCAAATATTCTGTTAAAGAAGTAATTCCTGGGAACGTATCTTTGTTAATGGAAGTATACCTATACTTTCCCCATAAGGTATGACTTGTAACAAAAAATTGTTATTATTTGTTTTGTTATTTGCCATATTAATTAGGTCTTTAATCAAGTTCCAATTTTTTTAAAAAATCACACAATCCAGTATAAAGTATTAAAACCCTAAACAATTGACTTCGGACAAGGTTAATTCATAAGTGTTTTATCAATTTTCTTTTTGTTTTGGCCCAATGACAAGCAGCAAAGCCTACAAACAGTAATCAACAACAGTGGAAAAAATGATTAAATTTAATCCGTGATATATTTTAGATTTGGCAGCAGTGTATCACTTGTCTTTTAAATCAAACTTAGGTAGAAAAAAAGAATTTTTTACAAATATATGTAGATATTTTAAAAGTTGGGGACATTTCCCTCTGATATGGTTTAATGCTGAACTTTTAAGTTTTCAGGCTCCGTTGAACACTGAACACAGACCCATACGAACAAATGTACACAAACAGCGGAAGTAGATTAATACTTGGCAGTGTTGTGCCCGTCCTCCCAGACTTCAGGCCTTTCCCTGTGGAACTTTAAAATTGACATGGCTCAGACAGTCCTAATCTTGTTCCAAAGTGCTACCGGAGGTATGTCTCCATGCGGGTGAGCCAATAAAAAACACGCCAGTTTCCAGTACTGAAGAAACCCCACTCAGAGAACTCATCACATCCAGGAAACCTTCAAGCAAGTTATTTACTCTTCCATCCTGTTTCTTAGAAAGAATGTCTTTATGGGCAGAGAGATGACCATAAAACTGAATTTAAAATTTCCCCTGATGTGAACTTAATTCAAAATTAATTTGGATTACATATGGAAGAAATCTGGTGTTCCAGACAACTACCATATATACCCGAGTATAAGCCAACCTGAATATAAGCCTCAGCACCTAATTTTACCACAAAAAACTGGGAAAATGTATTGACTCAAGTATAAGCCGAGGGTGGGAAATGCCACAAAAAAAAGATGCCAATGAAATTACATTAATTGAGGCATCAGTAGTTCAAATGTTTTTGAATATTTACATAAAACTGTAATCTATATAAATAAAAATGTAATGTTCATTTCTGGGATTAACATCACTCAAAAACCACTGGACAAAGTGACACCAAATTTGGACACAAAACACCTATCAGGCCAATGAATGACCATCATTCATAAAAATACTGAAAAACACAGCAGAAGGGACTTAAAAAGCCAGAAAACAAAAATTACATTACAACGCAGGCACAAAACCACATATATATGCAAATACACATATACACAAATATATTCACACACAAAACACATATATGTAGACTGGGCCACAGCAACGTGTGGCAGGGGAAGGCTAGTTTAAGATAAGATTGTCGATCTCTGATTAAACCCATTATTCTAACCTTCTTCAATGTATATTCGAGTCAAGGTTATTTATTATTTTAGTCTGTTATTAGTATTATTTTATTACATTTATTATTTTACTGTATTTATTATTATTATTATTATTGCATTTACATTATTTTACTCCGTTATTATTATGTTTGTTACATTTATTATTTTATTCTATTGATTATTGATTTTACATTTATTACTTTATTGGTTATTACTGTTATTATTACATTTACTATTTTACTCTATTATTGTTGTTATTATTACATTTATTATTTTACTCTCTTTATTATCATTACATTTATTATTTCACTCTCTTTATTATTGGAAGACTACGTAAGAACATTTACATTGAAGAAAGTTACAATAATGGTTTAATATTCGAGTCAAGGTTATTTATTATTTTAGTCTGTTATTAGTATTATTTTATTACATTTATTATTTTACTGTATTTATTATTATTATTATTATTATTATTGCACTTACATTATTTTACTCCATTATTATTATGTTTATTACGTTTATTATTTTATTCTATTGATTATTGTTTTTACATTTATTACTTTATTGATTATTACTGTTATTATTACATTTATTATTTTAATCTATTATTAATGTTGTTGTTATTACATTTATTATTTTACTCTCTTTATTATCATTACATTTATTATTTCACTCTCTTTATTATTATTGGAAGGATACTTAAGCACATTTACATTGAGGAAGGTTACAATAATGGTTTAATCAGAGTTGGACAGCCTTATCTTAAATTACAGTTTATGTAAATATTCAAAAACATTTAACTTACTAATGCCTCAATTAATGTTATTTTATTGGTATCTATTTTTATTTACCAATAACTGCTGTATTTCTCACCCTCGGCTTATACACGAGTCAATATGTTTTCCCCTTCTTTTTGTGGTAAAATTAGATGCCTTGGCTTATATTCGGGTCGGCTTATACTTGAGTATATACAGTATATAAATATTTCAAGAAAAATCTCAAGCTATATCTCATTTTTTATAAAATGATTTTTCTATTTCTTCTTTAAATATGTGTTCTGTTGCGTTCTGGGCCTGTAAAGAATTGTCTTTAAGTTAGGACGTGCAACTTGAGCCCAGCGGGAAGCCAGGCCCCCTGAAAAGAAGCTCTCAGGGATCTTCCACCACAAATGGTCTTTAAATGGCTTGTGATGTATAACAAAGTCCTTTATTAATGAACAATCAAACAGAAACTTTTCTTGTCTTCAATAAAGTTAAACAAATGCTTCCAGACTTTTATGCAACTGGTGGCTTCCTAATCTTGTCCATGAAGGACAGGCAAATGTCTTCAGTAACTGTTACTTTACTTTAAGGAAAATCCCTTTTTGACTTCTCCCAGGCTGACTGTAATCTAATCCTTACTGACGTGGGCTCCGCTACCAGGTCAATCTGCGTCTCGAGCACCGAGTGGATCTACCAGTAAAGGCCAGTAGATTCCCCAGCTGGAGTTTTGTGGTCTTCCAAACTGTTTACCCTCCGAAATTCCTCAAGGCTTTAGAGCTGTTTCCCTGGAAATCTTTGGATGTTCTTGAGACTGTTTCCCCCCAGAAAGTCTTAAGGGTTGAAGCTTTTGTACAGGAGGAGCTTGAACACGTCCTGTACATTAGCTTTCCTTACTGAGACTAACTAAAAAATGGCTCCCTTCCCTTCCCAATTGCCTTGAGCAAGGGGTGGAACCAAAACTTAATGATGATGGACAGATGACTTGCCCTATGACTGCAACCAAAGGAAGCCACCTATCTGCAGAGTTCCTGAAACCTTGGACTGCAAGCAAATATTTAATACAAAGCAAATAAAATTGGAGCTCCTGGTACAGCCGTACCAGAACAACATGACCAATTACATGTTGGTCGTGTTTTCACCCCTGAATCCCTTCAGAGGTGAGAAAGGTGGCATATAAATAATGTAAATAAATAAATAAAAATTAAATGTTAACTGGGTAACACAAACAGTTTTAACAACCGGTAACGAGTACCTTTTGCAAGAGCTAAACTGATGCTAAGGCCCAGGTTATCACTTCTAGGGGAACAGACTTGCTGAGCCAACTTGAACATGTATTCTCTGCTTCTGATATTAAAGTTTTTATTGGGAGATTAGTGCTGCTTTAAACACTGTATGTTATGTTAACCTGTGCATAGCTGTGGTTGGATGAACTCGCAATGGCCTATGACTAGACAATAAAACTGCCAGAGATTTCAACAGAGTTTCCAAATAAATTAGATTAGCGCTGCAATTTTAGAGTACTTCTATTTCACAAATTTCCATGTAAGTAATCACGGAAGTTAACATTTTTTGTCATAGAGCAGTACAGTGAAACAATATGAGACCTGAAACATGGCCATACAGCCTGGAAAACTCACAGCAATCTAATATTAGACCTACTCATTATTCAAAGCTCAAAGCAGATGAGTACACACAAAAATAGGTAAATACTAGTATCCTAAAGATACCAGATACCATTTGATCTTGGGAGCTAAGAAGGGTCAACCTTGGTTAGCACTTGGATGGGTGGCCAGTAAAAAATACCAGGTGTTGTAGGGTGTAATTCAGAGCAAGAACTTAGTAAAATAACCTTTGAGTATCCCTTGCTTAGGGAAATCCTATGAAATTCATGAGGTCAACATTTCCTGACCAACTACAGTGGCTCTTAACCTTAAAAAAAATATTATTATTGTTTTTTACTACAAACCCCTTTCTCCCACCTGGACATTCCACAGATATATAATCACCATTTTTTCCTAGTTTCCAACAGACCTCACAACCTCTGAGGATGCCTGCCATAGATGCAGGCGAAACGTCAGGAGAGAATGCTTCTAGAACATGGCCATATAGCCCGAAAAACATACAACAACCCCTTTTAAATTGTTTCTGTTAGCACGGATCGCCAAGGCTTAACTCAAGATTTAAATCTCTCCATGAAATATTTATTTAAAGTTGCTTATCGTGGCTCTACAGATTAGGAGAGAAATAAGTAAATGCAAATTTGAAGAAAAATAAATAAATGATTTTTTTTCTATATAAGTAAAGTTTTTCCCTTGACATTAAGTCTAGTCATGTCCGACTCTGGGGGGTGGTGCTCATCTCCATTTTTAAGCCAAAGAGCCGGCGTTGTCCATAGACGCCTCCAAAGTCATGTGGCTGGCATGACTGCATGGAGCACAGTTACCTCCCCGCCAAAGTGGCTCCTATTTATCGACTCACATTTGCATGTTTTCGAACTGCTAGGTTGGTAGAAGCAGGGGCTAACAGTGGGAGCTCACGCCGCTCCCCAGATTCGAACCGCCGACCTTTCAATCAACAAGTTCAGCAGCTCAGCAGTTGGAACCCCCAGTGGCACAGTGGGTTAAACCCCTGTGCAGGCAGGACTGAAGACCGACAGGTTGCAGGTTCGAATCTGGGGAGAGGCGGATGAACTCCCTCTATCAGCTCCAACTCCTCATGTGGGGACATGAGAGAAGCCTCTCACAAGGATGATAAAAACATTACATCATCCAAGCGTCCCCTGGGCAACGTCCTTGCAGACGGCCAATTCTCTCACACCAGAAGCGACTTGCAGTTTCTCACAAAAAAAAAAAAAGCTCAGTAGTTTAACACACTGTGTCACCGTTTGCTCCCATACTTCTATATTGAAAATGTATCATCATCACAATCATCCTCACTACCGTCTGAACATCGAACAATGGCTTAACATTACTTGTTAATGTCAATTAACTAATTAATTAGAAGGCTACTGCTGATTTTTTCTTACTAGCTTTATTATATCAGGGTTAATAGTTAAAACCTGTATTTGGAGTTCTGGCTCTAGGTTTTATAAGCCGTTTCTATACTTATTTTTCAGAATAATGAGATTTCTCACTCAAGTATGTCATTAAGAAAGGCATAATTACTTTCATAGTCCTCTGTCAACAGGTGTTTTGGACTTCAACTCCCACTGAGGCCCCTTCTTCACTGCCAAATAATCCACATTACCAAAGCAGGTAAAAGGTAAAGGTTTCCCCTTGACATTAAATCTAGTCGTGCCCGACTCTGGGGGTGTCGGACAGTGCTCATCTCTATGTCTGAGTCAAAGAGCCAGCGTTGTCCGTAGACGCCTCCAAGGTCATGTAGCCAAGTGTTCTTGATGCAGCAATCAAGAATGAGTCTGTTAACTAAAGAGGTCTTAAAGGTAAAGGTTTCCCCTTGACATTAAATCTAGTCGTGTCCGACTCTGGGGGGTGGTGCTGATCTTCATTTCTAAGCCGAAGAACGGCGTTTTCCACAGACACCTCCAAGGTCATGTGGCCCGCATAACTGCATGGAGCGCTGTTACCTTCCTGCAGATGTGGTACCTATTGACCTACTCACATTTGCATGTTTTCGAACTGCTACGTTGACAGAAGCTGGAGCTAACAGCAGGAGTTCACCCCGTACCACAGTTTTGAACCTGCAACCTTTCGGTCAGCAAGTGCAGCAGCTCAAGCAGTTTAACCTGCTGCGCTATCAGAAGGGCCTGGTCTTATTTCATGGTATACTCTTGTAGGGCAGTGGTTCTCAACCTGTGGGTCCCCAGGTGTTTTGGCCTACAACTCCCAGAAATCCCAGCCAGTTTACCAGCTGTTAGGATTGCTGGGAGTTGAAGTCCAAAACATCTGGGGACCCACAGGTTGAGAACCACTGTGGTAGGGTCAGCATGACTGCATGGAGTGCCATTACCTTCCAACCAGAGTGGTACTTATTGATCTATTCACATTTGTATATTTTCGAACGGCTAGGTTGGCAGAATCTGGGGCTAGCAGTGGGAGCTCACCCCGCTCCCCGGATTCAAACCGCTGACCTTTCGATCATCAAGTTCAGCAGCTCAGCAGTTTAACCCACTGTGCCACCGGGGGCTCCATCAAAGCAGATAATCTGGATTTTATATGGCAGTGTAGAAGGGGCCTGAGTTATATGTGACTGCTGTGACTCTGTAATGCATCCACAACTCTTGATGAAACTCACCCCACAAGCCTTCGACAATTCACTCCACATTCCTCTTACAGGTTTTGACACTTAATTTCGTTGAAATACGGCCTGTTGAATGGCCAGTTCCCGACTTTCTTTCTTGGGAGACTGTCACACTACAACCATCGCACGGCATCAGATAGAACAACCGCTCTTTCAACTGTCACTTCCTACTTCAAAGTGACCGTTATAGAAAGTGGCCTGACAGTTAAGTCAAAACGGAACACAGAGACGTCACTCGTTTCCAAGCTCTTCATTGGCACTCATATATGATGCAGACCTCATTCATCATATCAGGCATGGAGAGAACCACCATGACGGATACATCGACACCATAGAATTGATGCAGTTTGAAACTGTCATAGCTCAATGCTATCAAATCATGACAACTGTAATTAGGGTGAGGCACCAACAATCTTTGGCACAGAAGGCCTACAATTCCCATGATTATCTGGCATTGAGGTTTATTAGTTAAAGTGGTGTCAAACTGCATTAATTCTACAATGTAGATCAGTGTTTCTCAACCTTCCTAATGCCGCGATCCCTTAATACAGTTCCTCATGTTGTGGTGATCCCCAACCATAACATTATTTTCATTGCTACTTCACAACTGTAATTTTGCTACTGTTACGAATCGCCATGTAAATATCTGATGTGCAGGATGTATTTTCATTCACTGGACCAAATTTGGCACAAATATCCGATACATTCACATTTGAATACTGGTGGGGTTGGGAGGGGATTGGTTTTGTCATTTGGGAATTGTAGTTGCTGGGATTTATTAGTTCACCTACAATCAGAGAGCATTCTGAACTCCACCAATGATGGAATTGAACCAAAACCCTATACGGCTCCGGCCCAGTGTATCTGTCCGAACGGATCTCCCTTTACGTCCCACCCCGGAGTCTAAGATCTTCTGGGGAGGCCCTGCTCTCGACCCCGCCTCTATCACAAGTGAGGTTGGCGGGGACGAGGAGCAGGGCCTTCTCGGTGGTGGCCCCCCACCTGTGGAATTCGCTCCCCGGGGAAATTAGATCAGCGACATCACTCCTTTCCTTCAGGAAAAAACTGAAAACATGGATTTGGGACCAGGCATTCGGACAATCATGCAGATAAAGAAAGGACTTTGAGAATGGCCAGGAAATGACTAATGGAATGGAATTTGGAACTCTGAAAGACGAACGCTGAGCATGTGAATAGTTTTTATATGATGTGATGTATATTGATTGTTATGATTGTTTTAACTGTGATAATTGTTTTAACTATGGTTTTTACACTATGTATAATTTTTGTATGTATAGGCATTGAATTGTGCCTTTTGTAAGCCGCCCTGAGTCCCCCCTCGGGGGTTGAGAAGGGCGGGGTAAAAGTACCCGAAATAAATAATAAATAATTGGCACCTAGAACTCCCATGACCAACAGAAAATACTGGAAGGGTTTGGTGGGCATTGACCTTTGAGTTTTGGAGTTGTAGTTCACCTACATCCAGAGAGCACTGTGGACTCAAACAATGATGGATCTGGACCAAACTTGGCACATGAATACTCAATATGCCCAAATGTGAACACTGGTGGAGTTTGGGGAAAATAGAACTTGACATTTGTAGTTGCTGGGATTTGTAGTTCACCTTCAATCAAAGAGCATTCTGAACCCGACCAACAATAGAACTGAGCCAACTTCCCACACAGAACCCTAATGACCAACAGAAAATACTGTGTTTTCTGATGGTCTTTGGCAACCCCTCTGACCCCCCCTCATGACCCCTCCCCCCCTCAGGTTGAGAAATGCTGGTGTAAATGCACTCATCTACAGTCGGGTTAAGATTACAAAGAGAGAAAACTGAAGAGGGTTCATGTGCCTTTCATGGTTGTTTATAAGAGGGATTTATTTATTTTATTTTTGGGGGAAATGGCATTCATAACCTTTTGGGAAAACCAGGAATCTCTACAGGACTTTGGAAGCATAACCCTTTTTGGAGATTAATTGGCATTCACACTATTTGGAATAATCATAACCTTTTGGAAAAGGTATGACCTTGTTAGAGATTGTAACCTTTTCTAAACTATGAACTCCCTGAGAAGAGTTAAAAACCAGCTTGAGACCTAGATATCTCTTGGAAGCGTTACCCTTTTTGGAGATCAACTGGCATTTACAGTATTTGGAATGATCATAACCTTTTGGAAAAGGCATGGCCTTTTTAGAGATTGTAACCTTTTGTAAAGTATGAGTTTTTTGAGTTAAAAACTTGCTTGAGTTAACCTTCTCCTTAGTGGCAAATATCCAGTAGTATTCACGCAAGGCAATTAGGTTTCTCAGCAGTTAGACTGATATACCTAGATATCTCTTGGAAGCATGACCCTTTTTGGAGATCAACTGGCATTCACACGATTTGGAATGATCATAACCTTTTGGAAAAGGCATGACTTAGTTAGAGATCGTAACCTTTTGTAAAGTATAATCTTCCTGAGAAGAGTTAAAAACTCGCTTGAGCCAACCTTCTCCTTAGTGGTAAAAATCCACTAGTATTCATGCAAGGCAATTAGATTTCTCAGCTGTTAGACTGATATACCTAGGTATCTCTTTGAACTTTTAGGGACAAAGATATGCCAATACACAAACACACACACACACACACACACACATATATAGCAGAATTTCAGAAGTGTTATTTCAGTTGCCCCAAAACATCTACTTTCCCTTAAAACATCTTGGTTTAAATCATGCTCTCAAGAGACCAAAAATAACATAGTTCAAGTAACATAGTTGGTTTACTCACAAACTTCATGCATTCAGCAAACAGGTACATTGCATATCAATACAGTTACAGATAGGCTTTGAAGTAGTTTCTCTGTGCATCTTTCTTATAATTAACAGTCCAAAGTCTAAAGTATCACTCTGGTCTGAGAGTCTAACAGTGTATTTAATTACATCAGAGTAGCCCCCTCGCTCTTAAGCTTCAGGAAGGATCCTAAGACCTGGCTCTTTAAGCAAACCTTTGGGGATTAATATTATTGTCGCACCTCAGAGTAGATTCACCTTGCTGAAAACACCAAACTTCACACAGCCAGAAGTCTTTATAGTTTATTAAAAATAAAAGGTTAAAAGTTCTTAAAAGCAAAGGTAATGTTCCAAAAAATCAATATAAAATAGCACTTTGAAGAATAATCCAAAAAGGCACCAACAAAACAAGAACCCAAGAGAACATGACAAAGTCCTGAAAACACGAACACAAGAACTGCAAGATAATCCAGACAAGGAAAGGCAAGCTTCTTGGTTAAACAAAAAGGTTTGGTCTCAAACACACAGCTTAATACCCTTTGCAAAACATGAAGGTGTTTCTTTGGCTTCTGGCCTCCTTCTTGTTAGCTATTCTTACACTCCTTCGAACTCTGAATTCCAAACCGTCAGCCCAATCTAAGGCTCCCATTTCGTCAAGGTCAGTCTGATCGTTAGTGTCAGCCTGTTTCCCTGCTTGCTCATTATCAGGCTGAGAACTGTCCTCCTTCTCTGAGTCAATCTGCACCTGCACCTGGCTATTTTCAGTATCAACACTCTCATTCCTTGCTGTGGGAAACTGCACTTCTTCACTGCCTACAACAGGGATGTCTATAACAGGGACATTTTGAACCTGAGTCCCATCATCCTCATCAGAGACACTCTGTGGTTCCAGCTGAGTCACAACGATTATTGTGTTTTACTCATATTGTTATTGTCTGAATCTGGCATTGAATTTTTGCCATAGTTTGTAAGCCGCCCTGAGTCCCCCATCGGGGATGAGAAGGGTGGGATATAAGCACAGTAAGTAAATAAATAAATAATGGCATCTCTCTTTCTAAAATGGAGTCTAAGAACTGAATAGTCCCAGATCTGGGCACATGGTCTGCAGCCCTTCCCACAACATAGAGTTAAGGAAGACTGCATATCAACACACACATATATAATACAGTAAGCAATCTGAATTATATACAGATAAATTATTAGTGGAGTCTTGAAGAAAGTTGCTATTTCCAACAAATTTCAGCAGATTTTACTTAGTCCACTTAGTCACATTTCTTCTTCAAGAAGAACCATTAAAGGTCCTGGAGACCTAACAGCTTTTACTTTGGTGACGCAACATCGGTACAGGTTGAGCATCCCTTATCCAAAATGTTTAGGGCCAGAAGTGATTTGGATTTTGAAATACCTGTAGCCTTCTTCACTCTGACCATTTTTTTTCCATGAGAGGTTCAAATTGTGTGGTTCTATTTTATTTTATTTTGTTCTCTGTGGGGAACTAGCCCTCACTTGCCATATTCTTATTTGTAAACAAAGAGCCCTTATTTTAAGAGTGCACCAAAGTATCACTATCTTTTCAACAATTCCTCCACAAGCACTTGATAGAGACAAGTGTACCATCTCAGAATGGCAAGTGTGTTGATAAGAAGTATATAAATATGGACCAAGTTAACTAAATATGGGCCTTTGAACACTCACATACACAAGCACTTCAAAAGTCATTTTATGACTTCTCATTAGAATGGTTTTCAGATGTTTTCAATGTGACACGG
>NW_026846588.1:254035030-254098620 GCF_025583915.1 Anolis sagrei ordinatus | reverse complement strand
TTCGAATCCGCGAGATGGGGTGAGTTTCCATCTGTCAGCTCCAGCTTCCCTTGCGGGGACATGAGAGAAGCCTCCCACAAGAATGATAAAACATCTGGGTTTCCCCTGGGCAACATCCTTGCAGACGGCCAATTCTCACACCAGAAGCAACCTGCAGTTTCTCAAGTCACTTCTGACACACTAAAAAGAAACCCTCAGTTGGGTTGTTGTAGGTTTTTTAGGGCTATATGGCCATGTTCTATAGGCATTCTCTCCTGACGTTTCGTCTGCATCTATGGCAAGCATCCTCAGAGATAGTGAGGTCTGTTGGAACTCTCAGTTGACCTCAGTTGACCTATGCTTATACAGGCTGAATATCTCTTATCTGAAATGTCAGTGACCATAAATGTCCTATAGTTCAGATTCTGGAGTATTTCCATATCCATAACACGATAGCTTTGAGATAGAACCCAAGTCCAAACATGGCATTCATTTGTGTTTCAGATACACCTTATACACATGTTTTACTGTACGAGACTAAATTGTGGACATTAAACTATAAAGTGGCAAAGGCATCACTATCTCAGCCATGTAAACAATTCTGGATTTTGGAATACCATAGAAAGGATACTCAATCTGTATTAAAATAAAACCGAATGTATTCAATGAGACTTACCTCCATTTGTGCATCCTACTTGCCCATCCATCCACCCAACCCTCCATTCAGTAAAAAAGGTACAGAGGAAAGTCTTCTAACCTTTTAAATCAACCATAATTAACACCAGCCTCTTCTCCATCACGTCTGGATTACGTTCTAGCTAAACGGCAAACACGAGTCCTGGAGAACGGCAACTGTTCCAAACACCTGATAACTATCAATTATATCAAGAATACAAAGGACTGACATGTGGCAGTCACAGCATGTTATGTACCAGCTTGGTGCTGCGTATTAGGTGTCCCAGCGGCAACGGTCTTTCCTAACAAACAATCCTCTGCCTCCTGAATGACTTCATGTTTAAAGATGATTTGTGAATAGGAACAGCTTGTGATTTAGAAGCGTTCATGACAAATACGATGTCACCACTTTTGCTTGTTGGCAAGGCTCCTGCGCTTATAATTCACGTATATACGACAGGCTGAAGATGCATCTACAACTGTAGAATTGATCTAGTTTGACGCCACTTCAACTGACATAACTTTAGCCTTCTCTGCCAAAAAATACCGGTTTCTCCCCAAACTACAATTCCTATGATTCCTATGATTCCATAGCAATTTATTTATTTATTTATGACATTTCTACCCCGCCTTTCTCACCTCGGAGGGGACTCAAGACAGCTTTACATACAGGCAACGATTCAATGCTTTAAAACACAATGCACACTTAAATAAATATTAAAATAGAATTAAAAAGTATATTAAAACAATTAAAACATTTTAAAATAATACAACTACAGTTAAACACATAGTCCATGAGCATCATCCGGGGCGTTCCAATGGTCATTGCACATTGATCCAAGTCTATCTATTGCACAAGTTCTCTAAAAGCTTGGTCACAAAGTCATGTTTTCTCTTGCGGAAGGTCAGGAGGGAGGAGGCTGATTTAACATTGCTGGGGAGGGAGTTCCACAGCCAAGGGGCCACCACTGAGAAGGCCCTGTCTCTTGTCTCCACCAATCGCACCTGCGAGGGAGGTGGGACCGAGAGCAGGGCCTCCCCAGATAATCTTAAACTCTGCGATGGTTCATAGAGAGAAACATGTTCGGACATATAAATTGGCCAGAACCGTTTAGGGCTTATAGGCTGAAGCCAGCATTTTGAATTGTGCTTGGTAGCAAAATTTAACTGCCCTGCATTGAGTCAGGGAAGCATGGCCAAACAACAAATGATGCAAAATAGATGCAGCCTAAGGCCTCTTCTACACTGCCATATAATCCAGATTATCAAAGCATATAATCCACATTATCTGCTTTGAACTGAATTATATGAGTCTACACTGCTATATAATCCAGTTCAAAGCAGATAGTCTGGTTTTTATGTTGTTGTTGTTGTTATTATTATTTGAAACACAACAAGATTAGTACACAGCAAACAAGGTCACTATGCTGGCTATTGTACTGGATCATACGGCGGACGTGTTAAGTCGCTCCAAGTCCCCTCTGGGGAGATGTAGGCGGGATATAAATAAAGATGATGATGATGATTATTATTATTATTATTTGAAACACAACAAGATGAGTCCATGGCAGACACTCTGCTGGCCGTTGTATTGGTTCACACGTCGGACACTTCCCAAGTGTCTAGGAATGAGTGATGTATCGGCGAATAATGCGTGCAAATCCCAGTAGGGTGGCCTTTTGCAGCTGGCAGATGGTAATTTTGTCAGCGCGATTGTGTTTAAGTGCAGGCCAAGGTCTTTAGGCACTGCACCCAGTGTGCCGATCACCACTGGGACACCTTTACTGGCTTGCGCCAGGATCTTTGCAGTTCGATCTTTGAATCCTCGTATCGTGTCAGGAGTATTGTCAGTCTGAATTCGGACGCCCCAGAGTAGTTTGGAGTGTATTATTATTATTATTATTATTATTATTATTATTATTATTATCTACTGTATTTATGCAATGCCTTTCAGTTTACAACATACTAATGGCAAAAATCCAGTGCCAACATACAGTACATAAAGAAATCATAATAACTAATTACTACATTATTATTATTATTATTATTATTATTTGCTTTATTTCTATACCGCATTTTTCAGCCCTTAACAGGCGACTCAATGCGGTTTACATGGTACAATTATCAAACAGTGTCAGTGCAATTAAAACATAACAATGCAACAAACAGGATCAACAGCATCAATCCACAACAGTTAACAATCAACAAGACAGATCAACAAAACAGACATAACATAACGCCTCAGTTGAAATCAGATCCGTTCTCATAATCCTTGTGCCATTCCTATGTTCCATTTACCGTCTTCCTATGATTGGTTGCACTGCTTAACCAAACGCTTGTTCATAAAGCCAGGTCTTAACCATTCTCCGAAACGTCAGCAGCGAAGGTGCCTGTCTGATGTCTGCCGGTAGGGCATTCCATAGCCGAGGGGCCACCACTGAGAAGGCCCTGTCTCTCGTCCCCGCCAAGCGCGCCTGTGACGCAGGCGGGATCGAGAGCAGGGCCTCCCCAGACGATCTTAATGTTCTGGTCGGTTCATAGGTGGAGATGCGTTCGGAGAGGTAAGCAGGGCCAGAACCGTTTAGGGCTTTATAGGCTAAAGCCAGCACCTTGAATTGTGCCCGGTAGCGGATTGGCAGCCAGTGGAGCTGGTTCAGCAGAGGAGTGGTATGCTCCCTGAGTGCCGCTCCTGTTAGCAACCTGGCCGCCGAGCGCTGGACCATCTGAAGCTTCCGGGCAGTCTTCAAGGGCAACCCCACGTAGAGCGCGTTGCAGTAATCAATCCGGGATGTAACCAGAGCGTGGACTACCGTGGCCAAGTCACATTATATTACTACTATATAAGCAGATTCTCCACTTTTAGTTAGTACCCTAAATGTTAACTTTTTTTTGCTGAATACAACATATAATGGAGTAATAAGGCTAATGAAGTTTATAACCACCTACCAGTCAATTTAACATTCTCTGTGTTAGAAATGCTAACTGCTTTGTGATTCAACTATTATGTCCCTGAAATGACTAAAATTCCTTGGATTAAATATGCAGAGTCTTAAACGAACCCTCTTATGCATGAGATAAGATGTTATGACTCACAAGCTCTATCCAGGTCACCTTTTTCCAAATTAATAGACTGAAGTATAAATATAGAAGATCTGCATTGATCTTCACTGCACTGAGAAAGAAGTGGGATTCTAGTAATATGACATTTATTGGAGTCAGGATGACATTTTTAGTCAAGGGAGAAACACAGATGTCCCAGCAAAATGCATGGTTTTGGCCCTGGGTTTCCAGAGTAGTAATTTACTTTCCACAATAGAGGCAGTGTTTCTTGCACGGCTAGATTATTGGACTGCAACCAAAGTTCATAAAGGGTGCATCTACATTGTAGAATTAATCCAGTTTGAAACCACTTTTACTGTCATGGCTGAATGGTATGGAATTGTGAGTATTGTAATCTGAGAGACCAGAACTCTTTGGTAGAAAAGGCTTAATCTATACACATAATAAAAGTAAAAATCTGTATGAGTGTATTTATTTATTTACAGTATTTATATTCCACCCTTCTCAGGGCAGGTTACAGTGCACATATACATGGCAAACATTCAATGCCATTTGGACATACAACATATATAGACAGACACAGAGGCAACTTAACATTCCAGCTTTCTGGCTTCATGAGGGTATAATTGATTCCAGAGACAGAGGAAGCTGTCGTTTTACCATCCACTTGTGACATCAAGTCCTTGATGGAGTACTTCCTCATTCTTATGCACGCTGCTGGAAGGTTTTATGATGTCGTAAATTAGTTAAATCAGCCTCCCCGCAGTACCTAAATTTTCTACTTGACAAATACAATTCTCTTTCGGGCTGCATAGGTTGACAGCAAGCTACACTATTAATGGTCGGGAGCTCACTCCAACCCGGGCTGGCTTCGAACTCATGACTTCTCGGTCAGTAGTGATTCAATGCAGCTGGCTACTAACTAGCTGTGCCACAGCTTGGACCCTTGTGTATATGGTGGATGTGCCCACTTCCACAGACAAGCTCCCGCTTCCACAAACAGCTTTAACCCACAGTGCTGAGAAGCCACCAAAAGCACCCCCTCCAATGACATTTCTGGTTAAAACCCTGCCAATGTCTTCCCCAAACACTATGGTCCACCACGCAAGCAATGTTTTCATTCGGGGACAATTTCATCCTAGATTTTACATGTTCCCTCCACCGCAGGCAGGCATCCCAGCGTTCCTTTCTTTCTCCATTGGTGTAAAATTCGCATGATCCCACCCACTGCCTCTCCCTTAACCCTTTCCTACTCTTTTCAACTCTGTTTGCATAACAAGCAGAGCAGAACTGAGCAGCAACTGAACATACTGGAGGAGTTTGGGGGACTGACTCCACATGATGGAAGTTGTAGTTCACCCTGCATCAAGTCAGAGCACTGGCAATGGACCTGGACCACACAGGCACACAGAACCCCCATGGCCTGATTTGGGGGGAAATGACCTTGATTTATAGTCGCTGTAGCTAGTGGGATTTATAGTTCACCTGCAATCAAAGAGCACACTGGACCACCAGCAATGGCCCTGGACCTCACTTGGCACACACAACCCCATGACCAACAAAAAATACAGGAGGGGTTTGGGGAAAATTCACCTTGATTTATAGGGAATTATAGTTCACCTACATCCCGAGAGCACTGTGAACGCAAACAACAATGGATCTGCACCAAATTTGGCATGCGTACCAAATATGCCCAAATTTGAATATTAATGGATTTAAGGTGGAATTTTCCTTGATATTTGTTAGTTGTAGGTACTGGGATTTATAGTTCACTTGCAATCAAAGAGCCCCACCAATGATGGACCTGGACCTAACTTGGCACATAGGGACTGATGGGACTGACCACAAATAGTGGGAGTTGTAATTCATCCTCCAATTGGAGAGCATATTGAACCCCACCGATGATGCATCTTGAGTAAAGTATTGATAGAGTTTCAGAGGGTTAACCTGGCATTATGTGAGTTGTAGTACACCCACAAATTTATATATTTTGTAAAATTAAAAAAAAATGACTTCTAATGACCCAGGTAATGTTGGGTACCCAAGCTAGTATCTCATAAAACTACAAATCCTAGGAATCCATACCATTGTGCTATCACAGTTAAAGTGATGTCAAACTGAATTAATTCTCAGTGTAGATGCACCCAAAGTGACCTGGAACCAGACACTCACAACTCAACCTACCACAAAGAATTGCTGTGAATGTATACGGCAAAAAGAATGAAATTCTCATGAGAGGAGGAGGAAATTTAACTAAAAAATCTTCTAATCCAGGTGTGCGCAAGAAAGCCTGGCACAAACCATTTCCCATCTCATCTCAACATGCAAAATCCTCCTATTTCCTCTCATCTGTTCTTACTTAAAGTGTAACCTACAGCATACTAATGTTTCTCACAGCACGATTATTTCAAAACAAAATCTTGCGCATTTTGAATTTCTTCTGGGAAAGGGAAAACACACAGGAGGCTGGCTGGACACATGTATTATAAACTGCGTACAAATTACAACAGGCAGAAGACATACATCAGAATTACCCAGACCCTCGCAGAGCTTGTTATGGGGGGTATGTGCGGTTTCATGTTCGCATTGAGAAAAAACAAACATATTCTAAAAGCCAGCATTCATTTTATTCATCATTAAACCATAATGAACACACTGGGTATATAGAGTGTACCACCACCAATTTTGGGAAGTTCAACAGTGTTATCATTTGATTAACACCATTTCATGCAGAAGGGCTGGGGATATTTAAACTCACTACTTTCAATAGGCTGTATGTTTGCGTGTGGGAGAATGTAGCCCTCCAAATGCTGTTGGATTATAAATCCTATCACCCTATGGTGAAGGCTGATGGAAGATGCAATCCAAGAGAGTAGTAAAGGTAAAGGTTTCCCCCACATTAAGCCTAGCCATGTCCGATTCTGGGGGTTAGTGCTGATCTCTATTTCTAAGCCGAAGAGCCAGCGTTGTCCACAGACACCTCCAAGGCCATGTGGCCGGCATGACTACACGAACCTGAGAAGTACCTATTTATCTCCTCACATTTGCATGTTTTTGAACTGCTAGGTTGGCAAAAGCTGGCCCTAACTCACCCCGCCCCCCGGATTCGAACTGCCAACCTTTTGGTTACCAAATTCAGTAGCTCAGCGGTTTAACCCCCTGCGCCATTGGGAGGCCCTGGAAGATTAGGGAGTATAAAGCCAAAATCAAGCACAACCTCCAGGATGCCAAAGTTGGGGAAAATGCTGACATATACCTCTATCTGTTAAATGTTTGCAGTGTATGTGTGCTGCGATCCGTCCTGAGTCCCGTTTGGGTTGAGAAGGGCAGATTTTAAATACTGTAAATCTTATCTATATAAATAAAAATGTAATGTTCATTTGTGGGATTAACATAACTCAAAAACCACTGGACGAATTGACACCAAATTTGGTCACAATACACCTATCAGGCCAACGAGTGACCATCACTCATAACAACACTGAAAAACACAGCAGAAGGGACTTAAAAAGCAAAAAAATACATTACATTACAACGTATGCGCATAACCACATAAATACACATATGCACAAATATATACACACACATATACACAGTCAGGGCCACAGCAATGTGTGGCAGGGGACAGCTAATATATATATATACATACATACACACACACACACACACATATATATATATATACACACATACATAGATAGATAGCTCTACACTGGCCATATAATGCAATTCAAAGCGCATGATATGGCAGTGTAGAACCAGCGTAAGATACCACAAGATCGCTTCCTGTTATTGCTCTGCAATAACAGCTAACAGAGCCTCTGGTGCTACAGGAAAACATGTTTCTTATTGAGATCAGGCATTTGGATCAAGCAGAGGTGTGTACAGGATTTGAGATACTCAAAATCCTCTACTCTTGTGGGCGAATGCTCTGGGGGGAAATTGATCAGTGCAGCCGTCTCACACGGAGATTGAGGGCCAGCGTCCAAGAATAAAACAACGTCTACGGAGTTCCCATCTCCCTCCACGTCTCCCTCTCTGCTCCGCACACAACCTGATCAGGACTGGAAATATTTATGAAGTGGACCATAATAACCCAGGCAGGCATTAAAATCCCAATAAGCAATCTGGCAGCCCGATGCAGTAATTCTCTAAGGAGAATGCGCTTGCAGGGATTTAATGACATTTTAATGCAAACCCTGCAAATAGGAGATTTCCTTCGCAGTTTGGTTCCCTTTAGTCTTTGCACTATTTATTCTGGAATAGACTCTGGCAAGGGCAAGAGTTTTAAAAACTGGAGCTGGAGAGCAGAAAGAGAGGAAAATAGTAGAACACTGGAAACGTATTCTGGGCCCCCTACATATTTCTGACTCATAAATCACACACTGTCTTCTGCCAGATTTCACAGAGGCACGCCCACACATTAAAAAAAAAACATTTTCTGAGATGCAGGATTTTTTTTAAAAAAAATAGAATAGCATAGACATGAAGATATAAGGCCAATGCAGGAAATTTCACTTGCTTCACTTAGCTGGGGCAAGTGAAGGAAATTTCCAAATCATACATACCACTCAAAATACCCAATTTCTTTCAGCACATGTCTAAAGGGCCATAACCAAACACCTCTCTCCATCTTTAATAATAAAATGTAAATAATCAACAACTTGCTATCTTTTATGGTATTTTGCTTTATTTTGCCCAATGGTAAGGTTGGAACTATCAAAAGTAGTTTCTATACCTGGAACCAATTAGATTCTTATGCGTCAGCAAGGAAGTTAATAAAGGTAAAGCAGTACGTGTGAAAAGATCTTGGAGTTCTCATGGACAACAAGGTAAACAAGATCCAAGAATGTCATGTGGCGGCAACAAAAGCCAATGGGATTTTGGCCTGCATAAATAGGAGTCTAGTGTCTAGATCTAGGGAAGTCATGCTACCCCTCTATTCTGCCTTGGTCAGACCACACTCTGGAATACTGTCTCCAATTCTGGGCACCTCAATTGAAGGGAGATGGAATGTGCCCAGAGGAGGGCGACTAAACTGATCCAGGGTCTGGAGAACAAGCCCTATGAGGAGCGGTTTAAGGAGCTGGCCATGAAGATGAAAAGGCTTGAAGATGAAAAGGCTGAGAGGAGACATGATCGCCATGTATAGATATGTGAGAGGAAGTCACAGGGAGGAGGGAGCAAGCTTGTTTTCTGCTGCCCTGGAGACCAGGACGCGGAACAATGGGTTCAAACTACAAGAAAGGAGATTCCATCTGAAAATTAGGAAGAATTTCCTGACTGTGAGTGCCGTTCAGCAGTGGAACTCTCCGCCCCGGAGTGTGGTGGAGGCCCCTTCTTTGGAGGCTTGTAAACAGAGGTTGGGTGGCCATCTGTCAGGGGTGCTTTGAATGTGATTTTCCTGCTTGTCACGGAGTTGGACTGGATGGCTCATGAGGTCTCTTCCAACTCTATGATTCTAAACGTTTTCCCTGACATTAAGTATAGCCGTGTCTGACTCTGGAAGGTGGTGCTAATCTCCATTTCTAAACCAAAGAGCCAGCATTGCCCGTAGACACCTCCAAGGTCATGTGGCTGGCATGACTGCATGGAGTGCCGTTACCTTCCCGCCAAAGTGCTACCTTTTATCTACTCACATTTGCATGTTTTTGAACTGCTAGGTTGGCAGGAGCTGGGCTAACAGCAGCTCTCCCCGCTCCCCGGATCCAAACTGCCAACCTTTTGGTCAGCAAGTTTAGAAGCTCAGCAGTTTAAACTGCTGCAACACCAGAGGGCCCTTAAGGAAGCTATAAGATTAATAAATTGCAGATTTGGCAGGCAACTATGTTTTTGTTTCCATTGATGGACACACAAATATATAATTATGGTATCTTGCACTTGTAGCATAGGTTTCCTTCTGAAAACCTAAGTCTGCCTGAATCAGAACCCCAACAGCCGTGTCCATACTCAGTCCAACAACTCAAAAAGTCTTGCTATACCATACTATATTTATCTGTCCTCCTGTCCAGTGACTTCTAATCCAAAACCATTTCATTTCCCCCTACAAACATATGGCTGATCAAATCATATGGCTGATCAAAAATGTGACCACACAGGTTCCTCACGTTCAGATTGAAATTCTAGTTGACCTCCCAATTCAGGCTCCATGTGCAGTTTGAGACCACCGTAGTTGTCATGGCCCAATGCTACAGAATCAGAGGAGTTGTAATTTTACAAGGGTTTTAGCATTTTCTGCCAAAGAGTGCTACTGCTGAACCAGACTATAAATCTCAGGATTCCATAGCATTGAGCCAGGAAAGTTAAAAGTGGGATCAAACTGCAATAAATCTACAATGTAAGCATAGCCCAATCTCTACAACTTCCATTATGATGAATTAGTAGGGCTAGCAATGGTGGCAGTTGAAAGTCAAGATTTCTGAAGGACACGAAGTTGAGAAAGCTGTTCCAGTTATTAAGACCAAAGAATGGTGCAATGGGTTAAATCCTTGTGCCGGCTGAACTGCTGACCTGAAGGTCAGCGATTCGAATCCGTGAGACAGGATGAGCTCCCACCTGTCAGCCCTAGGTTCCCATGTGAAGACATGAGAGATGGTAACACATCTGGGCGTCCCCTAGGCAACGTCTTTGTAAATGGCCGATCTTCTCACACCAGAAGCAAATTGCAATATATTCTCAATTTGGGTTGTTGTAGGTTTTTTCGGGCTATATGGCCATGTTCTGGAGGCATTTTCTCCTGACGTTTCAGAGGATGCTTGCCATAGATGCAGGTAAAATATCAGGAGAAAATGCCTCTAGAACATGGCCATATAGCCCGAAAAAACCTACAACAACCGAGTGATTCCGGCCATGAAAGCCTTCGACAATATATTCTCAATTTGCTTCTGGCACGATAAAAAAAAATCTACAAAGTCAGTGGCTTTGTGACAGGTTGGAGGTTTGAATCCAGATGAGCTCCCTTTGTCAGCTCCAGCTCCCCATGCGGGGACATGAGAGAAGCCTCCCACAAGGATGGTAAAACATCTGGGTGTCCCCTGGGCAACAGCCTTGCAGAGAGTCAATCCTCTCACACCAGAAGCAACTTGCAATTTCTCAAGTTGCTCCTGACACGAAAAAAGTGCATCAAGAATCAGAGATCCTGGACAAAGATCAGAACTTCTGCAATTTGGCAAGGCTAAGGAGAGACAAACCCTGGCAGAAAAGGGAAATGAATGAAATGTTCTAGACGTGGGGTATGACTGCCTGGTTTCCTGATCAGAAGAACTGTACACTGCAAAACCCTGCTGCAGGACCCATTTCTGAACTATATAGAATTTCACTGTTCAGCAAGTTTCAAAAAATCAGTTTCTGCCAGAAGAGACAATCATTTGAGAACTCCTGGTTCTATGCTTCCCAAAAGACTCAGCCCAATGTTGGAAACTGGATGCTGAACAAGCTAAATCTGTGGTCTGATTCAGCAGAGGTCTCCTTATGTTCTTATGTCTTATCCCCTAAGTACAATGATACCCAACTTGTGCTTTGAGTAGAGTTGTTCCTTATTATAAGGGCTTATTATAAGCTTCTCCCTTATAGGACATGTTTCATTACATGTCCAATGTTTGAGGTTTAGACAGCTTTTCCTTTCATACAGACGGAATAAAATACCAAAACATCAAATATTTTGCAGTGTAGACCCTTCAAAAATGTATTTTGTGAATGTGGACAATATATTTACTTTTACAAAGAACCACATATTTAAGTTAACAGCATCCATACAACTTTCATACTGTATTCAGCAAGAAAATAAACACAAATCTATTGCTACTTGTATGTTATGAACCTGACAACACTAACTCTCAGGCAGCAAATATATTCATCGACACTTTATTTTTAGTCAACCAGAGTGAATGTGAATGACCTAAGACCATCCAGTAAGTTTCATGGCTCAATACCAATAAGAACCAGTGGCTGCTACACAACACTTCCATAATAACAACTGTCTTTAGAATTCCATATACTATTACTATTCTAAAGTTTTGTTAAATTAACATCAACAGAAGGTATGGTATCTATCCAATATAATACTTTAAAACTTCTTCAGGCATAGCCATAAAATCCTTCACTTTTACGGATTCTCTAAAAATCAGTGCAACCAGAGAACGCCTAGTACATATTGTTCATGGTACACTCTACCACAGTGGTTCTCAACCTGTGGGACCCCAGATGTTTTGGCCTTCAACCCCCAGAAATCCTAGCAGCTGGTAAACTGTATTGTCAAAGGTGTTCATGACCGGAATCACTGGGTTGTTGTGAGTTTTCTGGGCTGTATGGCCTAGCAGTTTCAAGGTCTGGCTTCTTACTGCCTGGTGGAATCCTTTGTTGGGAGGTGATTAGTTGGCCCTGGTTGTTTCTTGTTTGGAATACTCATTTTTAGTGTTGTTTTTTATTTACTGTTATGATTTTAGAGTCTTTTAATACTGGTAGCCAGATTTTGTTCATTTTCATGGTTTCTACCAGTAGGAAGGTACGACCCCCAGGCAATAAGAAGCCAGACCTTGAAATGGCTAGGGCATTAAATACTAATCAAGGTCACCAATTGACATATTCACACTTGCCTCAAACAGACAAGACTCCTTTCTCCCACCCTGGACATTCCACAGATATATAAACTTCATTTTCCTCGTTTCCAACAAACTTCACAACCCCCGAGGATGCCTGCCATAGATGCAGGCGAAACGTCAGGAGAGAATGCTTCTGGAACATGGCCATGTAGACAGGAAAATTCACAACAACCCAGCTGGTAAACTGGCTGGAATTTCTGGGAGTTGTAAGCCAAAGCACCTGGGGACCCATAAGTTGAGAACCACTGCTCTACAAGGTGATATTTCATGGTATATTCTCATAGGTCCAGCTTAACTGACCATGATAGTTAACTGGCCAGTAGTTCTATTAGTTATTGGCCAATTACAGCTTGCAATCATGTAAGTAATTGCAAGTTTAAACAGGATTAGATTTCTGACAATTCTGTGCATGGAATTGCATAGTTACTGAAAATAATTTGCCATACAAGACATTTCAGCCCATTAATTCCTCTAACTCTTGGACACCCATTATCACAGGGTTTTCTTGGCAAGATCTGTCCAGATAGATCAGTGGTTCCCAACCTGTGGTCCGTGGACCACCAGTAGTCCGCAATAACTAAAATATGGTCCACATGAGAAAGACTGGTCTCACGAAACCCTCTTATAGTGTCGCCTTCGGGCTGAGAATGGCAGTTTATAAATACGGCAAATAAATAAATAAATAAATAATGCTGAGGCAACTGGGATGTTGGGAGGGGAGAGGCTGACTACCCACAATAGATTACTACTACCACATCAGTTCTAGATTATTTAATATGGTTTCTGTGAGCGAGCAGATGGCAACTACTGGGTGGAATATGTTCTGTATCAGAAACTAGAGCTGATAGTGTCTATCCAATGCAATTTTCTGAATCAGCACCCCAAATAAACAAACCAAATCTAAAGTTGGCCAAAACCTGATTCGTAACACTTTTGGTACTAATGTTGGAGATTGGTCCCTGGTCAAAGTAGTCTCTGGTCAAAAAAAGGTTGGGAACCACTGAGATAAAGTTTGCCTTTACCATCTTCTTAGGCTGAGAGAATGTAACTTGCACAAAGTCATGTGGTGGGTTTCCATGGTCAAGTGGGAATTCAAACACAGTCCCCATACAACTCAACACTCAAACCACATATTGATACTACCACATACAATAGGAATTTGCAAGTAGATGCAATTTCCCCAGCACAGATGCATCTAACACAGTGGTTCTCAACCTGTGGGTCCCCAGATGTTTTGGCCTTCAACTCACAGAAGGCCACGGTTTTCTGTGAGTTGTAGACCAAAACACCTGGGGACCCACAGGTTGAGAATCACTGACTAACATATTATAGGTGCCTTCAATCAAATACAGCAGTTTGCAGCCATAGTCCCCAACCTGGGGCCCTCTAGATTTGTCAGACGGCAGTTCCCAGCATGCTGAACCTGGCTGGGGAGATGGGGACTATAGCTCCACACATCTGGAGGATGCCAGGTTAGGGAAGTCTACTGAAAATGGTTCAAGTACAAGTAAATGCACATAACCATTGGATTTAGTGTAGAAAGATGCTATCCAAAGTGGTTGTCTAGGGAAAGGCACCAATACTTGAGTCACTACTTACTATAGTGAGTTTCCAGGAAAGAAATGAACAATTCTATTCAATGGGCACAAATATGGTTCTGTTCCAGTGGTTCTCAACCTGTGGGTCCCCAGGTGTTTTGACCAACAACTCCAAGATATCCCAGCCAGTTTACTAGCTGTTACAATTTCTGGGAATTGAAGGCCAAATCATCTGGGGATCCACAGGTTAAGAACCACTGTTCTATTCCTTGTCACAAATCAATCAATATCCCCCCCCCCTTGCTTAAGAGAGTGTAATGCATTAATATAGAGCAGTACGACTCAGTGATGGTTTGCGGACTGGTGTCAGTCTATGAGTCATTATCTGCTGATCTTCGAAAAATTCCAGGAAACAAAAGAAGTGTTGTAATCAATGGGCGCACACATGGTGCCAGTCTCTGGTACACTAAAAAAACAAAAAAAAAACCTGATACCCTCACACATAGCACGGAAGAAGCGTATTTCCATCTCAAAAGCCGCAAATTCATTTGGTTACCTTAACACAAACATCATCTTTCAGATTATGTTTTCTTCTCTATCTGCGTTTAAGACCTTGGAGTACTAGCACTGGTTTACAACAGCGTTCCACAGTTAACTATTGTATAACTATATTTGTAGCACTATGAGCACATACAAGAGAAACCACATAACTTATTTGTTTTGATGTTGATGGTGACAAGCTGGAATGTGTCCAGAGGAGGGCAACTAAAAGGATCAAGGGTCTGGAGAACAAGCCCTATGAGGAGCAGCTTAAAGAGCTGGGCATGTTTAGCCTGCAGAAGAGAAGGCTGAGAGGAGACATTACGAGGGCTGTGTATCAATATGTGAGGGGAAGTCATAGGGAGGAGGGAGCAAGCTTGTTTTCTGGTACTCTGGAAACTAGGATGCAGAACAATGGCTTCAAACTACAAGAAAGGAGATTCCATCTGAACATGAGGAAGAACTTCCTGACTGTGGGAGCTGTTCAGCAGTGGAACTCTCTGCCCCGGAGTGTGGTGGAGGCTCCTTCTTTGGAGGCTTTTAAGCAGAGTCTGGGTGCTTTGAATGTGATTTTCCTGCTTCTTGGCAGGGGGTTGGACTGGATGGCCCAGAAGGTCTATTCCACCCTATGATTATAATTGCCATCAAGTCAACTTTGACTTACGGCAACCCATGAACGAGGAACCTCCAAGTCACCCTGTGGCTTCCTTGATTGAATCTATTCATCTAAAATGCAATCTTCCTCTTTTCCTGCTGCCCTCTACCTTACAAAGCATTATTGTCTTTCCTAACGAGTTGAGTCTTTTCATTAGATTTCCAGAAGCACACCAATCTCAGTTTAATCACTTTGGCTTCTAGGGATAGTTCAGCTCAGTTTATTCACAAGCAAATCCCACTGTGGTCAATGGGGCGGACCATCTAACTGTCTGTAGAGTAAAAAACACACCCTTCAGTAAATAATTCAATACAAAGGGGCCTTGGTATCTACTGTAATTCCAGGACATACCAAAATCCCTGGGGTCCTGGAACCCCATTATATGTGATAGCATAGTAAAATGATGTTTTGTGTGTGTAATAACATGTTAAATGTGTGTAATGTATTATGTCTTGTTTATTTAAACTGGGTTTTGATTTGTTATATTTTATCCTGAGCATTGAATGTTTGCCACTGTGTTTTATTTTGTTGGAAGCTGGGAAGGTGGGGATGACCTATAAATAAAGCATTATTATTTATTACTAGCCGTCCCCTACCATGCGTTGCTGTGGCCCAGCCTGTGTATATGTGTTTTGTGTGTGTATGTATGTGTATATATGTGGTTTTGCGCATGTGTTGTAATGTAATTTTTATTTTTGTGGCTTCTAAAGTCTCTTCTGCTGTGTTTTTCAGAGTTTTTATGAGTGATAGTCACTCGTTGGCCTGATACATGTATTGTGTACAAATGTGGTGTCAATTCATCCAGTGGTTTTTGAGTAATGTTAATCCCACAAATGAACATTACATTTTTATTTATATAGATTATTACATTTTTGTGTGTGTCAGGGGCTACTTGAGAAACTGCAAGTCACTTCTGGTGTGAGAGAATTGGCCATCTGCCCAGGAGACGTCCGGATGTTTTACCATCCTATGAGAGGTTTCTCTCATGTCCCTGCATGGGAAGCTGGAGCTGATAGATGGGAGCTCACCCCAATTCCTGGATTTGGACCGCCGACCTTTCGGTCAGCAATCCTGCTGGCATAAGGGTTTAACCCATTACATTTTTATTTATATAGATTATTACATTCTTTTGTGTCAGGAGCTACTTGAGAAACTGCAAGTCACTTCTGGTGTGAGGGAATTGGCCATCTGCAAAGACGTTGCCCAGGGGACGTCCGGATGCTTTACTATCCTACGAGAGGTTTTTCTCATGTCCCTGCATGGGAAGCTGGAGCTGACAGATGAGAGCTCACCCCAATTCCCGGATTCGGACCACCAACCTTTCGGTCAGCAGTCCTGCCGGCACAAGGGTTTAACCCATTGCACTACTGGGGGCTCCATAATATTATAAAGATGTTGATTATATAAAATGGCAAAATCAAGCTTTGCTGGGTTGTTGTAGGTTTTTTCAGGCTATATGGCCATGTTCTAGAGGCATTTTCTCCTGACGTTTCACCTGCATCTATGGCAAGCATCCTCAGAGGTAGTGAGCTTTGCTTTGTGGTCTTTTCACACACACACACACACACACACATATATATATATATTCAAGCCAAGTTGAATCTGTGAATGCAGAATCTATGGACATGGAGGGCTGATTGTACAAGGCAGTGTTTTCAAGTAGGGCAACGATCGCTATTGGGATGCCAACTTTCCTCCAGTTTGTTTTATACACAATTTCCACAGGGCAGCACTGAACAATACACACCAACAACCAAAGCCATGATGCTGCCTGAGGCAGTAGAGCAAAGTGAATCCTCACTTTCCCACCCACCCTACACAAATTCAGGAAGCAGCGAAATCTCTCAATCACCCCTCTCCATCCCTGGCAGCAATATCTATGCAGAATGACAACACATTCAATCACGAACCATACGCTGCCCTCTGAGTGACCTGCAAATTCTGCTGCCTGAGGCACTGACTGCCTTACTCTGCCAGCAAGGAGCATCCTCAGCAGCCCTTCGAAACACAGTTTGGGTGGATCTCCAATGTCAGACTACACAGAGAAACCATTGAAACCCACAAGCATGCGGACGATTTCAACAGAAAAGAGGAAACCATGAAAATGAAATCAGGACAGTAAATAAAGAGCAACACTCGAAAAACAGAGGAATTCCAGACAAGAAACAACCAGGGCCAGCTAATCACCCCTCAACAAAGGATCTCCCCCAGGCAGAAAGCAGCCAAGCCTTGAAGCTACAAGACTATTAAATGCTAATAAGGTGGCCAATTGCAACATTCACACCTGCCTCAAAGAGACAAGAGTTCTTTCTCCCACCCTGGACATTTCACAGATATATAAACCCCACTTGCCTAGTTTCCAATGGACCAAACAACCTCTTCCAATGCCTGCCATAGATGTGGGCAAAATGTCAGGAGAGAATGCTTCTGGACATACAGCAACAGTTTGGGTGGATCTCCCAGGATTTGGGAGCATCCACTAGGTCCCTCATCGAACCCACAAGAATCAGCGAAATATCAGGAGAGGAAGCTCATGGTTCACAGAAAGGGAATCCCACTGCGCTTATTTAACCATACACTGCAGAATTAATGCTGTTTGACACTATTCTACCTGCCAAGGCTGAATACTATAGAGTCCTGGGAGTATTTCAAGGTCATCGGCCTTCTCTGCGGAAGAGTGTTGGTGCCTCATCAAACGATGCCTCACTGGAATCCACTGAGCCATGGCAGTTAATGTGGTATCAAACTGCATTTGATGCCACAGTGTAGCTCTGGTTCTCCCCAAGTCTTCTCCCTGCCCTTTCCTCCCCTTCCTCTTCTCTTTCGGAGGCAGAAAATGAAGGAAAGATGGGAAACAGTAGGACCCTAAAAGGGTTGGCTTTGGTCAGGATGAGATGGTGGATGGGAGAGAAAAGGTGCATCCATTAGAGCCCATAATGTCTATTCCTAATATAGAGCCCTAGAGCCGGAAGAGACCCCCAAGGGCCATCCAGTCCAACCCCCTGCCGTGAAAGAAGACACAATCAAAACACTCCTGATAAACAACCTCTGTGGAAAAGCCTCCAGAGAAGGAGACTCCACCATAGTCTCAGGCAGCCTATGCCACTCTCCAACACCTCTTACTCTCAGGAAGTTCTTTCCCTTCCATTTGAAACCATCGCTCCCTTGTGCCCTGGTCTCTAGAGCAGCAGAAAGTCAGTCTTCGCCCTCCTCCTCTTCAGTGAGACACCCTTTGAAATCTTGAAACATGTTCCCTCTCTATTTTCTCTTCTCCCAGCTAAACATCCCCCAGGAGGAAAGGAGGAAGAAAAAAGAGAAGGAAGGAAAGGAGGAAGAGAAGGATGGAAAGAAGGCTGGAAGGGAATGAAGAGAGGAAAGAGAGAAGGAAGGAAAGACAAAAGGGAAGGAAGGAAGGGAAAAGAGAGAGGGAAGGGAAAAAAGAGGGAAGGAAGGGGAAAGAAGGAAGGAGAAAGAGAGGGAAGGGAGGAAGAGGGAAGAAGAAAGAAAAAGGGAAGAGAAGGATGGAAAAGGGGGAAGGAAGTAAGGGAGGGAGGGAGGGGAAAGAGAGAGGGAAGGAGGGAGGAAAGAGAGAAGGAGGGAAGGGCGAAAGGAAGGAAGGAATGAAGAAGAGAGAGGGAAGTAGGGAGGAAAGAGGGAAGAAAGGAAAGACAAAAGAGAAGAGAAAAATGGAAAGAAGGGTGGAAGGGAGGAAGGGAGGGAGGAAAGGGGAAAGGGAGATGGAAGGTGGGAGGAAAGAGGGAGGGAAGGAAGGATGAAAGGGAAGGAAGGAAGGAAGGAAGGAAGGAAGGAAGGAAAGAGGGAAGGAAGGAAGGAGAAAGAGAGGGGGAAGGAGGGAGGAAAGAGGGAAGGAAGAAAAGGAAAGAAAGAAAAAGAAAAGAGAGATTGAAGGGGGAGAAAAGAGGCAAGGAAGGAAGGTCTAAAGGGAAGGAAGGGGGAAAGAGAGAGGGAAGAAGGGAGGGAGGGAGGGGAAAGAGAAGGGGAGGGAGGGAGGAAAGAGGGAAGGAAGGAAAGGGAACGAGAGAGGGAAGGAGGGAGGAAAGAGGTATAGAAGGAAGGACTAAAGGGTAGAAGGGAGGGAAGGAAGGAAGGAAAGAGAGGAGGACAGATAGGATGGTGAGGGAGAGGGAGAGCAGGGCCTGAGAAAAGAGCACAAGGGGCCCGCATCTGCCCCCCAGAAGCCTGGGTTTCCCCATACCTGGTGTAGGTTCATTCTAAGACATACCTGGTGTAGGTTCATTCTACCCTGGGCTCTTGAAAGCAAGCTCCATGGCATGATCATTGGATCCATTCAACATAAACATGCAAACCTATAGCTTGGGGAGGGCACATGCTTGGAAATGTAGGTACACTTACATTAGGCCTGCGCCAACTTGGGCCCTCCAGGTGTTTTGGCCTTCCGACTCCCACCATTCCTAACAGCTATGTTTCCAAAGCATTGATCCATGGATATTGAGGGTGATGCCTGCCAGACTGCATCCATTCCCGGGAAGGTGTCCCTATAGTGCTCCAGCCTGCCTTTGCTTACCTGGGGAAAAGGTAAGCCATGGCTCCCTCCTGAAGCAGGGATGGATCCCTCTCCTCTCCTCTCCCCCTCCCTCTCTCCTTCAGGCCTTTAAAGGACGCGTGGAGGTTTGGGGGGCGCGTGGGCGGAACTGGCGAGCTTCTCCCGGTCACGACTTATTTGCGAGGCGACGAGACACGCATTAGACACGCGTTTCTGCATTCACACGTTCCTGCACTCTCCATTTTCCAACGCATGATTAGGCAGAAACCATATTGGTAAAACACAGGAAATGAGACCACCTCAGACCCCACTTGGACGGCCATGGAAGCTTGGGAGGTGTAGTTTGGTGAGGCCGAACTACAACTCCCGGGATTCCATAACATGGAGCTGTCAATCATCCAAAGCAAAACACACACATACACACACAGAGAGAGAGGCTTAAAATGAACCTAAGTGGGAGAGCTGCAAAGGCTCTACTTGGGAGTCAATCCCATTGGAAGGAAGCAAGGCACCCAACCCTCCTGGTTACCTTCTTGCTGTCAATGGAGGAGGAGGAGGCGGAGGAAGAGCGCCCCTGCCCGAGGTGGTCTTGTTGTGGGGACATCGCTTCCATCAAGACCCCTCGCCCTTCAGGCCGCCCGAAGGGAGCCGGGGGTCCTGGCAGCAGCAGCAGCAGCAGCAGCAGCAGGCGAGCCAAGGAGAGGAGCCACCCGCCGCATCTCCCGAACCCAGGCCAGGATGAGCATCTCCCCGAGTCCTGCGAGCAGCAGACCAGCGCCGAGGGAGGCCACGCCCCCAAGAGGGAGGCCACGCCCCCAAGAGCCAATCCAGGTCCAATATCGCCGCTAGGCTCCGCCCAGGGGTGGAACCCTTCGACGTAGCCACGCCCCCACCCCTGCGGAGCTGAGCCGGCGAAGAGAGGGACTTGGGCGTTCGGCCACGCCCACTCTGCTCTGCTGGCCACGCCCACTCCGGAGACAGACTGCAGCATTGGGGAGGGGGATGTTTTGAACTGGGATCTGCGATGGAAACGACATAAGCACGCTCAAACACATTGTATAGGGGTGTGTGTGAATCTATGACTGTGTGTATGTGTGTGTGTGTATATATATATATATATATATACACACACACCCACACATACACACACACACATATATCTATCATATATATATGTGTGTGTGTGTGTGTGTGTGTAAATATGTATACGTAGGGGTATCTCTGTGATCGTGTATGTATGTGTATACACACACACACACATATATACATATACACACATAAATATATATGTGTGTATATATATATGTATACATAGGGATATATCTATCGTGTGGGTATGTGTGTGTGTATATATATATATATACACACACACACACTGTATGTGTATATGTGTATGTGCTAGCTGTCCCCTGCCACACGTAAACAGTAAACAGTATTTCTTGCTGTTGCTGTTGTCAGTGTTGATGTGGAGATTGTCTGGTTTGCCTACTCTATGACATGCAATATCTAATTGTCCTTCTTTAGGAGTCCCTTTCAAATCTATACTATATCTATCTGTGTGTGAATCATTTCTATCTATCTAATCTATGGCTGGATGGCTCTTTGTCAGGAGGACTTTACGTTTTCTTGCCCTGGTGGAGGGAGTTGGACTGGGTGGCCTTCAGTATGGGGGTTCTGTGTGGGAAGTTTGCCCCAGTTCTGTCGTTAGTGGGGTTCAGAATGATCTTTGATTGTAGGTGAACTATAAATCCCAGTAACAACTCCCAAATGTCAATGTCCCCTAAACATCATCTGTGTCCATATTTGGGCTTATGGAACATTCGTGCCAAGTTTGGTCCAGATCCATCATTGTTTGAGTCCACAGTGCTCTCTGGATGTAGGTGAACTACAACTCCCAAACTCAAGGTCAATGGCCACCAAACCCTTCTAGTGTTTTCTGTTTGTCATGGGAGTCCTGTGTGCCAAGATTGGTTCAATTCTATTGTTGGTGGAGTTCAGAATGCTCTGAACTCCACAAACACACATATATACTCATAGACACAAATACACACATATATACACACATATATGCATATATATATACATACAAAACACATACACAGAATATACACAAACATATACACAAATATATACATGCACATATATGCATATATACACACACAATACATATATACACAGAAAGGGAGAAGGAAGGAGAGAAGGAGGGAGAAAAAGAGGGAAAGAAGGAGGGAAGGAGAGAAGGAAATAAAAAAGTGAAATAAGGAAGGAATGAGAGAGGGAAGGATGGAACCAAAGAGCAAAGGAAGAGAGGAAAGACACAGGTAGAGAAGGAAGAAAGAAAAAGGAAAAGAAAAGGAGGGAAGGAAAGAGAGAAAGAGGGAGGGAAGATTGGCTACAGCAACAGGTGGCAGGAACAGCTTGTGTGTGTGTGTGTGTGTGTTTTAAACTATATACACTATGTGTATGTATGGGATATATATAATATAATATGTATAATATATACAGCTTCACAGGGTGTGCATATATAGTAAAGGTAAAGGTTTTCCCCTGACATTAAGTCCAGTCGTGTCCGACTCTGGGGTGTGATGCTCATCTCCATTTCTAAGCCGAAGAGCCGGCGTTGTCCGTAAACACCTCCTAGGTCATGTGGCTGGCATGATTGCATGGAACGCCGTTACCTTCCTGCCGGAGCAGTACCCATTAATCTACTCACATTTGCATGTTTTTGAACTGTTCGGTTGGAAGAAGCTGGGGCTGACAGCGGAAGCTCACGCTGCTCCCCAGAATCGAACCTGCGACCTTTCAGTCAACAAGCTCAACAGCTCAGCACTTTAACCCACTGTGCCACCAGGGGCCCCATATACATACTGTGCATATATACATACCGTATACCCCATATACATACTGTGCATATATATATACATATATACATACCGTATACACATACATACCCAGTTGATTTAAAACTATATACACTATGTGTATGTGTGGGACATATATAATATACATATAATATATAATATACAGCTTGACTGGGTGTGTATATATACATACTGTATATAAATATATACACATATATACACATACATACCCATACACTATATGTGTATACATATATACACAACATATATGTGTATGTTCATACACACACACACACACACACACACACATATATGCATGCATGTCCAATCAATTTTAAACTGTTTTATATACAGGTCGACTTTTTTGAAACACCCTATAGAGAGAGATATACCATCTCTCTCTCTCTCTCTCTCTCTCCTTCTGTATACTCTTCAGTCCCTTCCACATTGGCATATAAAATCCAGATTATCAAAGCAGATGATCCACATTGTCTGCTTTGAACTGGATTATGTGAATCTACATTTCCATATAATTTAGTTCAAAGCAGCATAGAAGGGGCCCTCTCTCCTCCAGGCCTTGGAGGACACGTTGTGCAGGGAACAGAAGCAAAATCAAGGTTTTGGGGACACATAAAATTAGCATTTTACTGATGTGATATTTTTGGTGTACATTATTTACACCAAAAATTGCTATTATATGCTCTCACTTACCACATGCTATGACTGAAGCCTTACTGCCTTAATTCTTAATGAGACAATATTAAATAGATAGGAGAATTGTGACCCTAGCCAAAATAAATTGCTCATTAATGATACCTTTATTAAACCACCCAAAAGGCACAAAATATTTTTGACCTGTTTGGTAGGAGCACCCAGGGGAGCAATGGGTTAAACCATTGTGCAGGCAGGGCTGCTGACCAAAAGGTCGGCAGTTCGAATCTGCAAGACGGAGTGAGCTCCCATCTGTCAGCATCAGCTTCCCATGCAGGGACATGAGAGAAGCCTTCCACAAGTTGGTAAAACATCCCCTGGGTGACGTCTTTGCAGACGGCCAATTCTCTCACACCGGAAGCGACTTGCAGTTTCTCAAGTTGCTCCTGACACAAAAAGAAAGCATGTTTGGTCCTATAAACGTATCTCTAATTGTGCCTATTATAGATTAACAAAATCTATATTAAAGAAACAAAACGTATTGAATTTACACACCGTTCCTACCATATAACATGCTATTTGTTCTCTTTTGTTGTCGTTCTCTTGTCCAGATTCCTGATGGTGGAAAATGGGTACCTGAGTGCATAGTAATTCCTTTCTGAGACACAATTCTCCCATGAGAGAGGAATCCTGGATTGCTGGTTTTACTAAAAGGATTTGCTTTAGGACGAAGCAAGTCAATCCCCTATGGGTCATCATAATGCCTCTAGAGAGACATGTCTGAAGATTTACTTCAGCTTTATGAGCATTAATATGTCAAGAGTAAGATGTTTCCTGCTCATTGAATGCTTGCTGAGTTTAATTTTTCATGTGAAATACTGCCTTTTTGATATCAGACGTTTAAAGGGAAAATAAGGCCGTATCTCAGAACAGTCAAATTGGTCCATAAATATTTCCACTAAGTTGGATGCAATCATACTAAAGAGCAGAGGCAATGAAGTCATGCACTTTATTATTTCAATGAATAGTAGCTCTTTAAAGATTAGGGATATTGGAATGAAAGTGGGATATTACTAGTGCCACCCCAATGATTCCTCATCATCAGTTTCTACTTTCCCCAAGCAATTGAGAGGAAAAAGAAAAAGCTGGTCATCATTCTGAGGGGAAGGAAAGAAAGAACAATGCATTAGGTCTGGTAGCATACCCTCATTTCTCTCTCCAAAGTGCAGACCTGTTGCATTTTTCCTTCTCCAAATTGCTCCCTGTTGATAAGGGGTAGGTGAAGAGGCCCATCCTAGTGTTTGAAGGCTAATGGGGGACCCAGAATTGTGTGGATAGAGCATTACATTGCAGTCATCCCTCTATATTTGTGGTTTTGGCCTTTATTCATAGACTGAATTAAAAAGTATTATCTCTAAGAATCTATAGATCCTCCAGTATGATTCTATGGTCAGGAGCTATGATGGTGCACTAACCCTTGTGCTACTGAACTGCTGACCTGAAGGTTGGTTGAACCACTGACCTGAAAGTTGGCTGAACTGTAGACCTAAAGGTTGGCTGGACTGCTGACCTGAAGGTTGGCTGGACTGCAGACCTGAAGGTTGGCTGGGCTGAAGACCTGAAGGTTGGCTGGACTGCAGACCTGAAGGTTGGCTGGACTGCAGACCTGAAGATTGACTGAACTGCTGACCTGAAGATTGGCTGAACTGCAGACCTGAAGGTTGGCTGGACTGCAGACCTGAAGATTGACTGAACTGCTGACCTGAAGATTGGCTGAACAGCAGACCTGAAGGTTGGCTGGACTGCAGACCTCAAGGTTGGCTGGACTGCAGACCTGAAGGTTGGCTGAGCTGCAGACCTGAAGGTTGGGTGAACTGATGACCTGAAGATCAGCAGTTCAATCTGCGAGGCAGGGCGAGTTCCATTTGTCAACTCCAGTTCCTGCCAACCTAGCAGTTCGAAAACATGTAATGAGTAAATAAATAGGGACCACTTTGGTGGAAAAAGGCAGAGAGATGCTCCAAGCAATCCTACCAGCCACACAATGAGGAGATGACAACACAGGCTCCTTACCCTGAAAATGGAGAAAGCACCTCCTCAGAGCCGGAGATGAGCACCACCTCCAGAAGCCAGAAATGGAAAAGAGAAGCCTCTGCCTTTGTTTCTGTGTCTCATTGTATATGAGTCTAAAGGCATTGAATGTTTGCCTGTGTATGTAAATGCTGTAATCTGCTCTTAATTCCTAGGGGAGAAGGGTGGAATATAAATAAAGTGTATTATTATCTTTCTTCAATCATGCTAGACGACTTGGAGATTTCTAGAGAGAACATTTTTAATCCAATTCGTGAATAATCAAACCCACAAAAGTCAAATATCTCTAGGTTCTCCAATGCGATTCTATTCTCATCTTCCAATAGAAATTGACAACAGAATAGTGATGGAAAACCAAGACATTCCTAGTAATATTCTCTAACATTGGCCCCTTGTGTTACATTAAATGGATGCTTTCACATCGCCCTTTCCATAATCTGTCATGTACACATAACATTTCCTTCCCCAAACACACCAGTTTTATTTTACAGGAGGAAAATAATTAGCATCCAAATAGTCTTGATCCCAGCAGGATCCAGAGATGTGTCTCCCTTCTCATCCTGTTGGTTGGACCTAAATATTGGTCACTTTGAGGTGTATTTTGTTAGCCTATTTCGTTTTCTTCCTGGTCCACAAAAGCAACAGAATGTTGTGTGCTGGCAGTGTGTGATTCAGAGGAAATTGTAATTTGAGAACTCAGCTTCCCAACAGATTTTGAACATATTGTACTTGCAAGACCGCTGTCACAGTGGTCCCATATACTGTGTGTGTTTGGGAATGAAATAATATTGGTTTCTTAGAATACAAAAAAAATCTAGCCAAAATTCAACCCTCATTTGACTTTCTACCTAGGGGTTTACTACTCCTTGTGTGGTTTGTTGTTATTTTGTGTCTTCCAAGTCATTTTCGATCTATGGCCTACGGTAACCCCATTTCAGGATTTTCTTGGCAAGATTTGTCCAGAAGAACTTTGCCATTGGCTTTATCTGATGTTGAGAGAGTGTGACTTGCCCAATGGGGTTCTGGGCCACTCAGCCAACTCTGTTAGCTCTGGGAAATTGATGCTTCTGTTTGATGTATCGTCTGTATCTTCTGCACAGTTACAGAATGGGGGAAGCCTGGCTCAACAACAGTATCTGTGGAAAAGATCTTGGAGTCCTCATGGCCAGGAAGGGGAACATGAGCCAACAATGTCAGGCAACGGCAAAACAAGCCAATGGGATTTTGACCTGCATAAATAGGAGTATAGTGTCTAGATCCAGGGAAGTCATGCTACTCCTCTATTCTGCCTTGATTATACCACATCTGGAATACTGTGTCCAATTCTGGGCACCGCTATTGAAGGAAGATGTCAGCAAACTGGAATGTGTCCAGAGGAGGGAGACTAAAATAATCAAAGGTCTGGAGAACAAGCCCTATGAGGAGCGGCTTAAAGAGCTGGGAATATTTAGCCTGCTGAAGAGAAGTCTGAGAAGAGACATGATGGCCATGTATAAATATGTGAGGGGAAGTCATAGGGAGGAGGGAGCAAGCTTGTTTTCTGCTGCCCTGGAGACTAGGACATGAAACAGTGGTTTCAAACTACAGGAAAGGAGATTCCACCTGAAAATGAGGAAGAACTTCCTAACTGTGAGAGTTGTTCAGTAGCAGAACTCTCTACCCCAGAGTGTGGTGGAGGCTACTTCTTTGGAGGCTTTTAAACAGAGGCTGGGTGGCCATCTGTCAGTGCTACTTTGAATGTGCTTTTCCTGTGTGGCAGGGAGTTGGACTAAATAGCTCATGCAATCTCTTTCAACTGGATGATTCTAAGAAAGGAGAAGACTTTCATAATCATTTATCACTGTTGGAGATGCTTTGAATGCAATATTCCTGCTTCTTGGCAGGGGGTTGGATTGGATGGCCCACAAGGTCTCTTCCAACTCTATGTTTCTATAATGTTTTATGTGTGATATAATAGTTTAAATTTAATTTTAATTGTTAAGTTCTAATTTGCTTGTATATGCTGTGTAGTTCAATTTTTGTTACCACATGTTTATTAGCTGTTAGGTTCAGGGATTGAATGTTTGCCTTTTTTTGATTAGAATCCGCCCTGAGTCCCTCTAGGGAGATAAGGTGGAATATAAATAAAGTTTTATTATATTATTATTTGGTCTCTAGAGATGTAGTCCAACAGTAGAGCTACTACAGAACTTATATGGTATCTATTACATAAAAGCTAATTTTAAAAATTCTGTATTGCCTTTGTTTATCAACTGTACAGAGTAGGATTGAATAGTTTGTCATCTTTTGTTTAATTTTAGCCAACCAAATGGGCTTTTAGACTTAGAATATGATTTTTAACACCTTTTTGCTGCAGATCGAGAAGTGACAAAAATATTACTGGCAGACTGTTACAACTGGGTGTTGTGTTGGGCGATTGAGATGGAATCCCTGCCTGGAATCCTTAAAAACAGCACTTCATAGTGCAACACTTATCCTTCAAAAACACTACAAAAATACCCGCAGACAATAAGATTGCAAGCACCCAACTCTTCTTGTGCTGATTTAATTCACCTTTTAAATGTGTGTCAGGTGAGAAACAGTACATTGTTCAGTCAATTCTGAACCTTCTGCTGCCTCTATCTCCACCCAGCTTCTTCCACGTGTGTTACTCTCTGCTAGGAGGATTGTTTGCCCCTTCCACACAGCTATATAAAATCCACTTTGAACTGGATTATATGGCAGTGTGGACTCAGATAATCCAGTTCAAAGCAGATATTGTGTATTATGTGCTTTGATATTCTGGGTTATATGGTTTTGTGGAAGGGCCCTGAGTTGTTTCCAGCTTATGGCAACTGTATCACATCATTTCCTGGGACTAAACAAACATCACAATGTTTTGGCAAAGTGGGGTTTATTCTATTTTAAGTGTTGTAAGTCTTCGATCAATTAATTGAATGTTATGCCACTACCTGGTGGTTTAGTTTCACATTTGTTTGTTGATTTATTTGTTTTACATTGCTCTCCAGATTCGAAACTTCAGAAATGGAGTGCCATTGCCAGGTGATCTTTCAATGTGCTGTAACTATTTCAAGCTGAGGAAAATGGGCAAACACGTGTGGATTTGGAATATACTTATATTAGAAGCAAACGAAAATTTAGGCTGCTGCCATCTGCTGGGCTCCCAAGGGAAGATGAGAGAAATTGAAAAAAGGGTTTCCTAATGTAATCAATGCTCTCAGCATCCTTGGAGCAGTTAAGCCCCCCACCAAGACAAGGCCGGCATTTGGAAACAATAAACATTGACAAAATCATGATCTGCCAACTGCAAAAGGCCACCTTACTTGGATCTACACGCATGATTCGAAAATACATCACACAGTCCTAAACACTTGGGAAATGTTCGACTTGTGATTTTGTGATACGAAATCCAGCATATATATCTCGTTTGCTGTGACATGCTGTGCTTTGTGTCAGTAAAATAATAATAATAATAATAATAATAATAATTTTTTTGTTGTGTCAGGAGCAAATCACTTCTGGTGTGAGAATTGGCCGTCTGCAAGGACGTTGCCCAGGGGAGGCCTGGATGATTTGATGTTTTTATCATCCTTGTGGGAGGCTTCTCTCATGTCCCCCAGGAGGAGCTGGAGCTGATAGAGGGAGCTCATCCGCCTCTCCCTGGATTCGAACCTGCGACCTGTCGGTCTTCAGTCCTGCCGGCACAGGGGTTTAACCCACTGCGCCACCAGGGGCTCAGTAATAATAATAATAATAATAATAATAATAATAATAATAATATTCCACTTTATTTATATTCCACCCTTCTCCGGTGGGGACTCAAGGTGGATTACAGTATAAACAGATACCGGCAAACATTCAGTGCCTTGTTACAATACAATGAGACACACAAACACAAACAAAGGCAAAGGCTTCTTCTTTCATTTCTCGTTTTGGAGGCGATGCTCATCTCTAGCTCTGGGGGAGGTGCTGTTCTCCATTTCCAAGCAGAGTAGTCTGTGTTGTCACCTTCTGGTCCTGTGACCAGCATGACTGCTTGGAGCATCTTATGCATGTTATGCCTTTCCCACCAAAGCAGTACCTATTTATCTATTCATATGAACATGTTTTCAAATGGCTAGGTTGGCAGGAGCTAGGGCTAACAGTGGGAGCTCACCCCATCCCGCAGATTCAAACTGCCAACCTTGTGGTCCGCAGTTCAGCAGCACAAGGGTTTAATCCTTTGTGCTACTGCGAAACAATAAGCCTCTCAGCACTTGCCCTTGGTTGGCCCCTCTTCCTTTTTCCTTCCATTTCCCCCAGCATCATGGTCTTCTCCAAGCTTTCCTGTCTTCTCATGATGTGGCCCAAAATCCTTTAGGAGGAAGGTATTCCATGTAAGAAGAATAAGCTACTGTGGATCTGTAGTGCAGATAGGTCTAAAAGGTGTTCTTTACCTCGCCAATAAGGATCCTCTCTCCATAAGTGCTACCTAAAAGAATTATCTAAGGATTTGCATTTTGGTTCTGCTTGTTGTTTTGAGGTTTATGGCTTCATTCTGTTCAATAAGGGGTTTCTTTCTGGCAAGAAGAATGTGTGGAAAGTGGTGTCCTCTTGTGCCTTGACAGGAAAATGAATGCATTTTGGACTCTGGACAAGTTGTGTGCCTCGGGGGCTCATTTTGAGCAAACAAAAAAGCAAGAACCGTTGTCCGTGAACTATAATTCAAACACGTGAAGATGTATGTCAGACCTTATAGAAATGTTGCTGCCATACTGCATGACATCATCTCTATTTTTTCAGGCCCTTATATGTTTCAGCACCGACCTGCTACAATGAACAGTAATAACACAATTTTTCAGAGTAAGTGGCGTATTGTACACATTGTGATATTTGTAATGCTACTTTCTGAAGGAGGTCATAATTTCTGTGTCACGATGCTGAGCAGAATCAGAAGGCTTGCTGTGAGCAATTATTTCATATATCAAACAGGCATGCACTGGGCCCTATTATGATAAGATAGCTTCTCGGCTAATTTATTTTAAAATATTTTCTAATTGGAACTGGGAAGACATTTTGTTAGACTCAGCTGTCTCAATAAAAATAGTATTTTCACACCTTCTGGGAGATTTTGTGTACCTAACCACAAACATCTATATATTTTATGAGGGTTATAGGGTATTGCTGAGAAATAAAATGTGCTCAATATAATGTGCATATGTTTAAATGTGCAGAAACACATTGAAGTAATGAAGGAAGCATTGCATAAATTAAATACATTGTTCAAATTGGGTGAAACGTAAAGGAAACCAAGAGAAGTTTGCCCATGCCTGGTCTACAGCATGCTAGACATAGCATTCGGCACTAATGTGGCATATTTTTCTATTTCAATTTTATCCAAATTTGCACCTATACTCTTCAGCCAGCATATACAAATATTATATGGATAATATTTTTTTGGTGCAGTGATTATGCACCAAACCCCTGTGCCGGCAGGACTGAAGACCGACAGGTCGCAGGTTCGAATCCGGGGAGAGGGTTTTGTCTGACATGACAAAAAAAATCTTTTCATTATGCACATGGCAATGCTACTTACTGACTGGAGGAAAGCGGTGCCCATATATTGCATAGTTAACTGGCTACCTGGTTTTCCCATTGTATTTTGCTGTCAGTCACAGAGAAACTGGGAGTGCAACGTAGTTGTCTAAGAAAGTAGTTTTCAACTTTTGACCCTCCAGATGTTTTGGATTTCAGCTGCTAGAATTCTGACCATTAGTTATTTCTGCAAAAGTCCAAAAATATTTGGAGGACCAAAGATCTCACTGGCCTAGGTAACAATGAGGTGCTTTCTGTTCTCTTGATCAGACCCCCCACTCCTCCCCACACATATATGCATAAAGCACGCCAACTTTTTTTATCGTGTCAGAACCGACTTGAGAAACTGCAAGTCGCTTCTGGTGTTAGAGAATTGGATGTCTGCAGGGACGTTGGCCTGGTATACCTGGATGTTTTACCATCCTGTAGGAGGCTTCTCTTATAATTTATTGATATAATGCTATTGTTTGAATTGTTTTTAACTGTTATAATGTTTTAAGCATTGAATTTTGCTATTGTGAACCACTCTGAGTCGCCCGAGGGCTGAGAAGAGCGGTATACAAATATAGCTAATAAATAAATAATGTCCCCACATGGGAAACTGGAGCTGATAGTCGAGAGTTCACCTCGTCCTGCGGATTCGAACCGCCAACCTTCATGTTAGCAGTTCAGCCAGCACAAGGGTTTCACCCATTGCACCATTGCGGATCTGCACATCAGTTAAATAATGGAGAATTTGAATGTCAGTCAGGGATAATAATACCAATACTAATACTAATACTAATAATAATAATAATACTTTAATTGTATTCTGCCCTATCTCCCCAACATATGCTATGGGTAGGATTAGTTCGATCTGAAGGGGGTGTTGTACTCCATCTGTCCAAAGACTTGAATGCTACCCTACTATATACTATCTTCTGCATCATGTACCACCAATAAAACCTTTGCTATCACTAGTGTCCAGCACCAAAAAGGACACTGGGTTACCCTAGTTCTGGCCCAGAAGACCAGGTCTTCCTGCACCATCTTCGCTGCTCTTGTTTCATCTTTAGATCCTGTTAAGAACTAAATTATGCTTTAACTCTGTTCAAAGAAGACTGAGTTTATGATGGATCAGTAGGGGTGCCTCCATAGGCATTTCCCTGGGATCCTGGTTTTGTTGAACAATATGCTCTTTGCTCTAACCTTATGTTTATAGTTACCTCAGTTGGATATTGTCTGTCTTTGTGCCAATATCAATATTTTGAGAGTGAGATTGCATCAATTCTTTGACCAAACTCAAAGAATCTTCCCTTGCCTGCATTCTCTGTTGTCCAGGAATATTAAAATTCTGTCACAATGTGTAATCAAGATTGTCTGGCAAGATGTTTTGTTTATAAACACATGCTGTTTATTGCACAGAATTATGTTGCCCCTTGACATTTCATTGAGGGCTTTTTCGTTATCCTTTGCCATTCTTTTATACCATCTGTAATTACATGGAATGTGTGCCATACATTAACTTAGATCCATGGGAAAATGTATTACTTCCATGTGGGTCAAGCTGTCTTTAAAATGGTACTGATTTTGTATAAATGTTGAGTTTAAAAAGTTATCTCCCTAGTATTTATTAGTTGTGCAAGTAATTTTGTCTGCAAAGTAACACCCATGCTCAATCTTAGATAATTATAAAATATACCTAGGATTTTAATTTTTGTTAATACAAATGTTTAAACAGTAACCCAAGTTGGGCATTGCAAACAATTTGTTTTTAAAAAAATTCTGATAACAGATGAGAAGATAAATGTTGGTAATTAGTATTGTGCGACATTTTTCCTTTCCTGATACATCAGCCATATATAAACATTCTTTCTGATCTCGTACCATATGGAGTTTCCAGGGTTCAGCCAACACAATCTCTGTTGTAATATAAGAACAAAAACAATAGTTTAATCATCTACATCTGTTGCATCTGGTTGCCTAAAAATGCATGCAATAGGATAATTTACTAATTTTTGTTAATCTGATTCTGATCATTATATTTTACACAAAAGACCACCATAGGGGTAAATATCTGCTTTTTACATTTCCCGTACGCATAAATATTTTCTATCTATTTTTGAGGTTTTTAAGCATTCCTACAAAATAACTCTTTCTGTTTTGGAAAGGCATGATGTTTTAGAGATCACAACCTTTTGGAAAACCAGAATCTCCATAGCTTTTTGGAGAATAATGACATTCACAACCATTTGAAAATCAGTATCCACTGGATAATGGAGAAAGGCAGGGAGTTTCAGAAAAAAAATCTATTTCTGTTTTATCGACTATTCTAAAGCATTTGATTGTGTGGATCCTAATAAATTGTGGCAAGTTCTTTTCTGTCTCCTGAGGAATCTGTATAACAACCAAGTACTTACTTACTTACTTACTTACTTACTTACTTACTTAGGCGACCCCTCGTAGCTTGAGGATGATTGTCTTCCAGATCTGGTGTCTTGGCAGTGGGTACGTAGGTGACTGTGGAGCCCTATTCTTGATCCACATGTTCTCCCACAGTGAGGGCATCGGTTTCCAGACGGAAGGTGGTCCTGGTCAGGGTTAGCTTGATGTGCCTTCCTCTTGGCACATTTCTCCCTTTTGCCCTCCATTTTTGCCTCTTCAAATTCTACAGCACTGCTGGTCACAGCTGACCTCCAGCTAGAGTGCTCAAGATCCAGAGCTTCCCAGTTCTCTGTGTCAATACCACAGTTATTAAGTTTGGCTTTGAGCCCATCTTTAAATCTCTTTTCCTGTCCTCCAACATTCCATTTTCCGTTCTTGAGTAATTGGTAATTGGGCATTCGGACAATGTGACCAGTCCAGTGGAGTTGATGGCGGAGGACCATCGGTTCAATGCTGGTGATCTTTGCTTCTTCCAGCACGCTGATGTTTTTCCGCCTGTCTTCCCAAGAGATTTGCAGAGATTTCCCAAGAGATTTCCGGAGGCAGCGCTTATAGAATCGTTCCAGGAGTTGCATGTGACATCTGTAGACAGTCCACATCTCGCAGGTGTATAGCAGGGTTGGGAGGACAATAGCTTTATAAACAAGCACCTTGGTATCCCTACGGATGTCCTGATCCTCAAACACTCTGTGCTTATTCGTAAAAATGATGCATTTACAGAGCTCAGGCCATGTTACATTTCAGTGTCAATGTTGACTTTTGTGGAGAGGTAGCTACCAAGGTAGCGGAAATGGTCAACATTTTCTAATGTTACACCATTAAGCTGTATTTCTGGCATTGCAGACGGATTGGCTGGAGACTGGAAGAGCATTTTGGTTTTCTCAATGTTCAATGACAGGCCAAGCTTCTCATATACTTCTGCAAAGGTGTTTAGAGTGGCTTGTTGGTCTTCTTCTGAGTGAGCACAGACAACATTGTCATCAGCATATTGGAGTTCTATAACAGATGTTGTTGTGACCTTGGTTTTGGCCAAGTAGCAACAGTAAGAACAGACCATGGAACAACAGACTGGTTCAAGATTGGGAAAGGAGTACAGCAGAGCTGTATATTCTCACCCAACCTATTCAACTTGTATGCAGAACACATCATGCAACGTGCAGGACTTAATGAATCCAAGGCTGGCATTAAAATTGCTGGACATTAAAATTGCTCAACAAACTGGTAGTGCTGGTATTTTGTCTTTTCTGCCTTCTCTGCATCAAAAGAAGTAAAAAGAGATTTACTGGTGGTGGTCAGAAGTCAAAAAGTTTACAGTGTGACAGCTGGTGGCTTCCATATTGGGGTCCTTTTTCAGCCTTTCAAGGGGCTATCGTAATGGCTGATGCTGTTATGGTAGTCGCGAGGAGGATGGGGAGAGGATCCAACATGTTAGTTGTTTTTTTAATGTATGGAATAAACCAGATTGGATTCACTGCATCCAAATATAGAAGCAATAAGCTGCCACCAAATATGGGATCTCCTGAAAAGGACTTGGGCGGCTTACAGAAGCACATACAAGTGCCATAACCACATAAAATGCAGGTAAAAATCACATCAACATATTAGACAACATATTAGACAATGATTAGACCAAGATCTTCTCTTGAGTTGTATGTGATTCCTACTACTAGATTAACCATATCCTACTTGCTATGGCAAAGCCAAAGTTGATATAGTTGATAACTTTCTAACCACCCCATTTCCCATTTCTGTATCTATAACTTTGCAAATGCACAGGGAATATTCTTTCTGCCTCCGTGTTGTGGGAAGCAAAAGTCTCTAGGCAATTAAAGATCGAGCTGTTCTTTTATAATCAAAATCTGAATATATTAGCAAATTTTCAGCACGTATAAAATTTTTATGCAAATTAATTTGTATAACATGAAGAGCTGGAGCTGCAGGGGAGTAATAGACGAAGCCACAAAACTCAGAGTATGTTGAGCAAAACGATGCATGGCGTATAGCAAAGGTCAGTGTTGGAATGCAATGGAGCATTGATTTCACACTGCACCATGCTGTTTACCCACATGTGTGTGGGGTGGAGGGGAAAACAGCTGTTGCCACTGAACCAATGCCAAAACCTAAGCCTTTGTTTCAGGGGTCAGAATAATCACAGTGGACTTGAAAAAACACTGAGATGGAATTTCAGCTTAAGATACTTCTATTCTTCCTTCTTCCATCTGAAAGTTCGACTTGCAGCTTGCTGAGAGTACCTCTTTGCCAGGTAATGGGTGAGGTCAAACCTTCCATGGTTGACTTTTGGATCTCAGCACTACAGTTGCTTCTCTGTCTCATTAAAATCCCATGTTTGCTGGTTGGCTTGGCAGCAGTAGGCATATCAGATCACCCAAGGGGGACAGATTTAGTCTGCCACTTCCAGGTTCTGTACCCTTACATTTTGTTGTTGCTCCAGAGGAGGGCAACTAAAATGATCAAGGGTCTGGAGAACAAGCCCTATGAGGAGCAACTTAAAGAGCTGGGCATGTTTAACCTGCAGAAGAGAAGGATGAGAGGAGACATGATGAAGGCCATGTATAAATATGTGACAGGAGACATAAGAAGGAGGGAGCAAGCTTGTTTTCTGCTGCCCTGAACACTAGGACGTGGAACAATCGCTTCAAATTATAGGAAAGAAGATTCCACCTGAACATGAGGAAAAACTTCCTGACTGTGAGAGCCGTTCAGCAGTGGAACTCTCTGTCCCGGAGTGTGGTGGAGTCTCCTTCTTTGGAGGCTTTTAAACAGAGACTGAATGGCCATCTGTTGGGGGTGCTTCGAATGCGATTTTCGTGCTTCTTGACAGGGGGTTGGACTGGATGGCCCACAAGGTCTCTTCTAACTCTATGATTCTATGATTCTATGCTGCTGTTTACCTTCAAGTTGTTTCTGACTCTCCTGTTCTGTAGTTCCAAGCCTCCCCAAGAGTTCTTCTACTGGCAAATGCTGATATGACAACTAAAGCATAGGTTTTACTAGTAGTATATGATACAGCAGACAGACTATAGCAGAGAAATATTCCAGTCATTTTTTTTGTGGAGTCCAGCATTCTTTCATGGTAAATGATTGGTTGGCAGTGGGAATGCAGTGGAATGGGGATCTATTGACAGCTTTTACTCATCAATAGCTAGGGAAAGCGGAATTGTTGAGTAGGTAGTGGGATGCACACACCATTGTGTTATAAAGATGGCTAGCGATAAAGTTCATCTTTGATTGAACTATATCAACAATGAATAGATTTTGAACAATGAATAGAATTGGTGAACAGTAAGGCAAGTACAGTTTAATGTTTTTGGAAAAATGATGCCATAACCATTTTCCCAAAAACATTAAACTGTACTTGCCTTACTGTTCACCAATTTCAGAGTTATTTTGAAATTCTAACAGATCGCCTTTTTGGGAAATGGAAATCTCCATAACCTTTGGGAAAATGGCATTCATTAGCATTTGGGAAAATCAGGAATCTCCCTGAAAAGAGTAAAAACTCGCTTGAGTCAACTTTTTCCTTAGTGGCAAGTATATCTACTAGTATTTATGCAGTTTTCTCATCTGCTAAACTGATATTTCTTTGAACTGTTAGGAACGAAGATATGCCAATGCACAAAAAACATATATATAGCGCAGAGTTTCAGAAGTGCTCAAAAACACCAACTCTCCCTCAAAACATCTTGGTTTAAATCATGCTCTCAAGAGACAAAAATAAGCAGACTTATTTAAAATAACATATTTGCTTTACTCAAAAACTTCATGTATTCCGCATACAGATACATTTCTTATCAGTTCTGTTACAGATTGTTGCACCCAGGCCTGTAGCGGGGGGGGGGGGGGGGGGGGTTAGGGGTTCAACCCCCCCCCCTGAAATTTTCAACCCCCCCCCCAAATTTTCAAAACTGGTTTAGAAGTCAGTTTTGACTGACTTCTAAACCATACTGTTTCCAAAATGGAGTCTGAGTCCTGAACAATCCCAGATCTGATCACATGGTCTGCAGCTCCTCCCACAACACAGAGATAAGGAAAACGGCATAGCAATACAGTAAGCAATCTCAATTATATACATACCAAATAACTAGTGGAGTCTTGAAGAACGTTGTTTTTTCCAACAAATCTAAGCATAGGTTGATGCATACTAGGGCAAAATCTTAACATATACTGATGGGGTCACTAGCTCAATGAAAATATCATGCCCATATGCCGTTATTGTAAAAGGGATGAAAAATGCATCCACCTTTATTTTCCAAAGGATGACTTAATGAGAAACCAAGCAGAAGCTTCAACTAGGCTATTCCAGAGCTTCCTGAAAAAGGAGTGAGATATGACATAATGGCAATCATTAAGCCAAGGAATTCAGTTTTAAACTGAACCTCATGAGAGATGCAAAGTCAGTCAATATAATACCTTCCAGTGAATCAGCTTTACTTATTTAAAATCCAATATCCCAAGTAATGTTGTTCAGAGCGTTTAATAAATGTATTTTCAAAAGCCGAAGTGAAATAAATTATGTATAGTCACATATCCAACTTCCCAATATATTTTTAAAATAAAGGAAATTCTCCTGCCAAACAAACAAAACTCAATTCCATTTCTGTGCGTTTGCCCAAGAAAGCATTGTGGCTCAGCTTTCAAACCTTAAGAAACCATAGTCTTTGATTACATAGCTCAGAAATGATCTGAATATCATTTCTATCAATCTACAGAGTAGGCACCACTCCTACAAGGCAAACAACAGATAATGCAAAACAGAAGTTCTTGACTCAAGCTAAACTAGTGATTATCGTGCTAGTTGCCACATAGCCTACATCAGTGGTTCTCAACCTTCCTGATGCCATAACTCCTTAATGCAGTTCCTCATGTTGTGGTGACCCCCAACCATAAAATTATTTTTGTTGCTACTTCATAACTGTAATTTTGCTACTGGTATGAATCATAATGTAAATATCTGATATGCAGGATGTATTTTCATTCACTGGACCACATTTGGCACAAATACCCAAAATACCCAAATTTAAATACTGGTGGGGTTGAGTGGGGATTGATTTTGTCATTTGGGAGTTGTAGTTGTTGAGATGTATACTTCTACAACCAAACTCCACCAACTATGGAATTGAACCAAACTTGGCACACAGAACTCCCATGACCAACAGAAAATATTGGAAAGGTTTGGTGGGCATTGACTTTTGAGTTTTGGAGTTGTAGTTCTCCTACATCTAGAGAGAACTTTGGACTCAAACAATAATGGATCTGGACCAGACTTGGCACGAATACTCGATATGCCCAAATGTGAACACTGTTGGAGTTTAGGGGAGAAAAGACGTGGCTTTTGGGAATTGTAGTCGCTGGGATTTATACTTCACCTAATTTCAAAGAGCATTCTGAACCCCACCAATGATAGAATTGGGCCAAACGTCCCACACAGAACCCCATGACCAACCAAAAATTCTGTGTTTTCTGATGGTATTTGGTGACCCCTCTGACACCCCTTTGCAACTCCCACAGGGGTCCCGGCCCCCAGATTGAGAAATGCTGTCCTACATAAAATGTTCTTTCAGTTTCAATTTGGTAACATTTCTAGTGCACAGGAAACCCTGGTGCCTCTCCAGATGATTTACCCTGCTGCTATTCTGCTCCAGCTAGTGTGACCATGATCATGAATTATGAGTATTGCAGCTCAACACACAAGCCAGGACTCCAGAAGAAAAGGATTCAAATCTTAACTCAGCCATGGATACCATTTGGTCACCTTGGACAAGTCACACTCTCTCAGCCTCAAAAGAAGGCAATGGCAGATCTCCTATGAACAAATCTTGCCAAGAAACCCCTGTGATAAATTTATTTTAAGGTTGCACGCAATAACAACATCCAGTATTCAATCAGGATAGGATTGTCTTACTACTGCCTATTTGTTAGTATATTATCCAGTTATTTCTGAGAACAACGATTGTTTGATTATTATTAGATTTTTATTTATTTAAGGTGTTATTGGATTTTTAAACTTTATATTAAACTTTATTTTGACTTTCCCTTTTCTGGGAAGTATTTAGGTTTCAGTCCTACTGTTAATCTCTCTTTGGATAAACCCATTTAATCAATTTTCATTTATCGTGTCAGAAGTGAATTGAGAATACAGTTATAATGTATATTAAAAAACACAAAGTTATACTAAATGTCATTTGACCAGAAGCTAGCCACTTGGAGTGCCTCTGGTGTCGCTGTGAGAAAGTCCTCCATTGTACATGTGACAGGACTCAGGCTGCATTGTAATAGGTGGTCTGTGGTTTGGTTTTCTTCACACTCGCATATTCTAGACTCCACTTTGTGGCCCCATTTATTAAGGTTGGTTCTGCATCTCGTGGTGCCAGAGTGCAGTCTGTTCAGCACCTTCCAAGTCGCCCAGTCTTCTGTGTGCCCAGGAGGGAGTTCCTCATCCGGTCTCAGCCACTGATTGGGATTCCAGGTTTTAGTATTCCTCTTTCGGACACTTGCTTGCTTAGGTGTTCCTGCAAGTATCTCTTTAGATCTTAGGAAGCTATTTCTTGATTTAAGACATTGACGTGCTGGTTAATACCCAAACAGAGGATGGTCCGGAGATGTCGATGCCTTGGTCCTTTCATTACTGGCTCCTACTTCCCAACAGATGTCAGGGGACATGAGTGAAGCCTTCCTGCAGGATCGTAACACATTGGGGTGTCCCCTGGGCAACGTCTTCATGATGGCTGATTCTCTCACACCAGAAGCGACTTGCAGCATGCAACCAACCAAACAAACCAACTGACCTTTTCAGAACCAACTATGACCACTGAATCAGTTGATACATATATAGTCAGCCCTCCATTTCTATGGATTCTGCATTCACAGATTTAACCATCTAAGCTAGCAAATATTATTTCTAAAATGACCAGAAAGCAAACCTTGATTTCCTATTTTATATAAAGAACACTACTTATCTAGAACCAAAAATCGGCAGATACCAACAGGCCACTGTATAAATGTTGGTTCACAATTCAATAATTTTCAATGGGTTAGCCCTGGTTGGGACTACCAGTAAGATTCAAGCCATTATCTTTAGATGTTCTTTTGATTTCTAGGGTTTTTCCATTGTAATATTTTAACATTTTAGTACTTAAATCAGCTATTGTTTTGATTGGATTTAATTATTATTTCACTCTCTACATTGGATTTCTGTTATTGTAAACATTTTTCCTCCCTGATGTTTTTGGTTTTCCCTCCCAAGCCTTTGTGTAAGTAACTGTATGTGACTGTAACCCACTTTTTGTGCCGTTGGTATACATAAGATGGCCTGAATGGATCAATGATCTGATTCATTATCCATAAGGCAGTTTTGTCCAGAAAGCGGGAAGTACTGCCAGAAACTGCAAAGGCGGAAACTTTGCAGCCAGAGCAAAAAAAGATGGCGTGTGCCATCTGCTCCTGGATAGTTGGAAGAATGCTGTCTTTGGCCTTCGCTGTAACTTTCCATGCTATAGTAGAGCAGAGGGAAATGTGTGCACTGCCATGTAAATTCTGGGTCAGGTGCCAGAGGCAGCGACGATGCCACGATGTTCCTCCAGGCAACTAAGGCAGTCAATGAGACCCAGAGAACTGAAAGCGGAGCAGATGATCCAGGCGCATGTTAACAAAGCTGTCTAGACAGGTGCATATGTGCGTACATGATCATTCTAAGGGCAAGCACACTGGCTGTGAATTTTTCAAGACAGAAGGCAAAGGAAAGGCTAGAGCAAACTCCAAATGCATCAGCCTTTTAGTAATAAACTAAAAGTATTCACTAAGATTTTACTACTGATAGCATAATAAACAAAGGTAGGATAGTAGATCCGTTTTTTTTAAATCCTTGCCTGCAAGAATGAATAACTGATGTAGTTTTCTCCTCAATGCAAGAGATGATGAATTTTTCTCTGCAGTTTTCTCTGTATTCAGATGTCTCAAAGTGTTTGCCTCATCACCAGAGGCGGCCCTAGGTAATTTTCAATGATAAACAAACAGTATTTTGCCCCCCCCCCCAAACCAATCACTGATATATATTTTCTGTTCGTCGTGGGAGTTCTGTGTGCCATATTTGATTCAATTCCATCATTGGTGGAGTTCAGAATGCTCTTTGATTGTAGGTGAACTATACATCCCAGTAACTACAACTCGCATATGTCAAGGTCTATTTTCCCCCCAAGAGCGCCTCAAGAGCGCCCCTGGGCAAAATCAACTATACTGCAAATGCTTACTTTGCGTAATGGATTGCGCCGCCCCTGCTCATCACACTAGAGAAAAAATCCACTTAAAATCCAGTTTCTGCCTCCTGCAGAATTCTGGGGTCCGTAGTTTAGGGAGGAGCCTTAGCAGCCTCACTTAGAGAATAATGTTCATGTTGAGAAAAATACATGGGCTAGCATTCCATCCTGTAATTACAAATACATTGCCTCGAGTTCTGGATCTGTAACTGTTCCATATTCAATAAGACTGCACCTTATCGCCTCCTCAAACCTATTGCTGAGATGTTAGTGATGTTTCTTAGTGATTGTACATAACTAAATAGCAAGTCTTGACACAGCACACACACACCCCAAACACATAACTCCCAACAGCCACATCCAGCTGCAAATAGGAGTGCAAGGAGGACGACAATTCAGCCCTCACCTATCAGTCAGTGAAGCTGATACAATTAGAAGGAGGGCTTTTGTCATGATTCTTTGTCACAACCTTGCTTACTGGTGAGAGGGGTTTGGAAATGCCATCCTCTTTCCATCCTAATCCATAACGGAACAGCCCTCCTTTGCCCAATATGACTGCTGGCTGTTCAGGTGGATTGGGGGACAGTGGCAGGAGATGTTATTTAGTTATCCACACATTACTCTATGGCTCTTCATTATAGAATTCCCCAGTTTGTTTGTTTATTTCCTATATTTTTACTCCGCTCTTCTCACCCCGAAGGGGACTAAGAGTGGCTTACAGTGCCACATTGCGAATACATAGTTTATAAAATATATCACATTAAAACAACAACAAATAAACATATAATTACAATAAAACTATTAAAACTATTAAATAGAATAAAAGTATTAACAACAACAACAACAACAATATTTATTATTATTATTATTGTCAGGAAACTCTTTGGATTTTACTTGAAAAAAATATTTATTGAATATTCTTTCCATCTCTAACCAAAATAATGTTGCATTTATTCATTCTTATTTATATATCTTATTTATTTATATATCACTAGAACATGTAAAATATTCTGATCTCTTTTGTTTGTTTTTAGGCACTTTGTGCCGTCTGTAAGCTGCCCCAAGTCCCTTCGGAGAGATGGTGGCAGGATATAAGAATAAAGTAGGTATTATTGTTATTTTACTGACACAAAAACACAGTATATCACAGCAAACGAGATCTATATGCTGGATTTCGTATCATAAAATCACAAGTCGAACACTTCCCAAGCTTCTAGGACTGAGTGATATATTTTTGAATTATGCGTGTAGATCCAAGTATGGTGGCCTTTTGCAGTTGACAGATCATGATTTTGTCAATGTTTATTGTTTCCAAATGTTGGCTGAGATCTTTTGGCACGCACCCAGTGTGCCGATGACCTCTGGGGACACCTGTACTGGTTTATGCCAGAGCCTTTGCAGTCCGATTTTGAGGTTCTGATAACAGGTGAGTTTTTCCTGTTGTTGGCGACATCAATAATCCAAACATTTTTTCTTTTCTACAATCGTGATGTCTGGTGTATTGTGTTCCAAAACAGTCTGGATTTGAAAGTCCCACAGTATTTTTGCATGTTCATTTTGCAGGTTTATGATCCCACCAATCATAAACTTTGCAAGTTTATGATCCCACCAATTCTTTACTACTGGCAGGTGGCACTTGTGTCATAAGTTCCAGTGAATCATTTGGGCCACAGAGTTGTGCCTTGTAGTCTGTCCGTGCAATTTTCTTGCAATAGCTGAGGATATGATCAATTGTTTCATCCGCTTCCTTGCACAGTCTGCATTTTGGGTCATCAGGTGATTTTTTCAATCCTGGCCTTTAATTGCACTTGCTCTGATGGCTTGCTCCTGAGCTGCAAGAATCAGGCCTTCTGTCTCCTTCTTCAATGTTCTATTTGTGAGCCATAACCAGGTTTTCTCTTTGTCAGCTTTTCCTTCTATTTTGTCAAGGAACTGCCCATGCAATGCTTTATTGTGCCAGCTGTCAGCTCTGGTTTGTAGTGCAGTTTTCTTGTATTGTTTTTTTGTCTGCTGTGATTTGAGAAGTTTCCAATTGACTTCAATTAAGGTAGGTTCTTGGCTTTCCTTGACATATTCTGCCAGGGCGTGTTTTTCTTCTTTGACTGCTTGTTTTACTTGTAAAAGTCCTCTGCCACCAGGCCTTCTAGGCAGATAGAGCCAGTCAACATCACTGTGAGAATGTAGTGAATTATGAATGGTCATGCGTTTTCTTGTTTTTCTGCCCAAATTGTCCAGTTCTGCCTGCATCCAGTTTATGATGCCAGCAGTGTATCTTATGATCATATGGCCCAGGTGTTTAGGGCCTTGATGGTATTCCCTCCGTTGAGCTTGCTTTTGAGAATTTTTCTGATCCTTTGAACCTATTCTTTGCTGACCACAGTTTTCACATGTCCGTGTTTGATGTTGTCCAGGTGTAGTATGCCCAGATATTTATAGGCCTCTGGCTGGTGACACTTTATCTCTTGGCCATTGGGCATGTTGGCCATGTTGATATCGGTGCTAAAATTCGGACAGTGTTAGTCAAAGACTGGATTTCAGTTTTGGTTTCAGGTCATCCATGTACAGCAGATGTGAAATTTTGTGAGATTTCTTAGATGTTTTTATTATTATTATTATTATTATTATTATTATTGCATATTGGACCCCAGGGTTGCCATCCAAAAGAACAAAACTCTTCCTGGTCTAGGTTGCTGTGAATTTTCTGGGCTTTATGTCCATGTTCCAGAAGCATTCTCTCCTGACATTTCACCCACATCTATGGCAGACATCCTCAGAAGTTGTGAGGGCTGTTGGAAACTAGACAAGTGAGGTTTATATATCTGTGGAATGTCCAGGGTGGGAGAAAGAACTCTTGTCTGTTTGAGGCAAGTGTGAATGTTGCAATTGGCCACCTTGATTAGCATTTAATGGCCTTGTATTAAATGAATTAGCATTTAATGGCTTGGTCTATTGTTGTGGCATAAATAAAATCATCAGACAAATTAAAAATTTCACAGCATGGAGTGGATATACCCTTCTAAGATGATAATGTGTACAGGCAGTCCCCAAGTCAGAACAGGTACATTTTAAAGTGTTAAATCCTGCCCAAATATATATATTCTTTATCTTTGGATAGCATAGAGAAGGGTTTATATCCCCGTGGTGTTTGTTTTGCTATTTGTGCCCCTGTTCAGAAGATTTCACCTCACTTTCTGTCCCTCTGAGAATTGTATTTTGAATAATTAAGCTTGTTGTTATAGAAACAAGGATATAATAAAAACTTTATTTATATTCCACCCTATCTCCCCAGGGGGAATCAAGGATTGGTGATAAAGCTTCAGTTGAGACAGATAACTCTTTCAGGAGTGGATTTCCTTTCCTAAGGGGAGATTTCTTTCACTTCCTGTTGTCTCACCCCTGTTCTTAAGTATGAGTTGTATGTAATCCAATGTTTGTAACTTGGGGACTGCCGGAATTATTTATTTCCCTTATTTTGAATAATCATTAGACAGTGATATTATAATAAAGGTGTAGCTGCAAAAGCTGGATGCAAAACATTGCAATCCTGTCTAATCACTTCCAGGAAGTCCAATGCAAGCAAGCCTTGTGGAATGTGTTTGGGAAAGATGTTGGTAGGTGGCATTTTCAAAATGCAGGTGTGTCATGCATATTTGTCCTCAAATGCCACCACCCCAACCTTAATTTTACACTATGCAACCAAATAAAAGGGTCTCTTTTGTGTCCTCTTATTATAAAAGCATAATAATTGGGGAACAAACAATTTCCTCTGTAGAGACTTTGATGTCTTGTGTGACACTAAGTTGTTATTGCAATGTTACTAGATGGGGAAATCAGGCAAAGTAATGAAACTGACCTCTGTTTTGAAGCTGGGTATCAGCTATTAAGGCTTAGAACACAGAAAGACATTGTATCATTGCCATCGCAAAAATGACTCTGCTGCAAGTCCAGACTTGTTTTAATAAACAGCCTTTGAACAGAGGCTTAAATTATTCATGGTCATTTCAGTTACCTTTTTGTGATGCGCATTTTTTTTGGCACAGGGTTGGATGTTATTGATCTCTTGTTCCCAGCATGAAAGAAAACTTGCTTCTGATGCAAGGCTGAGATGAAATCCTCCAAGAGTGAGATATATATAACTGCAACTGAAGTGCTGGGTGGTGGCGCAGTGGGTTACAGTGCTGAGCTGCTGAACTTGCTGACCAAAAGGTCACAGGTTCGAATCCGGGGAACAGCATGAGCTCCCACTGTTAGCCCCAGCTTCTGCCAACCTAGCAGTTCGGAAACATGTAAATGTGAGTAGATCAATAGGTACCACTTCGGCGGGAAGGTAATGGTGCTTCATATAGTTGTGCCGGCCACATGACCTTGGAGGTGTCTATGGGCACCGCTAGCTCTTCAGCTTAGAAATGGAGATGAGCACCAACCCCCAGAGTCAGACACGACTGGACTTAATGTCAGGGGAAAACCTTTACCTTTACTTATAGCTCATATATATATGAGCCATCACCCAGCACTTCAGTTGCAGGATTGTGCCTTTGTCTCTCCTAGTCCTGATGTACCTACCCACTGGAATTGCCTGGACACTTCAATCTAATGTCATCAGGATTTGTTTCCATTTATTGTATATCCCTAAACTATACTTTCTTCAAGGTGATGGGGACACTGTCCCATCATTACCAACGTTTTTCGGGTGTTGCTCACCATCATTTCTTGATGCTGGAGGAGGTTGCTTCCTTCTTTTAGAAAATTGAAAGGGACAGAGTAACATTATATTTTTTTATTAGAGGGATGGGTGTAAAACAGTGGTTCCCAACCACTTTGACCAGGGATTACTCTCCAACATTAGTACCAAAAGGGTTACAAATCAACTGTAGATTCGGTTTGGTTATTTATTATTTATTTATTTATTTATTTATTTATTTATTTATTATTTACTGTATTTGTATACCGCCTTTCTCAGCCAACTGGCGACTCAAGGTGGTTTCCAACAAATCAGTATACATAAAACATAATATAGATAAAAAACATTAAACAGTATAAGACATCACAAAAGCAATTAAAAACAACATCATCAGCATCTCATTATTCTCAAGCATTGTCCAATTCCATTGTCAGGTCATTCGATTCGATTATTTGGGGTGCTGATTCAGAAAATTGCATTGGATAGACCACATCAGCTGTAGTTTCTGATACAGAACATATGCCATCCAGTAGTCTTGCCCACAGAAAACCATATTAATAATCTAGAGTTGATGTGGTCTATCCAAGGGGTTGGGGCTGGTTAGTGACAGGTGGCACAAAAGGAGTGGAAATAAAATACATAAAATTAAATAAATAAATAAATAAATAGGAGGGAGGCTCGCGGACCAGATTTTCATCCTCTCGGCCCACTGATAGTACCTGGCCCACAGGTTAAGAACTACTGATGTAGAAAGATGCTTATTGGGCAGGAAGAGTCTTTATTCTATCAACTGTGGAAGGGCCCATCAGAGGATGGTTGTGATGGCGCGAGTGGCGCCACCTATGTATAATAATAATAATAATAATAATAATAATAATAATAATAATTCTGTATCTTTGCATTTCATCTGTTGCAATTGGCCACCTTGATTATCACTGAATGGTCTTGCAGCTTCAAAGCCTGGCTGATTCCTGCCTGGGGGACTCAATTGTTAGGAGGTGTCAGCTGGCCCTGATTGCTTCATGTCAGGAATTCTCCCTTTTTTTTTAGACATAAACAATTCCAGACAAGAATCAATCAGGGCCAGCTAATACCTTCTAACTGAGGATTCCCCAGGCAGCAACCAGCTAGGCTTTGAAGCTGCAAGGCCATTCAATGCTAATCATAGTGACCAGTTGTTTCTTGTTTGAAATACTCCTTTTTAAAGTGTTGTTCTTTATTTACTATTATGATTTTAGAGTCTTTTAATACTGGTAGCCAGATTTTGTTCATTTTCATGGTTTCTCTACTAGTAGGAAGGTACTGCCCTCAGGCAGTAAGAAGCCACACCTTGAAATGGCTAGACCATTAAATGCTAATAAAGGTCCCTAATTGAAACATTCACACCTGCCTCAAACAGACAAGAGTCCTTTCTCCCACCCTGGACATTCCAGAGATGTATAAACATCACTTGCCTAGTTTCCAACAGACCCCTCAACCTCTGAAGATGCCTGCTATAGATGTGGGCAAAATGTCAGGAAATAATGCTTCTGGATCATGGCCATACAACATCCCAGTGATTACGGCTGTGAAGGCCTTCGACAGCATAAAAAAATGATAATGTCCTGGGGAAGAAGGCATGGTTTTTGGAAATCTCAAAGCAAAAGAGGAGGGCTGATTCCATCCCAAGTAAGAGGTTCATCCCACATCAGAAGTTTTCCATCCATGATTGCTCATAAATCGAATTGAGTTCAATGCAGCTTACTTTCAGATAAATGTTCATAGGCTCACAGCCTCCCATTTAACTGTTGTAATGCCTGCCTCTTTACACACAACCCAACAGCATGGCACACAAGGTGTTCTTCCCCCATCTTTGACATTTTCCGCTTGTAACTCTTGGTATGTTTGCAAGGATGAATGAGATGCTCTGATTCCCCCAGGGCTTTTGAAAATGTCTGTGATATAGTTGCCAGCATGAGCTGTTCTTTGTCTCTGCGCAGGCCATTCCTACCTGCTGTGCTTGACTGCAGAAAACCCATGCTGGCTGGCACTTAGAAAGACGAAAACTGTGTGTTCTTTTGGCTTTGAGTCACACTGCACCAATTTATATACAACACATATTCATTGAAGAGGGCAAAAACTTATTCAAAAGGACATTGATTGTGTAAATTTAAGCACCCTTAAAATACCAGATCATTAAGGCTCCCTTTTCCATTGCCACCCGCTCCTCCTGTTTATGTCATTTATAGGCTTAAACAGCAGCATGACAAGCAAACTGAAAGAGATAGTATGTAATAGTTTTATTTAATTTCTGTAGGAAAGTTTTATGCAACGAGTCTTATACAAAGCAGATCTAGTAACAGTGACTTTTATTTAACACCTTAAAAATATGTAAGTGATTTTCACTATTTTACTATTTCTACTGTGTCAATGTAGGATGTTATTATAGGATTTTATCCTATGTTATCCTATGTTCCCCCCTCCCTCACCCTGGTCCATTTCTATACACTTTGAAAATAGTTTGTCGGGTGTCCTGACAAATTTGTGAACATCCTGTGGCTCCTCCACGATGACATGATGGCAACAGTCTTGGACAGCAACCCAAAGGGACCCATTTAAAGTGGAATCAGGTATCAAACAGGGATGTGTTATTGCCCCAACCTTATTTTCCCCAACCTTCATCACTATGATAGTTCATCTTGTCGATGAGAAGCTTCCCACTGGAGTGGAAATCATCTGTTGGAAAGATGGCAAGCTATTTAACCTCAGCAGATTGAAAGCCAAAATCAAGGTCACAATAACAACACAATAACAACAGCACAACAACAGAGAGGAAACAAACAAGGACATCAAATCACCTCTGAACAAAAGTTTGCTCCAGGCACTGTCAGACCATTATATGCTAATCAAGGTGGTCAGTTGAAACATTCACACCTAGCTCCAGCAGACAAGAGTCCTTTGTCTCACCCTGGTCATTCCACAGATATATAAACCCTTTTTCCTAGTTCTAACAGACATCACTACCTCTGAGGATGCTTGCCATAGATGCAGGTGAAACATCAGGAGAGAATGCCTCTAGACCATGGCCATATAGCCCAAAAAAACCTACAACAACCCACAATAACATCTGTTATAGAACTACAGTATGCTGATGATAATGTTGTCTGTGTGCATTCAGGAGACCTACAAGCCACTCTAAACACCTTTGCAAAAGCATATGAGAAGCTCAGCTTTTCATTGAACATTGAGAAAACCAAAGGGCTTTTCCAACAGTCACCATCCAATCCCTCTCCAATACCAGAAATACAGCTTAATGGTGTAACATTAGAAAATGTTGACAATTTCTGCTGCCTTGGCAGACACTTCTCTACAAAAGTCAACATTGATACCAAAATACAACACCGCCTGAGCTCTGCAGAGAGTGTTTGAGGACTGGGACATCTGTAAGGAGACCACAGTTCTTATTTATAAAGTTATTGCCCTCCCAACCCTGCTAAACATCTGCAAAACGTGGACTGTTTACAGACACCAGAGTCACCTTGGTTACTCCACATTAATTCACTTTTACCAGTGGCATCATTTGGATGTATCCGGTAAAACCGAGACAGGTCCCACATTTTGGGCCTGTCTGGATGGGCCCTGAGACAGCATAGTCCACTTCCAAACACTTCTTATTGTCAAGAAGTTTTCCTAATGTTACAGTGGAATCTCTTTCCTGTAATTTGAATCAATTACACTTAGGATACGATTCCAGCCCAGTTTACTTGTCTGAATGTTTATGATCATCAGGGGAGGCCCTGCTCTCGATGCCTCCACCCATCCAAGCGTGGTTGGCAGGGATGAGTGACAGAGCCTTCACGGTGGTGGTCTCCCACCTATGGAATACACTCCCCAGTAAAATTAGGGTGACTCTCTCTCTCTCTCTCCTCTCCTTTAGAAAAAAGGTCAAATCATGGCTCTGGGACCAAACATTTGGGCAGCTGATGGAGCAGTAACTGCAGTTAACTATGAGAACTAACCATGGATGGACCTCGGCCTGGAACTCTGGACTCTGATTTGGATTTGTGATTTGGGCCCGGCTCTGTTTTAATTTTAATGTTTTAATATTTTAATATTTTAATGTATATTTGTAACTTGCTGTCTACCTAGTGTCAATTTAATCTGTAATGTAATTGATTTGTAATTGTTGGCATCTAATGGCTGCCATTTCTAAGCCACCCTGAATCCCCTCTCGAGGGTTGAGAAGGACAGCATAGAAATGTTTGAAATAAATAAATAGCCTCTGAAGCAGCAGAAAGCAAACTTCTCCATTGGTATGGCATCCTTTCACATATTTAAACATGGTTACTATGTCCCCACTTAACTTTCTCTTCTCTTTCTCTATGTTGCACTCCAGGACAGGAAAAGCCCTCTGATTTTAAAACACCACACTGTTGAATGGAAAACAATCCTTTTATTGAAGATGATTAGAAAGCAACAAGTAAAAAGCACTTAAAAGAAATAGGTAAATCCAATTAGGTAAGAAGATAAGCAGGAGCAAAAATAGTCCAGGGTAAAGTTCAGCAAAGTCCATAAAAACAAAGTCCACACTTCTCTAATATAATTCAGGAAAACAGGAAACATTAATCCAAGGCATGAGTAGGCATTCATACACTCCAAGAGTCCAAACCATGAACAAGAAATACTTAAACAAGAATCTTCCAAGCAAAGCTTTCATGAAACAAAGGATAAGAACAACATTTGATTCCAACAATGCTTCATCTGACTATATTTCCAATACATGAAACTTTTATCCCCTCGGTAAACTATTCCATGCACTCAGGAATTGGTTTAATTTTACTTCAGATCCCCTTATCTTTTTCTGTCGCAGCCTGGCAGACTGCCGAAGACACTGTTTGGCCTGTCTGTTTTGACTAATTTCCTCTCACCTATCTATTTGCCCATTAAGTCTCGCAGCTGGGCCAGGTGCCCAGTTGTTTTCAAGCCCCAAATACTTGGAACCCTCTGATAACAATTCAGGGAGTATACTATCTGTTGCACTTCCTTCAGGGACATTCTCATTGGAAACTACACTTTGCGCAGGGGTCTCCTGGTCCTTCTCTGCATCAGTATCATTGACCAAACCATTGCCATCTTGAAAGTCATTGGCCTCACTTCCCACATCCAAAGCACCCTGATCCTGAAACACAATCACAGACTGAACTCCAACAGTCTACCACTTTTAGTAGCAATGGAATATGGATCAGCTATACCACTTTGTTTCACTGTAATGCATTTCCGTCCACTGCCTGGCAGGCCAGGAAATAAATAAAGGGCCAGCAGAGTAGAAAGGAAGACAGAAAATGGAATCGAGTTCTATCCGTGACCATTTAAAACCATATATACATATGGTTATGTGACTTCTGCATTCTGCAGTGTTTCCATTTTAAATGGAAAATAATCAATATAGATCATGACAAAATGCTCTCCCTTCTCTAGGTCTACAGAGCACTTTATTGATTGTTTTGACCTTTTATGTTTGTCAGTCCATTACATTTCACTTAGAATTGCACATTAGGGAGCTTTCCCCCTGACTGCGCCTAACACTAGCAATAAACCCAAATTTCTGTCTACGTCATTGAGAACAGATAATCTGCTGTTTTTTCCCAGTGACAATTAGAAATAACAGTGGTTGGGAATTAGTCCCCAGACACTCAATAACACCGCGAACGATAATGTTAGGAACATAACATTAACTTGCTCACAATCACAGCGTGGATATATTTTTTCTTCTTCTTAATACGATGTAATGATGGTTCTGGCTAGTAACCTACTTTGTGAGTAACACATCAGGATTTTCTTTGAAAGGAAGCGCTGATCATTTAGAAGTTTGCAGCTTCCATGTAAAGCTTGGCATGTTAGATATGATAAATAATTTGAGAATATTAAACGTTAGACATTCTGAAATCAATTCACTTTCACCACATGAATTGCTTTATTTATTAGTTTCCAGAATAAACTTTCGGATTAATTAATAATGGAATGGATGCTGTCACAATATAGAGTTCTAGCATATTAAAATTGAGTATCATAGGATGTCACATATAGCTATTGACTATGAGTCTGAGAATATCAGGTGTCAAAATCTTGTGACATTCATTCTGAGATGATTTTTGTGCTGGTACGACTGTACCAGGAGCTTCAGCTTCATTTTCTTTCTATTAAGTGTTTGCATATATTCCAAGGTTCCATGCATTCTGCAGTAAGGTGGCTTCCCTTGGTTTGCAATTATAGGGCCAATGACCTGTCTATCATTGTTAAGTTTTTGTTCCGCCCCTTTTTCCAGGGCTCTGGGAAGGAAAGGGAACCATTTTTAGTTCAGTCTTATAGTGGAAAGCTTAGCTACAGGACGTGGATCAGCTCCATCTGTAGACAAGCTTCATTTCTCACAGCATCCGGGGGATACAGAAGCATCCGGGGGAAAGAGCTCCACATATTTCATGAAAAAGATCCAAAAGAACTCCAGCTGGAGAATCTACAAGCCTTGGCTGGTAGGTCTACTCGGGTAACCAGAAGCAATTGGAGCCGGGAGTAGAGCCCACACCAGCAAGCATAGAAAGTAGATTGCCTGAGGGAGGTTAAAAAGGGTTTTCCTCATAAAGGATAGAAACATTTCTCTAAGCAAGGTGCCTGTCCATTTGGGCAAGTTAAGAAGCATTTGTTTAAATTGTTGTAGATCTAAGTAATAATAAAGGACTTTGTTAAACTTTTCAAGCATCTAAAGACTTTTGTATAGGAAAATCCTTAGGGCCTCTCAGTCAAGGCAACCCGGCTTCCCGCTGGGCACAAAGAGCACATCTTGTTCAAAAGACAATTATTATAGGCACAATTTTAGACAGCAAATCTGTATGATTTGAGCTCTAGTCCCCAGAAATCACTATCAGCATTAAACAGGGGAAACAAACAAATGAGGCAAAAAGAAAAAAGGAACATGTGCAGTATTCAAAACTGAAGAATTAGGTTGCTCAAACAACATGAATGGAACACAGAGGAATCATATGCAGGATAAATACTAGGCACAAGAGTATGGTTTGCAACAGGGGAATATACTTTCATGTGCAATTAACATCTAAACTACACTAATAAGATCTTCAGGGAGCCTTAAAACAGTATGTCAATGGCATGATGGGCATTAACATATTGGACTGAGGATTTCTCTCATCTCCACTTAAAAATATGGCAAGTGTGTGATCAGTTTCCTTTTGGACTCCAGCACAGACTCTTTGCATTTCTTTATCTTCTTCTATCACTGTGGTTGGAGAATAAACTAGAATTATGGCAATGGCAATATTTTCCCAGAAGCTTTACAGATGTTCATTTTATCCATTTGTCTGCTTTTGCTATATCTTTCCTCACTATTAATGCCACCTATTTTTCTTATATTTTTATTCTCTGATTAAAACTCTGACTCAAAAAGTCTCCTTCCTGTCCACTTGAGCTCACTCAATCCAAGTATTGTAGTGTGTATACATCCCATTTTTTGTTTTATGGTGTCGAGTTTGCCCTACTTGAGGGTTCTCAGATTTCATGTCCCTACGATATACAGTAGAATCTCGCTTATCCAACATAAACAGGCCAGCAGAACATTGGATAAGCAAAAATGTTGGATAATGAAGGATTAAGGAAAAGCCTATTAAATGTCAAATTACGCTATGATTTTACAAATTAAGCACAAAAACATCATGTTTTACAACAAATTGACAGAAAAGCAGTTCAATACATGGTAACGTTATGTAGTAATTACTGTATTTACGAATTTAGCACCAAAACATTGCAATGTATTGAAACAGCTGTGGATCTGGGCAGGAGGCAGACTGCTTTGGATAATACAGAACATTGGATGAGCAAAAGTTGGATAAGCGAGACTCTACTGTATGTTGTATAACATCAGACTTTCCTTTCACCTTTGAGTCCATCAGCTGAACATCCTTTTGCTTTGAGTCCAGTTGCATCAGTACCCACAGCACTATTATTATTATTATTATTATTATTATTATTATTATTATTAGATTAATGGATTTTAGTGTTTGTTTGTTTATAGTTTATTTATGTTCTGGCATTTAATGTTTGCCATATATAGGTTGTGCTCTGCCCTGAATCCCCTTCAGGGTGAAAAGGGTGGAATATAAATGTATTATATTATATTACTATATTTATATCCCACTCTTCTCACCCTGAAAGGGACTCAGAATGACCTTCATAGTTATTCTGTGCCATACCCCAGTGACTTGTTGAGTGCCATCTAATCTGGGAATTTCATCGTCTAGGACTATTTTTGTTTCCTTTTGGATTGTCTCATCATTGTCTCATTGTCTCATTACAAGTATTAACTGTGGTACCACTGCTGTCATCTCTGAGAAATCCTCTACCACTACCACTGTGTGACATGGAGCACTGCTACTATCGGCATACAGGATTTCATGCTCCACACAGGAGCATAAAATTCCACCAACGCGAAAAGGTACCAAAGACGTTTCATTCCTGTTTCCCAGGCCAGCTTAACTTTAAATTGTGAACATCTATTTCTGAAATATTGCTTAAGTCTAGATATGACACCTGGTCAGCGAGAGATGAAAAAAGAAAACAAGGGATGGGTGGGGGAGGGGCACCCAGCATATTTTAAGAGAGTTTGAATGTAAACTTTATCAGGTAAAAATAAAACAAAAAGAACTTGAAACTCTTGATACTTCTAGACACACTCACCTGCTTGATGTTAGCGACCATTTCTGCTTTTTTACAAAAAGTCGTTGTGCCTATTCTTTATGCCTTGAAGCTCAAACGTAATTGTCACCAATCTATATTTTTTGTGGTTGGCACTGTGCATCTTAATGTGCTGGGCTAGGAGGCGCACAGACACATAACATTTGCTACTTTATTTCAGCAGTAAAATATCCTGTCCATGATAATGGTTAGTGGGGATCTTTCATATCTTAGAATTTTTATGTGAGGTGTGCTTTGTTGTTTATTTGTTCAGTCACTTCTGACTCTTCGTGACCTTATGGACCAGCCCAAGCCATAGCGCCCTGTTGGCCATGCCCATCCCCAGCTCCTTCAAGGTCAAGCCAGTCGCTTCAAGGATAACATCTATCCATCTTGCTCGTGGTCAGCCCCTCTTCCTTTTTCCTTCCATTTTCCCCAGCATCATTATCTTCTCCAAACTTTCCTGTCTTCTCATTATGAGGCCAAAGTACTTCATCTTTGTCTCTAATATCATTCCCTTCAGCGAGCAGTCAGGCATTATTTCCTGGAGTGTGGACTGGTTTGATCTTCTTGCAGTACAAGGCACTCTCTGAATTTTCCTCCAGCACCACAGTTCAAAGGCATCTCTCTTCCTTCACTCAGCCTTCTTTATAGTCCAGCTCTCACATCCATAGGTTACTATGGGGACTATCCGGATCTTCTGCTTTGACTATCCAGATCTTCGTTGCCAGTGAGATGTCTCTACTCTTCACTATTTTATCAAAATTGGTCATTGGTCTTCTCCCAAGAAGTATGGACTGGTTGGATCTTTTCACGGTCCAAGGCACTCACATCCATAGGTGACTATGGAGAACACCATTGCTTTGACTATGCGGATCTTCGTTGCCAGTGAGATGTCTCTGCTCTTCGCTATTTTATCAAGATTGGTCATTGCTCTTCCCCCAAGAAGTAAATGTCTTCTGATTTCCTGGCTGCAGTCTGCGTCTGCAGTAATCTTTGCACCTAGAAATACGAAGTCTGTCACTGTCTCTATGTTTTCTCCCTCTATTTGTCAGTTATCAATCAGTCTGGTTGCCTTCATCTTATTTATTTAATGTTTAACTGCAACTCAAGTTTTGCATTTTCTTCTTTCACTTTGGGAAAAAGCTCCTCAGCTCCTCACTTTCAGCCATCAAAGTGGTGTCATCTGCATATCTAAGGTTGTTAATGTTTCTTCCCACAATTTTAACTCCAGCCTTGGATTCGTTAATCCCTGCACATCGCATGATGTGTTTTGCATACAAGTTGAATAGGTCGGGTGAGAGGATACAGCCCTGCCATACTCCTTTACTTTCCCTTTTTAGAGTAAGCACAAAGAGCACATGACATGAAAATTTTTAGAACTGGCGTAGCCTCTCGGTTGCTCTCCCTTAGGTACTACAAGATTTCTTTTGTTTCAGTTGCATTTTACAGCCATTGCATAATTCCATAAATAAAACATGGCAACTATTTAACACACTGTTCTCAAAATACTAAGTCTCTTTGCAATTATTATTATTATTATTGCAGCGATGGATGCTAGAAATGCCAGATGTGTGCATCAAATGAGTGTATCATAGCAAAGCCAAGGAATGTGTGGAGGTTTTTCCCTAGAGGGGATTGTTTTCCTCATCTAAATGATAAATGGCTATAGAAGGTCTTGTCTATCAGAGTTCAGGCATTGCTTCTCATGCAATTCCATAATTAGGACCTTCCTTAGCATTGTTATGATCAGCTTAAGTTAGCCCTCATGTAATAAATCTGTGTACATTCTAAGTCATTATAAAACACATTGTATCAATTATACTATGACTTGTCTTAATGTTGTATTTTTTTTAAAAAAAACCCATATCATATCAGAATCAGTTCTAAGATAAGCATATGGTCAATTAATCATTTGGAAACATTTCCATTTTTAGAACATGGGAGCATGTAAAGTGAAACACAGTCCTACAAATGATTTACCGCATAGAGTTCTACTTGATTTATAATAGCACGACAAAAATATTTTACTAAATTATTTTTCAGCCAATTTGAATAACTTACTTAAAAATTGTGGTTTTATTCAACGGTGAAATGTGTAATTGGTGATCTCATTATTATAACATTTGTTCTTCAATATAAATCTATTTAATTAATCACCATGGTTTCTATTAGCTGTTAAATGTTGATATTTAAATATCCTAAATATCTCGGTGTCACCTTAGATCGAACACTAACATATAGGAACACCAAGCACAAAGTAGCTGTACACAATAACATCCTGCGGAAACTTACTGGCAGCACTTGGGGTACAGAGCCAAAATTAATAAGAACATCAGCCCTGGCCTTGTCTTACTCTTATTGTTTTTTGTTTTATTGATGTATTGTCAGGCTTGGCCTCATGTAAGCCACTCCGAGTCCCCTTGGGGAGATGGTGGCGGGGTATAAATAAAGTATTATTATTATTATTATTATTATTATTATTATTATTATTATATTACTCCACTGCTGAGTATGCCTGCCTTGTTTGGCACAAGTCTGTCCACACAAAGCAGGTGAACATAGCATTGAATGAAACATGCAGAATAATCACAGGATGTCTTAAACTTACACCTGTTGATAAACCCTACTAGCTAGCTGACATGTCCCCCCGCCATGTGCGACAGTAAGTTGATGCTGGCTGTGAGAGAAATAAGGTTGGACACTGTGAAAGCCATCCACTGCATGGCTATCAACCTCCTCCCAGTAGACTCAAATCAAGGGGAAGCTGCATGAGAACCTCTTAACGTTTCCCCAACAACAGCATGAGTATACCTCTAGGCAGCTAAACCAGGAAATCCCAATTGGATGGTCCCCCACAAGCAGGTATGTAGCCGGGGGGGGGGGGGGGCTTGAGGGGCTTCAGCCCCCCTCCCCTGAAATTCTCATGGTGGTCCGCAGGAAGGCCTTACTGGTACATTATTTAAACTGTTATGTTTATTCATATCATGATCTGATCACCATGTTCAATATATCCCATATGCATGGGGGTATTAGGGTAACGATACAAAAGGTTTGCTAGGGTAAACCCTCTTTCACTCAGACTCAGTCCCCCCTGAATCAAACTCAACTCCCCCCGAATCAAAATCCTGGCTATGGTCCTGCCCACAAGGATCTGCTTCCAGGGGCAAACCAAGAATGGTCAACTTGGAAGTCCCTGAACAGACTCAGAAGTGGAGTGGGCAGATCAAAAGACAACCTGGCAAAATGGCACTACCTAAAATAATCCCACAGCTTGTGCAACTGTGGAGCAGAGCAGACAACTCCACATCTGTATGCTTGTCCGTAATGTCCTGCCTCATGTACAGAGGAAGAGTTGTTGCAGGCTACAGACAATGCAGTTGCTGTTGCCCGTTTTTGGTCAGAAGATATTTCGCCACTTGTGGTCCTTCTTTTTTTATCTGTTTTATACTAATTTATGAAATGCTTTTGATATGAAATAAATAAGCTGTTAGAGGAAATACATTTTTTCAGATATTCTGTAGAATGATGCCGGGGAAAGGAGGGGCATGAATGTGCTGAAGATAATGTACAAGGATAGAAGAGAGTCCCTTTCTAAACATCATCCTCCATTTACAGAGGATGTTGGAAACAATAGAGAGAAGCTAGTATTCATTCCCACTCTGCCTGCTTACATGTTTACTTTACTACTCATGCATGAGTGAGTGTAATCTATTTCCAACATTTTCCCACTGCCAATTCCATTGAAATTGCATTGAACCAGACCATTGGTTCATTTTGCCCAGTGCTGCTCATACTGAGTTGCAGAGCTTTCCATAGTTTCAGACAGGGTCATTCTCAGCCCAACCTGCAGATGTTGTACATGCAAAACTTCACATTTGTCTCTAAGTCCCACATTGAAGAAGGAACCATAGATTAAGTTTACTCCCACCATAGATAGCCTTACTATAGACACTCTTTGGAGTATTCCATATCATCTATTTTGTGTACGTGGTACACAACAGTGGATCCATGGTAATGTTCATGTAGACTCCTGTTTCATGTCATGCAACTTTGGATTTCATTGACAGATGAGCTAACTGTAGGTGGTCAGATTCTGGTTACCCAAGCAACCTCTATGTTATGTTTCCTAAACAACAAAGATCCTAAGAGTTCACAGAGAGCCAAAAAGAACACTTTTGAGAGAAAAAATAATAGATTTAATGATATTACCTAGTGTTGAAACAACCTGAACATCTGGTTCCTTATGAGAGTCTTAGCTAGCTGAAGAGTTTAAAACTTTGGTGGAGTATCTAGTGCCCCGTTATGGTGTAATAATCATGTGCCTTCCTCCTGAGTTGTTGTCATCATGCTCTCTAACTCAAAGGACTCTTATTTAATACTGAAAGGAATCAAATGCAGAGCAGGGAAAAGTAACTGTCCTGAGCTCTGTCAAACACACCAGAATGCAAAATTATTAGAATAAACACAAAGTGATTCCATACACAAACTCAGCAACAGTTGTACAATATAGTAGGGGCCGCGGTGGCGCAATGAGTTAAACTGCTGAGATGCTGAACTTGCTGACTGAAAGGTTGGCAGTTCGAATCTGCAGGACGGGGTGAGCTCCCTCTGTTAGCCCCAGCTTCTGTCAACCTAGCAGTTGGAAAATATGTAAATGTGAGTATAGATCAATAGGTACTGGCCTCTGTGGGAAAGTAAAAGGGGTTCCATGCAGTCATGGAGGCCACATGACCTAGAAGGCATCTATGGATAATACAAGTTCTTCGGCTTAGAAATGAATTTAAGCACCACTGTCCAGAGCCAAAGATGAGCACCACCCCTCAGAGCCGGAAAGGGAAGCCTTTACCTTTATCTGTTGAAGACTTTCATGGCTGGAATCACTGGGTTGTTGTAGGCTTTTTGCGCTGTATGGCCATATTCTAGAAGCATTCTCTCCTGACGTTTCGCCTGCATCTATGGCAGGCATCCTCAGAGGTTGCATTCTTTTCTTTCAGAGCCTCAAAGTCCTCCAGTTGAAATCCATCACAAAATGGCAGCTCTTTTGTATAAGTGTTCACAAAGCAGTGGCTACAGTGGTGGAAGCAGTTACAATTGCCTATTGTAAGCCATCAACTAGGGCAGTGTACCCTTACAAATACAAATCCACATCTGAATGACTAATATCAAGAATTCTGGGGATCTTGCTTTCATAGAAGCAGTATATAGCCAAGCTCCAAACACTGTTGACCTGCTGGTTCCTGCAATCCCAGTAGCAGTGAATGATATATCCAGTTTGATGGGGGTGGTCCCAGTTAATCCTCTGCCATCCCACTTTCTCCCTTTTCTCCTCCCAGGTGCCTTCTTCATCCTTGGCTTATTTCAGATGCTGCAAACAAGTAGTGGGTTGCTTTGAGTTTTCTGGGCTGTATGGCCATGTTCCAGAAGCATTCTCTCCTGACTTTTCGCCTGCATCTATGGCAAGCATCCTCAGAGGCTGAGAGGTTTGTTGGAAACCAGGCAAGTGATGTTTATGTTGTTGTTTATTCATTCAGTCGCTTCCAACTCTTTGTGACCCTCATGGACCAACCCATGCCAGAGCTCCCTGTCAGTCGTCACCACCCCCAGCTCCTTCAGACTCAAGCCAGTCACTTCAAGGATACCATCCATCTATCTTGCCCTTAGTCGGCCCCTCTTCCTGTTTCCTTCCATTTTACCCAGCATAATTGTCTTCTCTAGGCTTTGCTATCTCCTCATGATGTGGCCAAAGTACTTCTTCTTTGCCTCTAATATCCTTCCCTCCAATGAGCAGTTGGGCTTTATTTCCTGGAGTGTGGACTGGTTGGAACTTCTTGTGGTCCAAGGCACTCTCAGAACTTTCCTCCAAGACCACAGTTCAAAAGCATCTATCTTACTTCGCTCAGTCTTCCTTATGGTCCAGCTCTCACATCTGTAGGTTACTATGGGGAATACCATTGAAGTTTATATATCTGTGGGATGTCCAGGGTGGGAGGAAGAACTCTCGTCTGTTTGAGGCAAGTGTGAATGTTGCAATTGGCCACTTTGATTAGCATTGAATGGCCTTGCAGCTTCAAAACCTGGCTGGTTGCTGCCTGGGGAAATCCTTTGTTGGGAGGTGTTAACTGTCCAAGTATTTTGCACTCCGTTAACTCAGCAGGAGGGAGGAAAAGATCAGCATCTTGCCCTTGCTCTCCTTTTCCCCAAGCATTCCAGAAATCAATGTATAAACTCCAGGGTTTCGCTGTTTAAAACAGTAGTTTCATAGTAATTCTTCCTGATTGATAACTTTTGTTCTCATATTGTTGAGCCCGACATTTTTGACCACATCTTAATGTTACTTAGCTATATGTGTTCGGTTTTCATCTCTAAAACATTGACAGGGAGGCAATGAGGGATGCTGGGAGATGCAGAGGCATCACATCTGGAGAGCCAATATGATCCCCATCCCTGAAGGAACACCTTCCAATTAGTCCTACCAAGTACAACACTCAAAAACGGCTTTCAGATACCATTAGAATATCAGATGCTGATGCTCTTAGCTTGCCAATGAGGTTTAACAGTTAGTTATTCTGTTTAGATTTTGAATTTTGTAAGTTATTTTGAGTGACTCAAATTTTTTGGAAGAGAAAAGCAGGACAAAAATCTTTTAAATGCATAAATTAAATTAACCAAATATGAGCCTTGCTTGGCTTGTAAATGTTGAACTTTAATACATTACAGTATTAATGCCACTGCTCCCCACTCCTTCCTCCCTAGAATGTGCGCCCAAGGGACCTCCGAGGTGGGGAGCGGCGGAGGTGGCGAGGAGGAAGCCGCCGCGAAGTAGGTACACTCTGCCCACTCATGGATTTTCATTTATCGCAAGTAGTGGTCCCGGAACAGAACACCTGTGATAAATGAGGCAACACAGTTTCCGCAAAAAGTACAAAGTGCTGTTTTTGCACTTTAAAGTCTTACATTCTTTGGGTCCAGGTTACCTACAGGGTCGCCTTCTCCCGTACAATTTGCCCCAGGTACTTAGGTCCTCTGGAAAGTGGCTTACTCCAACCTACTGGGATCTGACTAGCGACCATCACCCAAAGGGCCCAAGAACTGTGGAATGACCTGCTGAAAGAGCTTCTACAACTAAATCAACTGCCAGAATTTAAGACACAACTGAAGACCTATTTCTCCCAGCAGGCCTATTTGGTCAATTTTAAATTATGAATTTTAATCTGCATTTTATTGGATTTGGTATTGGTTTTTGTTGTGCGTATTTTGATATATCCATGTTAATGGTGTTTCATCTGCCAATTTAAAATTTTTGTACCCCGCCTCAAACCATGAGGAGAGGCAGGAAACAAATACTTTGATTATACTACTAGTATTAATATAAAATATTAGTCATGCATGCCAATTTTGTTTCAATGACCTCATCACACTAGAGAATGAATCCAATTTAAATCCAGTTGCTGCCTCCTGCAGAATTCTGGGGTTTGTAATTTAGGGAGGAGCCTTTAACAGCCTTGCTAAACTACAAACACCAGAATTCTGCAGGAGGCAGATTAAAAGTGGATTCATTCTCTAGCGTGATGAAGGTTCAAGTCTAGATGGCATCTGTGCTAATCCAAAGCTGTATGTATAATAAAAGGGCCAGAGTCATATATAATTCATGTTTCTTAAATTCAGAAACATGTATCCTCCAGTGATGAGGGATTCTGAGAGTTGAGATTTTTAAAAAATCAACTTTACCAAGCTCTGATTTAACTTTACTAAAGTGGAACACTTCCAGGTATGTGTAAATCACAAATTCCTCCACATTGTTTTCTGTAATATTCATTTCAACTTTTAGAAACATCAGGGTATTCTGAGCCAGACTCAGTGGTGTTGGCAGTGTTGAATGTAAGCAGTTTTAAGTTGTTCGGTCACCACAGTGAAAATTGTACGTACCAAGAGCGAGATTAATGGTGTCCTTGTTTATTATAATGGTGTTTATATAGAGAGATAATGAATTACTAAGCTCCAGTGAGAGTGTGCAGGCATCCATGACTTGTATTGTGCATTTAACCTAGCAACATCCATACGTTTTGCTAATGCCATTCACTCCTTACAAGTGTTATTAACAGAGGGAATGCTCTTGGCTACCCTAGGGCTACATTTTAAATAGTCACAGCTCAAAGCATATCGGGCACTGGGAGGGCAGAGGTCAGGTAGTTCCTGCCTTTTGCTGCAAGCTCTGTGCTGGAGGGTGTTGGGAAAAGTGAACCCACACACTGTGAATTTTATCATAACAGTTTTCCAGCATTAATATACAGAGGGATATGAGAATTGAGATAATTAAACTTTTCTACCACAGCTGCATTGGCACATTTTGAAGTGCAGGAAGTCATCTATAGTGAGGTCTGCAAGGAATAGCAAACGTTTCTCACTCCCAGGATAATACCCTAAAGACATCCTGACATCCGCCAGGAAGTAGCAGCCAATAATGAAAGGACCAAGGCATTAGCATCTCCAGCCCATCCTGTTTGGATATCAGCCAGCACACCAATGCCTTAAATCAAGAAATAGTTTTCTAAGATCTACAGAGACACTTGCAGGAATACCTCAGCAAGCAAGAGTCCAAAAGTGGCAGGCTAAAACCCGGAACCTAAATGCATGGCTAATACCAGATGAGAGACTCCCTCCTGGGCACACAGAAGACTGGGCGACTTGGAAGGCACTGAACAGACTGCGTTCTGGCACCACAAGATACAAAGCCAATCTTAA